>JAKSZT010053888.1:2602862-3071551 GCA_026826555.1 Tolypeutes matacus | reverse complement strand
GAGAGAGAGAGAGAGAGAGAGAGAGAGAGAGAGAGAGAGAGAGAGAGAGAGAGAGAGAGAGAAGAGAGAGATAGCACACCATGAAAGCAAAAAACTGAAAGCAACAGACCTGGAAGAGAAGGGAGAGACCACCAGGCACTACCAAGTGCCTTGCCGTGTTGCAGAGGAACAAGGGCTGCTGGCAACTGGTCCTCAGGAAGAAAGCGTCGCCTTGATAATGCCTTGATTTGGACATTTTCTCTGTCTCAAACTGTAAGCCAATAAATCCCCATTGTTTAAGCCAACCTATTTCATGGTATCTGCTTTAAGCAGCCTAGGAAACTAAAACAACCTGTTACTAGAATTGGACAGGTCACACGTTTGGCCATCACCACCTTCCTCACACTACTTGGAATTGCACGCCTAATATTTGTCTTAGAGACACTTCTTTTTCTGAGGTCACATTTCTGAGTATGCTCACCTCTGATGGACCACCTCTTTTATACTCTCAAAAAAGTGACTCAATACTGACCAACTTTGGAATTATTTTATTTCTTTTTGGTAATTTTCATTACTTTGCTTGAATCAGTTATGTGTTGACAAATAGTTATTCTTAGGGTCATATTTTTCTGTTTTTTTCTTCTTCTAAAACCTTGCTAGACCATCTCACTGTTGTTACCGTATATCTCCCACAATAGTTATGTTATATACTGGTAATTGAAGATGGGGTCCATATAGAAAGAATACCATTTCCCATTTATTTGATAACAAGTGATTGAGATTCTATTATTTTATGCTAAGCGCTAAAATAATTTATTAATGCATTCATTCATTTATCTAATTCCTTCAAGACATTCTGTATTTATTAAGCATGTACCACTATATATTGGGCACTTTGTTGGAAGCTTCATATGCTGCAATGAACATGTTAGACACTGTGTCTGCCCTCAGAGTGTTTACAGAACTCTTAGGGAGTCAAGTGAACAACAGTGACAATATAATTGTTACAAAATAACATAGGAAAAGTGATAGGGTCTTATGGGAGCAATGATATATAAACACAGTGTCTTTTATATTGTCAAGTAAAGTGGAAATATGTTTTGGAAAAAACTTTCAAAGTGACCCAAATAGGTGATAGGAAATTAAAATATTAAATAAGAGTAAAATAATTAAATGATTTAAATCTTCTGCTGACATTTGCTGTACTGGAAATTTTGTCAAGTGCTTTTGAAGAAATTGTTTCTCTCACACCAGAATAAAAGGAGAGGAAAACAAAACAAAACAAGACAAGACAAGACAAAACAAAACAAAACAAAACAAAACAAATTATCTAGATTTGCCCCCTAAAAAGAGAAAAACCAAAATCCAACAAAAATCAAAGAAATGGCAAATCAATGAAGAATAAAGCTAAACAATATCTAATAACTTTGATAAGTAAAATGGAAATTTACAAACCAACAGACGTCTGGCAAAAAAGACAGATATAAAAATTATAACCTTCAAGTGAAAGAGAGGAAGCCTATCTAGATTTTCATGAAACAAAGCATTAAAAGTGAAAAGTCAATGTTAGAAAACCACACAAAAGCCTAAAAGCCTAGAATGTTTGGGTCCCTAAAGAAATAAGGACACCATCGTTCAGAATTTATGGAGCTTTTTATATTCACAACAGTTGATACCGAAAGTTATTTTTTCCCCAAAGAGAATCTATCATGTAACAACTAGTAACATACCAAGAATAGGCAAAATGGGATAAAAGACTCCATCTTCTAGCAGTCCAGGACTTCACCCTATAATTTGTCTTTTAGTTTTTTGCTTAGCTTGTTCCTGAGTGTCTTACATAACAATTGGTTTGTAGATTATCCCATCATTGAGTAGTTTGACTGTCTCTGAATCATAGGCCTGGCTGGCTTACAGAGAGTCTATTACCCGACTCCAGGCTCAATAACATTCAAACTAGTCTAGAAACAGCCATCCGTTCTTAAACAAATATTATGAAGAAGAAGCCACAATCTTCTCTTTAGAAATTCTGTAGAAAATAATCTAATTTGTAGGTTATTTTTAGATATTCAAAGATTATGCTGTTTTCAAGTCCCTTCTAAATATAGTAGTAGAACAAGATGCCAGTAGTCCATAGTTATTTTCATGTCATTCTGGTACTTTAACAAAGAAACCCCTGGGAATGACTTTATTCTTTGAAATGATATTCAAATTTTCCTTCTTAATTTAATCTAGAGTGTAAATTTATATCTTGATTTTCTGTTATGTCTTTTTTTTTTTTTTTTAAAGATTTTATTTATTTATTCATTAATCCCCCCCTTGCTGCTTGTGCTCGCTGGGTCAGCTAACCACGCCATGCGGGCGGGCTTGCCTTCACCAGGAAGCCCTGGGAACCGAACCCGGGGCCTCCCATATGGTAAACGGGAGCCCTACTGATTGAGCCACAGCCGCTTCCCATGTCTTTTGTATTCTACATGGCTTTGTATTCTACATTCTTTGGCTTTAGACAAGGATTAGAAGAAACAACAAAGATGCATAGTTAAAAAGCTATCTGAATTAAAGTTGAGAGAAAGATTTGGGCTTGACATGAAAAGACTTGGGGAGGTTTTTGCTGAGGTAAGAGGGAGAGATAGTAATTGCCTATAGAGAATGCTTCTTGGAGAGGCAGACCAGTGTTTGTCAGAGAACATTCTGGACTAGGTGAATTGGGAATATTGGTCCTCACTGATACAGAATGTTGAACATATAGTTACTGAATTTGTAAATTGAAATACCAGTGTTTTTTCCTTTACTGGTTTTAGGATGTTAATATTGTATTTTAAAATACTCACTTAAATATATGTTGCAGATATGTACAATTTTTGCCTACCCAGAATCCATTATGCTTTCTCTGGTAAACACTGGTATTTTTGTCATTGGGAACCCCCCCCCCCCACTTTCAAGGATTATGTTTCAGAAGGGGATCCAGATGGAGCTGTGAGCCAGGCCTAACAAATGAGTTTATTTAATCCTTGTGCCTACAGTATATGGTTGAAGGAACAATCCCACTTTTTAGGGGCAATACTAGGGGCATACTACTGAAAAGGAGGATATCTTCCCACGGTGGTTGCTGAAGCTGAGGACAGAAATCTGGAACTGCTGGCAGCCATCTTGACGCTCCCTGGGAGTGCGTGAATGAAGCCCACACGGAGGGAAAAGCAGACCCGAGAGAAGCAGAGAGATGGAGCTCTTATTGAAATAACTCGAGCCATTGGATCTTGTTCCTTCTGAACTTTCAGTTTCTTCAGCCAATATATAGCCTTATACCCCAAACTCCTTTATCCCCCACCAAGGTATTATGACTTGCATTTTTCTGTTATTTGCAACAAAAAGGGTCATAGGTAATAAAATATGTTTTGCTTCCACACCCATAGAGGGGCCTGGAAGCTTCTATATTTCAAAGACTGAGTATCTTGCTTTACTTTTTGAGGAGATGGCAATGAAAGCAGGCATGAGTGTCTAGCCAGCCAGGCATATTACACAAATGACTGCTATTCTCTCTATGTTCTTCATTCAGGCAAGCTCTTTCTCGGGAGTGGCAAGATGGCTGCCAGTAGCTCCAGGTTCTGTCCTCTGCCTTCAGCATCCACAGAGGAAAGAGGGCCCACAATAATCTCTCTTATGCTTTTCCCATAATAATAAACACTCCCTACCCTTGTTAGGGAACAAGGTGAACTTATTGTAAACTAGAATTTTTTCTGAAGCGAATCACAGTGGAAAAGCTAATATTTTAAAAGAGAGATCTCCACTAACATTGTTTGGTAGAGCCCAAGAGTTTACAAAGGAGAAGGGGAAAAAATGACCCATTCCCTCTCTGTGCTGCCCAATTGAAATCCTGTTGTAGAATTTGTTGCTCTATATCCCTCTTTTTCCTATCTAGCAAAGTTAGTGTTGCAGAGAACCATGGACACTAATCACTTATAAGGGTAAGGGAAAGAAACAGCACCTACTGAAAAGGCATGATTTATACTGTCTGAAGTTGAGTTCTTTCCCTGGGGGTGAGTGTTAGTATGAGACACTTGGATATTATAATACTCTTCCGGTGGTTTAAAGAAAATTGAATGAATTCATAACACCGGACATTAATTATATTAGGTGATATATATCATTTGTAATAGGATAGAAACTTATTTTCTTTATTAATTTTCAAGTTGTTGCATCGTTTTTTTTCCTTCTTCTCAGTACTCGGCATGAAGGCCATGTCTGTACTGACAAATGAAATGACAAGTTGAGAAGGCTCTAAGTCATTTGACAGTAGGGAAAGTGTTGGAATTTTAACTTGGCATTTTATTACATTTAGAAAACATTTTTAAAAACATAACTTAAAATTGAAAATTACACAAATCCTAAGTGGACAGCTTGATGCATTCTCACAAAGAGAACCCATGCAATAGCACCCAAATGAAGATATACAACATGACCAGCACCCCCAAATCCTCTGCTCAGTCTCTGTCCATCCTTTTCCCCACCAAGGTAACCACCATATTGATTTCTATCACTCTATTTGTTATTGGTGGCAGATTTTGAAAGGCAGACTCACAATGAAATGTGGTGGAAGTTCCCCTGACGGGTTTAAACCTAAGACTTGACATGATTTTCTTTTATAACGGGACCTCCTTTCCTCTAACCTATACAGAGGCCCACCCATGCCAACTCCACCCACATTCCCACTAGGAATTTTTTCATAGGAAGTTTTAAATCTTGCAGTTTGATGATGCAGGAGATCCTGTGCCAAGCAAGCACCTGTAGCAGTCACAGTGAGGAGGGGCTGAGGGACTCTGCTCTCTCACCCTGCTTCACGGCTGCCACTGTTTGTTCTTTAGGGAAAAGAAGGGGAAGAAATAAAAATGCCATTTAAAGGATTTCTTTAAGTGTCTATTTTCATTCTTAACCTTGCTTAATCTTCTACCTTAAGGAATACAAATCTCTTTTGGTGAGTGCTACTTTCCTTCTGAGCAACCAAATGGAAAACAAGCAAATGGATAAAACGAGAGTCCAGGAGCGCTGGCCAGTGCATGTCTTTGGGACTGTGTTAAGCAGGGTGAAAAGGTGACTTGTTTTGGAAAAATGGTAGTCATTCTGATGTAATTCTGGCTGTTCAGGGTTTTGAAGTGTGATGTTCTGCTTCCTGCTAAAGTAATTTGTTGGCCACAGAGGAAGCTGAATGATTAGGAGAAACTAATAAAAATGTAGGTGTGCCTTCCCCAAAGTAGTAGGTGCTACTCCTCATTGGGGAGATTTGACTTTTAGAAGCAGAAAGAAATGATTTGTTTTAAAACTAAAAACCTGGTTTACACAAATGGGCAGAGCATTAAGCATATTAAGAATTAAAAGTCTGTGCCTTAAATGTTATTTTACTCTTTTGGTTGAACAATTATCTCAGTAACACTGACAGTGAGAATCTATGGATTTAGTGATTTACGGGGTAGTGATTTTAATTGGATTTAAAAGGGATATTGTACTATATAAAGTCCTTTAAGTATTTTATGGAGAATCGCCATGGTTTATTATACAGAGTTTATTAAAAAGATATATGTACCATATTGCATTAACTTCTTATTTTCCTATGTATTAGAAGTCTTTCCTTTTTCCAATAAGTAATTATTGAGAACCTGCTGAGAGGTGGTTTTAGGCAGTCAAGAAAGAAGGCCCCTACTCTTAGGAGCTTGCAGACTGGCAGAAGAGAGGGATTATGAGTCTGCTTTGGCTCAACATACCCCTTGCCTGAAATAGTGTGTGGCAAACCACAATGGGAATAAGAGGAGTATATTTGAGGAAGGAAGCAGACAGATCAGTCCAATTGCATGTGTGTGTGTGTGTGTGTATGTTTATATGCCAAGTGTAAAATAAAGTAGAAGACATAAAATCAGTCATATATGGACAGTTTTGCATAGGAACAGACACAATAACATTCTAGATATGTTGAATGAATGAATGAATGAATGAATGAGTGAATAAAGACCCTAACAGGGGAACCCAGTCTTCATTCTGTAGATAACTTCCTGTTAAGGAGTCTAAGTTGTTTCTCTTTTTGTGACCAGAAATACTAGAATGCTTTTGATAGAGCGAACTTGCAAGTTCTCAGCTAGGTAGTTTTAAAGAGAAAATCCTTTCCAACATTGTACATATATAAATTTATGTGAAGTTGCCTACAGGCAGTGGAATGTTAGTGAAATAAATGATAAATAAATTTCAAAACATCTTGTACTTGGATATAAATTCCATGACTCAGTATCCTATGAACTATAACCAATCCATCTTTCGCAAAGCTTAATAGCACTTTTTTTCTGTGACATTAAAAGGCTTTAAATTATACTAGCAATAGTTGTGACAACATCAAGTGCTGCTGGAGTGGTAAAACCAAAATGATACACACACACACACACTCTCTCTCTCTCACATTTCCTAGGTTTAAAAAGATCACATGCAATGAGGTTATGAAAACTTGTAAAAGAGAGTTCATTAGACTTTCTAATCAGAATCCAAGTTTTATAAATATTTCCTTGAAATCAGGTCTCTAACTTTTTAATATAGACCAATATATTTTACTTAATTTTAATTTTAGTGATTAGTTCTAGAAAAATGATTTACTCAGTTATGCTTCTGTGCACAGTGGAGGTCAGCATTTACTAGATAGATGTAGGTGACATATCTTGATCTTTTGCCCTATTGCTTCACTGTCACCATCAACACTGTTACCAAGCACGGGACGGACAAAGCTTGTCAATTATTTTCTGCTCCTTATAGCCTGCATGATTTGGTTATCTCCTAGATACAATCTCTGTAAACAATGTTGGATTCTGGAAACCAGAGAGGACAGATGGCATGTGGGGAAATATTCATTCCATTTACTCAGGTATAGAACAGAATAAAGCGAGCTTGTTTCTTTCTTGTGTTCAGCACGACGTTTTGCTCGCAAGTTTCCAATATAATGTAAAATTAAACATAGTATAAAAATTAAAAGACGTGAGGAAAGCAAAGCTTCCAGAGCATTTTCAGCCTGCTATTTAGGGACGACAAACAAAAGTCTTGTCATCATTCCACTTGACATCTTTGGATTATTTAATGGATTATGTTCCAGATGGCTAGGAGCATATTGGTAGGCCATGGTCAGCTAAATGATCAAAGATTTAAAACAGCAACAACTACTGGATTGTCTTAGGCTATTTTCTTGAATTGGCAGATTAGTTTTATGAGTGATGTTTTTAATACAGCTTTACAGCAAAGCAGATTTGTGTAATTTGGCCACCTGCTATAAATATCAATTTTAATCCATCACATATATCTTTGCCAATATAGCTTATCAGTATTAAAATGTTTGAAGATTTTGAAATAAATTTTGGAATAAAATCAAGCAGCCTTGTGCTATTATAATATAGCTTTTCTCTAAATGGATTACAAAGCATAAAGTGTTTAGAGAGAATATACACATACAGTGCACATCCATTTTGTGCCCATTTATAGTGTTGTTTACAAGAACAATTTATTGTGAATAATGCAGAAAAATTTACCTACTTCACAGGGCCTGTAAACAGGCAGAGCTAGAGAGACATTTGTGCTCTCTTGGTCCAGACCAGTGTGTTTCGATAATCCATTTTCTGTTGCCAGGATCTCTTAGTGATTGTGATCCAATTTCTGTAGCTTTCAGTCATTGTAAAATTATTGCAAAAAAACTAAATCTGTTTTCTGATATTTATTTTGATTGAAGTTACTTTAATAATGTGCCCTCAATCTAAATATAATTTATGAAGAACATGATGTTTTTGGCTGCATATGCAAGTTAGACTGTCCCCACTCTTACCCTATTCTCTGGAGTAATAACTTCACATACTGCTCAAACAATATTCATTCAAAGAATTTGTATAACGATTGTATTACTCTCCAGATTGTGGACCCGAACATCTTGAATATTTAAGTGAGTAGTAATTTCTGCATGTTACTCCTCAATCCACTTGTTTCAGGGACATGGCTTGGTTTAGGCTTTCTTAGTCTTATTTTAGGTTTAGTGATTTATTCATTACTAATGATAGAGATTGTGGGGGTTGTTTTTTAATCTCCTCTGTTTTATCCCCCTTTTATAATCTTTTTATTACTCATTTTAACATGCTATCTGTGGGGCATTTTTCCTTGAAATAACTAGTATTCCTCCTGCTAAAGAACCTATTTTATTGGTTTTATAGCTTATCCTGTCTTTTATTCAAAATCATAGGAGTCAAAAGAAGACCGGATACAAAATTAAAAACTTAAACTGAACAAAACTGTTTTAAAAAAGACTTGGGATTGCTGATGAAAAACTCAGTATCAGTATGCTGTCATTACTTTTTTCTTTTTTTATTCTCCTCCCACCCCAGATGACTCCCTCTTCTGCCCGCCTGTCTTCTTTAGGAGGCACCAGGAACCGGACCGGGGCCTCCCATGTGGGAGGCGGACACCTGAATCCTTGAGCCACATCCACTGCTGTCATTATTTTTCAAAATAAACGATTTCAAAACCATTAGGTATGAGATGTTATGCTTTCAATTTCTGTTATGTTATTGTCAACACATGAAATTCCTGCTTTATGGAGATTAAGTCAACATGTAGATAAGCCAAGGCTCCTTTAGCCACTGTTGTGTATTCTTGCTTTCATTTAAAAGTAAAGGATTTTATTTCTTTGAGGTGGGTCCTTAGATCATCCCTGCATGTATGTTTAGAAGGAAGTGAATGTCCTTCTTGCTTATTCACTTATCAGAACCCTCATGATGGGCCTGGCACAGGGCGAGGTGCTTACTCCATCACCGGAGGCAGCCTCTGGGCAATATGCCGTCAGCACTGCACCTCAGTCCCGCCCATGGAAACAAGATTTATGAGCCAACTTGGTGCGTGGTATAAGAGTTTATGAATTGATGTCTGTTGGAGAACAGAGGGAAAAGCAATTCACTCTTACCTGAACAGTTAAGTGATGATTTCACAGAGGACGTAACATGTATACTGGCTTTTGAGAGATGCATAGGAGTTTACTGTGCAGATTGGAGACGAAGGGCATCCCAGCAGAAAGAATAGCACGAGAGAGCATAGTCAGTGAAGGGAAGGCTGAGAAATTTCTCATGGCCGTAGGTCATTGGGTAAGTGAATGAGATGGTGGTGAAGTGGAATAAGAGTCTTAGAAGTCATCTAAGGTTTGAATATTGAGGGGGTTATTGCCATACTAAGAAGTTATTCTGTAGGCCTCAAGAACTCGTCAGTATTTTATTTATTTATTTATTTTTAAAGATTTTATTTATTTATACATTTATCCCCCCCTTGCTGCCTGCGCTCACTGGGTCAGCCAACCACGCCACGCGGGCGGGCCCGCCCTCACCAGGAGGCCCCGGGAACCGAATCCGGGGCCTCCCATATGGCAAACGGGAGCCCCACTGATTGAGCCACAGCCGCTTCCCTCGTCAGTATTTTAAAACAGAGGACTGACATGAATTGATGGACTTTTAGAAAAAGATAATAAAGTTACAGTGTGAAAGTTGCACCAAACAGGGGCAGACTGGTAGCAAAGAAATGGTATAGATATGAGATTTTTTTCTTTCAGTAGAAAATGATACCATGGATTTTCCTAGGAAGCTTTAGGAGAAAGTTGCCATTTCTCTCTTACAGATGTTACATATTAGTATTGGTTTTACTGCTAGATTATAATAAAATAAAGAGAATAAAGAATATTGTGCATATTTTAAATTTTAACAAACTATCCTTTTATGATGATTTTAATGCATCTTCACATTTTTCATGCTTTATGAATTTTTTCATATGTTCAAGTCATTATCATCCATGTTTCTGAGGGAGATCAATGAGGTTGGTGAATTTACTCCATTGGTAATTCAAAAAATTTTAAAAATATAAATATATCTCTCCTATAATCTTTCTGCAGATACTCAAGAGCTAAAACAATTGGTTAGTGTTTTGCCTCCTTTAACTGAATCTTTCTCATAAGTAGATGCAATGTAAATTGCTAGAAAATATACAAAAGGCAAGAAGTCAAAGAGAAAAGGAGAAGAAAGTACAGGAATAAGAAACTCACCAAAATATAATTTATATCTTGTAAAATTGAAAGTTGAAAAGACAAAATATCATAGGCCTTTGAAAGTAGGAACTCTTGCTCTGTAGCTAATTATTATTACTGCTATATATAATGTCTTTGTATTTTACTCTACTTTCTTGTTTACACTGCTTAAAGTCTCTACTATAATGGATTATGGAGCATGATATTCATGGACCTGGGATTGTTTGTCCATGTCAAAAATTATTTGATGGCTCTGACTTGATTTGACAGGTCGGGTCAATCAAAACAATCAAACAAACCTCTACAATGTGCCCCAGCCTAATTATACTGTCAACACTTAGATGTATTGTAATAGTAAAGCATATTAATTGTTTGCTGCAAGGAGTTTAGGGTCCTTCACTGCCTTTCTAGCATGTAAAATGTTTTTCACTACAGTGAATATGTAAAGAAATAGTTGGATTAAATTTTGAGTAAAGCAATTTATTTCCTTACTTACTGCAAGACTAGTACTAATGATTCTTGTAACAATTGTCATAAAGATGATTCATATTTTTCTATGTGGTTTTATAAACGCACCGTCTAGCACAAGATAGAAGATTCTAGTTTAATTGCTAACATTTATCTTTTTGGGTCTCATTTCCCCCTGGAGTAACGTTTCTAGGACTGATAAAAAAATAAATCATTACTTAAAAGATTGGGCTTGAAAAAGAAATTCAAGGTTATTAGATCAAAGTTTTTATTGGGGGGTCGTGTATTATCCTAGTTTATGTTTTTTGTCTGTTAGATCAGATATTGCTAAAGGGTTAATTGTTATAATTGTCTTTTGGGGGTGAAAGTTTAGATTAAATAAGCAGATTGAAATTTGCTTTTTCATAAATTTAAGAGGAGTAGAAATCTGCTCTACTGTTATCCTTTTAAACAATACCTTATACGAGTAATTCTATGTCTCTCTGTCTCTTGCTGTCTTCCTCTCCCCACTTCCATGACTTCCTCCTTGCTTCTTTTCCTTCCACAAATATTTATTGATAACTCCCTGAGTGAGTTTAAAACATATTAATATAAAGGCAAATATATCACCAGGCAAACAATTGCAAAGATTTCTTAGGTTAAAGGTCCTGTTATACTTACAGTTACATATTTTAACATCTTTTTCTATTCAACTATTTTTTATAAACATCATAATATTTGGTCTTACTTATTAATAGTGTTAATCACTATGCCTTTTAATTGGAATGTTTACTTAAATTTAAAATCATTACTTATGTGTTATATTCAGTTTATTTCATGTTTTTGAAAATTTTATTCTTCTCTCTTGGCTTCATTTTGGTTAATAAAATGTTTAATTATTAAAAAAAAAAAAAAAAAAAAAAAAAAAAAAGGTCCTGTTAAGATTAGTCGTGAGCAAAATTTGAATACAGAAAGAGCCACACTTTTGGAGGAGAGAAGTGGGCAGTGACTACAGGATGGAATTAGCTATTTAGCATCAAGTCTAAGCGTTTGACTAGGTAAAAGGAGTTTGCAGGCTCTGTAGGTCTAGCAAGCAAGAGGTCATGTTCCAACTAGCAGAGAGACAAAGGGAGGTTCTGTTAGACGATGACTCAGGTAAGGAAATAACAAATTACAGTTCTATATGGCCTCTTAGCAGGCCCTCCCAATGGGGAGGGGAAAAGCATATGATGTAGGAAAAGGATTGGGCGGTAAGGAAGAAGGAAGCACAAGCAGTGGATTGGGCTGTAAAGACTGATGAATTCATCATAAGAAACAAAGTCACTTGTTTGACTTTGGGTGAGCATAAACTGGATCATAGGGGATTGGTCAAATTAGGTGGGCTGTTGTAAGGAAAATTTATTTGAATTGAATGGCTAGCTCTTTCTAGTTTTTTTTTTTCCCCCTTATTTTTTTGATAGGCGGGAGTTAAAATGACAATCATAGAACCATAATGGCACTTAAGGAGGATAATTTCAGAGAACACAGTGGTGAAAAGCAGGCACTCTGTGTTCAGATAGCCTGGGTTCAAATGCAAGTTTCACTACTTAAAACCTTGTGACTCTGGGCAAGTTAGTCAACCTCTTTGTGCGTCAGTGTTTTTATTTTTAAATTGGGGGTAATAGTACAAACCTTATAGGATTGTAATGAGGATTAATTGAGTTAATATCTGTAAAGTGTTCGGAATAATATCTGATCAATAGTAGATGGCTGTTAAATAAAAAATGTTTGGTAATGACTGCATACGTGAGTGACTCATGACTGATAGGGTAAATTCTACTGTTTTAGGGAAAAAAGACAAAAGTGAGGTAATTAGGGTTTTTCCCAGAAGTGTGGCTTGAGGTCTGTCAAAGAAGGAATGGATCTAGAATATATTTCCTCTGGTTTTACAGTGCTTGCCCAAACATGCTGGATTCAACGGGCTGTACTGCAGGCGTAATCCTATAGGTATTGAGAGAATCTAAGATGTCAAATTCCTATTTAAAGGGCCAGGGGCTATTGGGATCCTAGATCAACTCTGGAATTAGCAACATTTGGATCTAACTTATCTTTCCAGGGATCTTGAGAATCTTGAGTCCTAGAAAGCTTAGGTCTGAGAAAAATACCATGTCATGCAATCCACATGGGTCCACAGATTCTGAACTAAAAGGCCAAAGAGACAATCACTTACACAACAGCTAAAAGGATTTTTGATCTGGCTTAGAAGGTGTTCTATGTCTTTGGCTCATTAATGAAGAGCTGGCTTTTGTGATTTGTACAGTTTGTGAAGAACATCTGGGGCTTTTTGACATTTGAAAATCTCATTCAACTTTGAGCTCATGATGCATCCGTTTGGAGAGTCCTAAAAATGTGAAGACATTGTGTAGAAGCTGGAGAATGATACAGACTAAGAAATGGTTACTTCTGTTGAGAGGTTGATTCATTATTCTCTGTTATTCTAGGGGGAGAGGTCTATTGATAACAAAAATATGAATTTCTCTCTATGTCACTTTGTTGAGTCTGTTGGGACTAGGAAAGGATTATTCTTTACAGTACTTTTTCTAGTGATTGTCCAAACTAATTTTGTATTCCAGAGTCACATAATACTCTTGGGTTTTTCTCTCCCCATTCCCCCCCCCCCCAGTGGATTATTTATGCTTTTAACAAAGTGATGAATGGTTCTTTGTATGTTCTGTGTTTATTTCCTCTAGAGAATCTGAATGAAATAAATACATTCTTGGAGAAGAATTCTAATATAGTTTCTTTTTCCTTTGAAATTGGCTTTATCATTGATTCTAAAAATTCTCTACAAATTGAGTGATGTATATTAAAAATGACAATATTTCAAATTTTTAATAGCAGAGATAAAAATTGTAGAAACAAATTATAATTGAGAAGGGATTTTAGTGTCTTCTGGAGAATAGTATCCATAAAATAAAATAAATCCACTTAGGTATTTTAAAAAGTATTTTCTCTACAAAACTTTAAAGTATCCTTCCTCCAGATACTTCTCTCTCTCTCTCTCTCTCTCTCTCTCTCTCTCTCTTTCTCTCTCTCCTGTGCCCCATTAGCTGTAGTATGTGTCACTTAAATATTTAACTACAATTTTGACTGGAGGTCTATTAATTTATTTCCATACAGTGTGTGTGTGTGTGTGTGTATATAATCAGTATATATATATAATCAGTAAAAAGGTTGATTTTGGAGAAGAAGAAACAAAGCAAAGTGAAGGCATAGGGCAACTTAGGTACAAAATTCTTAGGAGAATTACTTCATTTTCTGTTTTGCTCCCTCCTATATAATAAAAATATTATCAAAATTTATATTTGAGTTTTTGGAATTCTCTGAAATTGGAATGACATTGGATATCATTTGCATATTTTAAAAATGTAGTGATAGACACAAGCATAAGGATTTTTTTTTTTTTTTTTACCGGGAGGTACCGGGGATCGAACCCCGGTCTCTCCATATGGTAGACGGACGCTGAACCTCTTGAGCCACATCCGTTTCCCAGCATAAGGATTTGTAGAGGCAGTGTGAGTAGAAAATATATGTAAAATTAGCTGCCATTAATTCTATTGAAAATTGTTTATAAGATGGGTGTCTTAATTTGCCAGGGCTGCTGTAATAATTACTAAGACTATTCTTTTCAACCAAATGTGCACACACAGGAGCTATAGATACATTCATTCACTACAAAAAAAAATGTGAGTGCTTTTACTCTGAACCAGGCACTTTTGTAGAGATTTGGAATACATTGGGTAAAAAAGCAACAGTGGTGCTCTTGTGGTGTTACTGTTTATGTTCTAGGAGATGATACTGAAATCCTTAGGGAGTGACGCAATCATAGTAGACAAAATACGAGTTATGAAAGGGAAGCTGTTATAAAGTAGTAGGGCTAGTTCTAAATTTTTATGGCAAAACATTAAGCAAGACATTTGCTCATTAAATTTCAAAAAGAGACAACATTATTTCTTACTATTCCACTTGAATTAAAGAGTATAGTAAATTAAGACTATTTATACTAAGCATTTGTTTCAGAATAACCTTATGGTTTAGCTATTTGGACGTTCTACAATGGCCCAATAGAAAAAGAAAGAGAAAATTAATTGAGAAGACCTAAAATGCTTTGGAACATTAGATTGTAGCCTTGAATTGATTGGGTATTTATCATCATATCAGGCAAAAGGTTTTCAATATAGTGATGGTTTCCAACCATGTTTGTCATAGGGAGATTTAACTCTGAGAAATCCCCTTTCCTCTAGAGTATTTCTCCATTGAAGCTGACTTGTTATAGTCTTACTAAACACTGAAAAAAGATGGAACATAAGGTGCTACAATTCATACAGGGCACAAGCCCTATAATAATATTAGAAACTTTCTCTGCTTGGTGTAGATTTATGTGCAATTCAAAAATTTAATTTAGCAAATATTTAATAGTATCTATATTCAAAGCACTGTAAAAGGTAATGGAAATTAAAAAAAATAAAAGAATAAATAGAATCTATCTTCAAGAAATTCACCATCCAAATGGGGAAATGAACAGGGTAAATAAAACAAAACAAAACAAAACCATAATACAATGCAGTAAAGAAAAAGAATGTCCCATTCTGCTCGGAGTTATCTGGCAAGTTATACCCAGAGGAGTAAATCTCAAGATAAGTTCCAAAGGAAGACCAGGTAGGAAAGGGCATATCAGGCAAATACATGGATGTGGCATCAAGTGGAGACTGTCATAAGGCATGATGCTAGAGACTGTGGGAAGGGTCGGCTCGTGAAAAACCTTGTACAACAGCCCATTGTTATTGGACATTCTGAAGTGGGAGTCCTTCTAGTCCTGTAATTCAAAAGAAATAAGGCTGTCATTATAATCCCTAACCCCAATATGTCACGCTGCATCCATGAAGTGTTGTAAAATAGGATAGTGCAGTCTTATGTGCAACAAGTGGTCGTTTTTGTGGGATGAATCTAAATTCTCTGGGGCAAAGGAGAGTTAGACTATAAATAGAGGGGGGAGGTTTAATGAGCTTCCAAAGGCAATCTTCATCTAGTCAGAGTTTAGAAGAGAGTCACAGAAAGAATAACATAAATTTATTAACTTGTCCAGTAAATACCCATTAATTGCCCATAGCATATTACTGTAGGAATGAGAGTCTTGTTCTCGAGGAGTCTATGGAGTACCACAAACATTACCATCTTTGAGTCTGGAAAACTAAAATAATAGAATCTGCTGAATAATGTTGTGGCTACTTCCTCCCTCCCAGATGCCTTCAGTGAATCATGTCGCTGATCTCCCAAAGATTAGGGAGGTTAATGGGCAATTGCATTTCTTAATGTGCTTGTAAGTGTTTCTTTTGTGAATTGAATATTAGCCTCTTTATAAAGCATGCCTCAAAATATTCTAGTGGGAACTCTACACTGGTGCTACAAACTTGGGATTGTGAAAAATAAAACAGATACTTCATTATTTTTAGTATATAATCAAAGTAGGAGAGGAAGAAATTGATGAGCAGAGAAAAGGAATAAAGAGCTATTGCTGGTAGCCCTGACAGACAGCATTAGTTGGTGGCCAACACATCAACATTCTCTGATTTTTGTTCACACTTTGCCCAGGCGCCTTGTGCTTCAGAAGAATTTGGCTTCTTCCCCAACTCCAGGAGTGAATCTTGATTAGTCCATACCAATTATGGTAATTCTATACCCCTGCCAAGTGATTCATCCTGGCATGGGCATGTGACAGAATTTTGGCAAGTGAGATGTAAGGGGAAATCAGTTGAACGGTTTCTAGAGCAGTTTTAGTCATTCTTAATTAAGGATATCAGGAAGGGAATACGCCCTCCCCGTTCTAGCATTTGGAAGCTAAGTGTGAGACTGTAATGTTCAAGGCTGCCACCACCATCTTGCTACTATGAAGGGACAAGCCTGAGGACACAGGCCTACATTCCAGTGATGGTGACAGATGGAAAGAACCCAGGTTCTTCATGGTGCAATGGACTGATGAACAAACCAACTGACCATTCCGCTTCTTACATAGCTCTGAACTCCTATATGACAGAATGACTGTCTCTACCGAAGCCACTTTTATCTTCATGGATTTTCTATTTCTTGCAGCCAAAAGCATCTTGCCTGATGCAGCAACTATCCCACTCTTGGTATGTTCCCAGAAGCTGGGCTTAGACCTTTTGTTCAGGCTGGTGGGTACATTTTGTGCTCTCAAGGAGCTAAAGCAAAATGGTTAGAGGTCAGTTTTCATGTTAGACACATTATAAATTATAATTTTCATGTCTATAGTAAAACCAAATCTTAAGCATCATTATAGTGAAGCTGGAGTTGGTAAATTAAGAATTAAAGAAGATAGCAAAAGAGTTTTTAAGAATCCACAGGCAGGTTTTAATCCAAGACTCTAATAGTTGAAAACTGAGACACTTTCCTTTTTTATGACTACTGAAAGTAAAACCAGAAAGACCCTAAAGCAAGTGATCAAGAACTAGCAATGGATCGGGCAGACAGCTAATTTTCAGATATAAAAATAGATGCAGTCTGTCTGGAAGGTAAGGGGGTAGATGGCCCCCAGCTGTCCTTTAAAATACACAAGTAAGAGAGACTAAGTTTAACCCTTAATAAATAAAGCCTGGGAGTAAGAACATTAAGAGATTTGAATCATGTGCCCTATGAATTGTCTCTTTTTATATCACTATTGATACCATTTGCGTAGGAGTCTGAATGACATTTAAGAACCTCTTGGTTGTATGAAATTGAATTTCAGTGAAACTAGGCTGTTGTTTTGTGTAGTATCTGACTTAGCATTTTTCTTTAGGAAGATAACATTTTAATTAGTGTATCTGAAAGTTGGGTGGATAGCTTTATCCTTTCTAAGCCCTGATTTTCTTCACAGACTTCACTCTATGTCATATATTACTGACCTTTAAAATGCCTCTGAATTACTGCTGTTTTCCTTTCTTAAATTGGGAGAACTTTATTCCTGACTGAAAAGCAAGAACTGAAAATGTCACTTCTCCCTTTGAGGTGTGGAGGAAATCTTTTGGAAATGTTCAGTCCTCTAGTTTCACAAAGTGCGACTTATACTTGTATGATATATTAGACCACAAATTTTTACCACTGGCATTTCTCACTTTCAGGTCTTAGGGCTTGATGCCTGTGCACAAAAAGTGATGAAGCAGCACCTGCAGAAAATCCCCACCTGTTTCAAGGAAGTCAGCACTCAACTGAGAGCACTTACTGGCGGTATTCACCTTGGCAAGCAACGTCAGATTTCAGATGCCCGGTCTGTTCACTTTTTGTATTAATTGTGCTGTGATTCTGGCTTGAGAAGGTTCTCCTTTCCAGGTAGGTTTCTGGTCTTACATGGATCGACATGTAGTGATGATGGTTCCTAACACGTGTCATGGCTCCTGACCATGAGAAAATCATTCATTCACTTGGAAATGTCTTAGGTATAGGATTGGATGTCCTAAAATTCATCAAGGGTTTAGTGTGATTGTCTCTAATAAGTGATCATAGCACTGTTTTATTTTTCTTTTTAGGAGGGATGGGGGATTGAACCCAGGACTTCGTATGTGAGAAGCAGGTGCTCAACCACTGAGCTATACCTGCTCCCCGATCATAGCACTTTAAAAATTGTTCTAGCAGCTTTCTAAACTGCATGGAAGAAAATTCCATTTTCTCAGACATTGGGTACCACCACAGGACGTGGGCCAGTATTAAGGTCTTGCTAGTCATAGACAATGAAGAGCACAGTGTTTCATAGGAGGAAATGGATATGCACATGCATAGATATCTAAATGCAGCATAGAGCTGCCAGGTAATACAGTTGAGGTACAATTAGATGAAAGGACAAAGATGAGGGACCATTTGATGAAAAGGAAATCATCCATCCATTCATGCAACAAGTACCTTCTGAATACCTCTTCGTGCAAGAGACATGACTGTGAACAAAATAGACACATGGAGCTTATTCATGGGTAGTGAGACATTAATTAAAAGGTCTCTCTAGTATTTAAGTACAAATTAGGTTAAGTACTGTGGTTGAAATGTACAGCTGGGATGGGAGGGAATATCCAGGGCAGAGAGTTTAATTTATATATTTTCTTTGTATGCTGGGAACCAGGAGAGGTGTTCTATGCGTTGATTTGGCTGTGTCCCTTTTGTGCTTCATTTTCTTCATCTTCAAAATCAAGAAAAATTATTTTTCTTAGTTCACAGAGTGAATTAGTATAAATGAAGGATTCTTAAAAATGAAAAGCATGTGCAAGTGTAAATCTTAACCATGTTACAGGAAAATGGTTAATAGCAAGGACCAACCTTTGCAGAACAAGGTTATCTGTTATATAAAATTAATTATGATAAGGCCAATAAATGGATTTTTGTTTGTAAGGATGCCACATAAATATTTTGCAGGCAGTAGTTGTTGACTTTGGACAACAGAGTCAGAAGAATGCTAGATGTAAAAGGCAGGTTGAATGGATTCAGGAGAAAATTTGAGAGGAGGAGACACAAGGTAGGACCAGAAGTGGAAATCCTGGGTGGATTCCTTTTAGCTGAGGCACAAGCCAGGGGAAATGCTTCCTTTTTATATGGCCTTCTGCTTTCTCAGGGAGAAACTCTTCCCCCTTTGGCCAGCAATGTCATAACCCTCCAGGTGGTGATTATGACTCATACCCTAAGGACCTATGTCAGGGATTTTATAGGTTCAGGTCAACCTTTAAGAGGTTGCTCCTCCTTCTTCTTTTAAACAGAGTACTCTATACTGTTTTCTTTTCCTTTGATGCTTTTCTTTGATCTTTTCCCTAATGTATGTTGTTTCACGCATTGTTCTTCTAAAAGTAAACCTTTAAAGATCAAATTCTATAGCTCTTCTGCTTCACTCAACCCAATCCTGTGGCACACTGAAACCTGATTTGATACTTCATATTTTCAAGTCTTTCCAGACAGACATAAGAGTTTAATAATAGCAAAAGCACAACAAATCAATAGAAGTGGTGGCCCATGACTTTCTGTCATTCTCAAACCACTCAAAATTATAAACTATTTCAGGAAGAACAATAACAACAAAAAGCTGGAGAAAACCTGGAGCTCCCTGTCATCTTCCTTTATGTCAGATAGGAAAGGTTTTTAAGGAACACATCACATAGAATTGATAACTCCTTTTGATAGAATTGCCAACTATGGTATTTATTTCATGCCTACACATCATTCTCAGCAGGTCAAATTGTGAACATCTAAATTGGTTCTTTAATGTATATGTGTAAGCAGCAGAACATCTCCTGAAAAGTAACCCTTAAACAGACCCTATGTGTAGAAGGGTGATTCGGTATTGATATCTGTCAGTTCGTTAATCACTAGGGAAGATTTGGCTGAATTAATTTGTTTCCTGGTGATGCCCATTCTCCTCCCCACTCTATTTTTATTCCTGACAATTGAGATACAATCTTGTAATTGTGCTCAAATTTGGGGCAAATTAAAGATATCATCCAAGACAGAGAAGGATTTTAAAGGTATGTAAGTCAAGTACATAAATGTAAGTCAAGTACATAAATGCAACATCAGTTCAGTGGTTTCCAAAATATAAATCGTCATTGGGCATAAGAAAGCTTTTTGTACTCCTATATAGAACATCATTTCCAACTCTTAACACATCCCCAGACATTTAATGAAAGTTTACTCTGTGCCAACCTCTCTAAGGTCTGGGTCAGGGCTAGGGGCTGGGGTGAGGACATGAAAATTAGCACAAGCAAAGAAATACACAGAAATAAGGCACTTTCAGGCCTTTAATTCCTATCTGTTTGCTCATTGTTTTTGCTTGTTGTTTGTGCTTGTTGTCTGTGTTTTGTTGTTTTTTCTTTAAGAGGCACTGGGAACCGAACCCTGGATCTCCGATGGGGCAGGTGGGGCACTTAACTGCTTGAGCCACATCTGCTCCCTGCTCATTTCTTTTTGCTCAATGTCTGCTCATTATCTGTTTGTTGCTTCTTTGTCTTCTTTAGGAGCCACCGGGAACTGAACCTGGGACCTCCCATGTGGGAGGGGGATACTCAACTGCTTGAGCCACATCTGCTCCCTTATCTGCCTTTATTTTTATTCAAACATGAAGAATTTTTTTTTAATTCTTTTTTTGGGGGAAGGGTATGTTACAAATAAGGCAGTGATTTTCCCCTTTGTACTTGTAATAATCTCCTTTTGTTCTTTATATTGAACTTGTACTCCACATGCTTGTTTCCAAAAGGTTTCCCATCTGGGACAACTCTGTCTGTTCTGTTTTCATGCCTATTTTTCTTTGCAGGGAAAATTGGAAGAAACAAGTAAGTATGACTTTGTGCTCTTTGTGATATCGCATAATTTTTTTCTGTCTCCTTTCTCCATTATTTAAAAAATATCCTTTGTCCATGCTATACCCCCTATTCTGAATACCATTTTTTTTCCTTTAACTTTTTTTATCCTTCTGGTCTTAGTTAACATTATACATTTTCTCAGTTTTTCTAAAGCTATTTTTAAAAGAATTTCCATTATGTTTATGTAAAGTATTTCTTCATTCCTTCCCTCATCCCATCTTCTATATAAATTTAATATGATCTCGCTCTGAACAACTGGATTAAATATCACCATTATTCCTGCACAGATTACACAGCCTGAATGAGACACTGTTCTTGTACTGACCATCGAAAACCACTCATACATATGCAATTCATGTTTAAGTCCTCAAAAACTGTTCTTGTCTCAGCAGTATTGCTTATTTACTCTAACTGGTTTTATTTGTGTAGGGAATCCTCCATATGACTTCTTTCATGATATAGGGACATCAGGGCACTAATTATTCACATGTCAGCTAGAACAAAAGTGAGGCAGTGAGTATCAACATTTGGATTTCTAGAAGAAGCATTTGTGCCATCAAAATATAATGGTACCAATTGGGACAACCAGCAAGATGGCGGCAGAGTAAGGTGCTCCTAGAATCAGCTCCTGCTACAGGGCAGTTAGTAATCACCCAGAGCTAACTAAAGGATTTGTTTGGGGGCTCCAGGAGACCAGAAGAGATATCTTTGAAAGAGTGGAAGGAGGAGACTGCCCATCTGTAGAGAAGATTTGTAAGTAGAGCCCTCCATGCCATGGAGGCCGGTGCCCATCCTCCACTGGAGGCACAAGCCGCCTCGGGAGCTGTTCCAGGGCTGGAATTGGAAATTCCACTTCCCAAAACGGGGGAGGAAGAGACTGTTGGGCACCAACTTCAGCTACTGATTAGTAAATTCGGCGGGCTAAAGTATAATCCTAATAACAGCTAAAGTTTGAACCTGTCCAAGTCAGAAAGATGCTGGTACCTGCCATTTTAACTCTGCCTCTGGCACGAGGGGAAGCCGGGTGCCCTGAAAATCAGTGCTGGTAGGGACCGGCTTCTTTCCATCCAGGTCAGATTGCAGCTCTAGCCCGAGCCCCAGGCCCACCTCGGGCAGGGAGGAATCTGAGGGGACCTGCACCAGCCTCTCCAGGAAATTACAGGACACGCCGCAGAGGCTGGTGATCATCCTACTTAGGCAGCACAAACCACCCCAGGAGCTATTCTGCAGCAGATATTGGATGCTCCATTTCCCAAAAACAGGGGAAGAAGAGACGGTTGGCCACCAATGTCAGCTACTGATTAGTCACTTTGGTTGGCTAAAGTATAACCCTAAGAACAGCTGAATATTGAACCTGTCCAAGTCAGAAGGAGGCTGGTGGCTGCCATTTTGACTCCACCCCCAGCGTGAGGGGAAGCCGGGCTGACTGAAAATCACAGTGATGGTAGAGACCGGTTTCTTTCACCCAGATTGGCCTGCAGCCCTAGCCTAGGCTTCAGCCCCACTTCTAGCAGGGAGGAAGCTGGTGGACCCTGCAACAGCCTCTCCGGGTAACTGCAGGTACATTGGAAGTCTACTGGGGCAACTGCAGTCATCTTGGACCTGCAATGCATAGATTGCTATCCACACCTGCAGCTCCATCCCTGCCCCAGGCAGGGGAAAAAGGGGCATGAAGCTTCATCAGTCTCTCTGGGCAACTACAGTCTAGGTCTGCATGACCAGGCTTATTCCACACAGCTGTGACTCTGTCCCTACCCCTAGCAAAGGAAAAAGATGGGAGAAGCTTCATTGGTCCTTGGGGCAGTGAGGGCAGCTTGAGCCTCCATAGCTTACAGCACCAACTACATCCTTGGCTCCTACTACACAACCAGCAAGAGAGAAAGGGCAGGAAGCCCTGAACTAAAGAGAAAAACTGCACCCAGAATAAATACACTAGTAAGCCAGATGCCAAGCCACTGACCAAAAATTACAATCCACACCTACAAACAGGAAGATATGGCCCAGTTAAAGGAAGAAAATAAGCCTCCAGATTACATAAAGGAGTTGAGACAACTAATCATAGATGTTCAAACAAATCTCCTTAATAAATTCAATGAGATGGCTAAAGAATTTAAGGCTATTGAGAAGACATTGGATGAACACAAAGAATTTGAAAGCATCTATAGAAAAATAGTAGATCTTATGGGGATGAAAGGTGTAATAAATGAAATAAAAAATACACTGGAATCATATAATAGCAGATTTGAGGAGGCAGAAGAAAGGATTGGTGAGCTTGAAGAAATGGCCTCTGAAAGTGAACATACAAAAGAACAGATGAAGAAAAGATTGGAAAAACTTGAACAAGGTCTCAGGGAACTAAACAACAGCAAGAGATGTGCAAACATACATGCCATGGGTGTCCCAGAAGGAGAAGAGAAGGGAAAAGGGGCAGAAGGAATATTTGAAGAAATAATGGTAGAAAATTTCCCAACCCTATTGAAGGACATAGATATCCATGTCCAAGAAGCACAATGTACTCCAATCCAAAAAAACCCCAAATAGACCAACTCTAAGACACATACTAATCAGGATGTCAAATGCCAAAGACAAGGAGAGAATTCTGAGAGCAGCAAGAGAAAAGCAATGCATAACATATAAGGGATACCAGAAACCATGGAGGCAAGAAGAATATGGTATGATATATTTAAGATACTGCAAGAGAAAAACTTCCAGCCAAGGATCTTTTATCCAGCAAGATTGTCTTTCAAAAAATGAGGGTGAGTTTAGAATATTCACAGGTAAACAGAAATTGAGAGTGTTTGTAACCAAGAGACCCGCTTTGCAGGAAATACTAAAGGATGTGCTATAGCCTGAAAAGAAAAGACAGGAGAGAGAGGCCTGGAAGAGAGTCTAGAAATGAAGATTATATCAATAAAAGTAATTGAAAGTATCAAAAGAGTGGTGAAAATAAAATATGACAGATAAAACCCAAATATTTAGGAATAAACTTAACCAAAGATGTAAAGCACTTGTATTCAGAAAACCACAACTCATTGTTAAAAGAAATTTTTAAAAATTCTAAATAATTGGAAGAACATTCCATGCTCACAGATTGGAAGACTAAATCTCATTAAGATGTCAATTCTACTTAAATTGATATACAGATTCAATGCAATTCCAATAAAAATTCCATGAGCATTTTTTTAAATAAATGGAAAACATGAATATCAAATTTATTTGGAAGGGTAAGGAGTCTTGAATAGCCAGAAACATCTTAAAAAGTAAAAGCAAAGTTGGTGGACTCTCATTTCTGGACTTTAAATCATATTACCAAGCTATAGTGGTAAAAACAGCATGGCACTGGCATAAAGACAGATACATAGACCCATAGAACTGAACTGATGGTTCAGAAACAGACCCTCACATCTATGGTCAAGTGATTTTTTACTAGCCTGTCAAACTCACCCAGTTTAGGCAGAACAGTCCATTCAACAAATGGTGCTGAGAAAACTGGATATCCATAGCAAAAGAAGGAAAGAGGACCCCTATCTCATACTTTATAAAAAAATTAACTCCAAAAAAAAAAGGAAAAACAAAAACAAAACACCTAAATATAAAAAGCAAGAACGATAAAACTGCTAGAAGGAAATGTAGGAAAATATCTTCAAGACCTAGTGGTAGGTGGTAGATTCTTAAAGGAGATGAGGTGGACTGAGATGGACTACTGATATTGTATGTAGAAGTTTTAATTAGCTTTACTGTAAAAGTGTGGAAATGTACAGAGTTGATGGTAACACATTATAGTGAGTAACAGCTGGTTTATAAATGGGGATGTGGCTGAAAATGGTAGTCTAGGGATATAAATGCCAATTGACAGAAAGCTAGAGAATCATCTAGGGACTGAATTGCACAGTGAACCCAGAGGTGGATGAGAATAGTGGTTGATGGTACAGATGCAAGAGTGTCCTTGGTGAGCTAAAGCAGGTGTACATCAGTATTGCAGGGTGGTGGGAATGTGGAGAAGCATGGGAAAAATATAACGAGTGACCTGTGGACTATGGTTAACAGTAATAATGTAATATTCTTGCATCTATGCCAAAGATGTACTGTGTTGATAATGGGGGAATATGGAAAATGTGCGCCAAATGTACATTATGGACCTGGTAATAATCGGATGATATTATCTTATAATCTGTAACAAATATTCCACCACGCTGTGGTGTGTTGACAGTGGGGTGTTGTTTGGGAATTCTGCACATGTGCATGATTGTTTTGTAAGTATAAAACTTCTGTCATAAAAATATATTTAAAAAATAATAATAGGGTGGGTTGGGGGAAAATACACCAAATGTAAGGTAAGGACTATAATCAGCAGTAAAAGTTTGACAATATTCTTTCATAACTTGTAACAAACGTCTCATGACAATGCAAGGTGTTGGTGGAGGGTTGATGTATGGGACCCTTGTATGATGTTATGAATATTTGCTGTGTAAGTTCACAACTTTCACTATACATTTGTTTATGTATATTCATGTATAAATGATATAAAAATAAAAATAATAATAGGGTGGGGGAAAATACTTCAGTTAGTAGTAATATTTTGAGGATGCTCTTTAATCATTAGTTAAAAATGTTTAACAACAATGCAAGGTATTTTTGGTAGGGTGAGGTATGGGAGTGCTGTATGATGTTATGTATGTTTGTTTTGTAAGGTTACAACTTTTGCTATATACTTTATGTATGGTCATGTTTGAGTGATATACTTCAATAAATTAAAAAAAAAAAAAGATGATGGTACCAATTGGGATAACATACTTTTGATCCATTTTCACAAATACAAATTTAAAAGAAAGTTCAAAGGCGAAGGTGTTTGTGAAAGTGATCAGATGATAAAACTTGGTACCTATGTAAAAGGTGAGACTGTCAATTTTTAAAAAAATGAAAGCTGAATTTAGCATTATTAGAAATTTTATGTTGGGAATGGGAAAAATGAAATGAAAGGGAATAATAGCTTTAATTGGATTCTAATCTCCTTATTTGAAAGTACTGTAGGGCATGGATGTGGCTCAACTGGTTGGGCATCTGTCTCCCATATTGAAGGACCTGGGTTCGATCCCCGGGACCTCCCTGTAAAATAAAGAAAAATATAGAAGGTGCGTGGGCTGCCAGGTCCTGTGAGTGGGTGCACCGCCAGGCCCTGCCCCCAGACCCCACATACAGGTGAACCGTCAGGCCCTGTGCATGGATGCGCCACATGCGGCAAGATGATGACGTAGCAGGAGAATGCCATAGCAGAAGAGTGACGCAGGGGAGCCAAGGCAAGACACACTGAAAAACCAGGAACTGAAGTGGCACAGGTGGCAGAATGCTTCTCTCCCGCATCAGAGGTTCCCAGGATCGAATCCCGGTGAAGATAGGAGGAGAAGGATGAGAAGAGAGGGCAGGAAATGGACACAGAGTGTTGCCCAGTATATGGACACATACACAGAAACAGCAGAGACAGAGTGGGGGGGTGGGGGTGGGGGTTAAAAATGGATAATAAATAAATGAATAAATCTTAAAAAAAAAAAAAGTACTGTATAGTATATCATGAATAATCTTGATAAAATGCCACTGTTGTCCATTTTACCTCACTTCTATCAATGCCATCACCGTCATTCCTGTCTTCACCAACACTATCATCATCAATGAACTCCATACAAAGTAATATGTTATGTGCCCATATTGTAAACAGCGAATGATAAATGTGGGCTTGGAATACAATGACAACAATATAAAACTGATTAGTTGGTTGTTGGAGAATGAAACAGAACACTTAAAGGAAGAGTAACAAATGGCTAAGAATGGGATTTAAAAGAGTAGTTTTAAAAAATGTGGGACTGTGATGGAACCCTGATGTGGCATTGAGTTTTAACTGCCTTGTAATGTCCATTTTCCCTTCATCTTTTAGAACAAAACTCTGATTACTGCCTACCTAAGAGAGTCTATGTACCCTTTCTTGTAGTTGGGTATTACCATTAACTAATTACTTTCCAATAATATGTATGTGGCAATGTTATGTGGAATTTCTGCAAAATCTCCTTAAAAAGAAGCAAGTCTGCTCTTCATCTCCTTTTCCTCCTGTTTAAACCGTGATTTCACCTTTAGAATGGAAAGTATGCACTAGGATGGTGCAATAGGAAGATAGAAGAAGTCTGGGTCTCTGAAAACTCGGACTGCTTGTCTACAGCATTCTTTTATCTGAAGAAAACTACACAACTATTTTGCTTAAGTTACTATGTGTTTTTGTGTTCGGTCTCATACAGCCGATCCTAATCCTAAATGTCATAACAGGAAATGCTAATGTTTAACACAAAATAACTCCATGGCATGCTGAAACCAGATTTGGTACTTCATATTTTCAATTCTTTCCAGATAGACATCAGAGTTTCATAATAGCAAGAGCGTGACAAATCAATAGAAGAGGTAACCCGGACTTTTGTCATTCTCAGGTCACTAAAAATTATAATCTCTTTTAGAAAGCAAAAAAAAAATCTGGACTGCCTGTTATCTTCCTTTCTGTTACCTAAATACCCTCCAGACTTTCTAGGTTTTAAGGAACCGATACCTTTGGAAAATCACTATTCAAGAAAACACAGAATAAAAGAATCTATTTTTTAGGTCTTTATTGCTAAGTGACATATATAGATACTAAGGAAGGTAAAATCAAAAGGATATGTGGTCATAAAAAAATTGATTGTAGAAAACCAATTCTTTCCATAAGCTGTATGATATAACATGGAATATTTTAGAGGGCAATAGAATAAAAGGGCAATAAGTAACATGGACTTTTAAAGCATAAATCATGTTGAAATTGATAGCTTTATATAAAATGAAAAACTTCGACAATAGAGGAAAGACAGTAGATGCATATGTAGTTAATAGAATTTATTAAACCATTAAAAGTATCTGAAGAAATATGTGAAAAATAATTTGAATTGGCATTGACATTCTGGCTGAGAAATGAGTGGCATCGAATGAATTGAAAACTGATAAGTGATAAATACATGGTAAGATTACTGGTATTGCATTGAATTTTGGCAATGCTGTCCAGAGACAAGAGATAGTACTATGCTCCTCTCCTTTACCCTCCCCTCCCCTCCCCTCCCCTCCCCTTCTCTTCTCTACTCTTTCCTTTTCTTTCTCCACTCCCTGCCTCTCTCCCTGTCTCCCTCCCTCCCTCTCTCCCTTCATGCCTTTTTCCTTTCATATCAGTCTTCTGAAGGATAATATCATTTGGTATTCTAATCAATTAATAAAGAAATCTATATTGAATGATAGACTGATGCTGACCAAGGAAGTTGATTAACTGGAGAATTGATTGTAAATTGGTTATTTTGTTTAATTTTAATGTCTTTCTCTGCTTTTCATGAAGCTGCATTTCATGGATACGGTGGTTGTAAGGTCCTTTTTATAGACTCCTGTTTTAAACATTCTTAAAACATTTTTGATGAGAGGAACAGGCAGGACTTTCTTCTAGAATTTTTCTTTTTTGCCTTCTTTTCTTTCTTTCTTTCTTTCTCCACCACTGTTTTCCATGTGCCACTCTTTTCTTTGGCTCTAATGCTCCCAGTAAGATATTGGACTTTTAAGAGTTCAATTGTATAAAAGGATGATAAAATACAAGGGTTGTGAAGTAGAAAAAAGGTGGTCTTCAGAATTAGATCTGGTTTGAAATTATTATTCATATTAACTAAGTAATCTTGGGCAATTTACCTAGTATCTTTGATAATGGTTGTTTTATTTATAAAAATTGGTATTTAAAAATGTATCTTACAGGCATGCTTGTAAGGATTTAAGGAGATGGTGCATAAAAATGCTTAACGGGTGCACCTTGTAGAGTAGCTAAGTTAGATAAAGTTTTTCTTTCTTCCTGTCCTTTTTCCTTATGTTCATCTTTCTATCCCTTTCTCCATCTTTCCTGCATTGCTCCAAAATAACATGTATGTCATGTAATAGAAGTTATGATAGTTTCCTAATATGATACATAATTTTATGGTAACTCTTAAATCATGCTTTGCTAAATTTTTATTCAGTCACCAGGGACTTAGGTGACCTCTGCAAGAAAATGAAGACACACACAAACTATCCCTAACTGTGAGTACTTTTATACTGGCATATTCAGTGTGGACTTAAGGGAAATGTTAGCATTAGCTGCTTTCTGTTTATCTCAGGAGTATTTTCTCATTCCACTCTTGATTTCACTCACCCACACATCCTGATTAATGTCATAGTGATGGCAAGCATGGAGCTGTTTAAAAATGTAGAAATGTTAGTAAGAAATAGGCCGCCTCGGGGCAGCCTTTCAAGCGAGTTCCTAACCTTGGTGATGGTTTCTAGTTAAGACCTTTCTCACTAGTAGCATTGGCAATGTCTGTTCCTACAAATTTTCCTCTCTGCTAATATAGAACCTCATAATGCTTCCCCATCAAGTCCTTTCCTCTCTTCTACCCTCCTTCACACTCAGTAGGCAACTTTTCTTGGAAATATTAAGCAGTGACCTAGTTCCTCTGTTACCATCCCCTCTCTTTGTTTCCTTCCGATTTTAATCTCTTCCTCCTTTGTAACAAACTGAACTATTATGCAGCTAATGGATAACACTTTAAAACTGAAGAGTTCGTTTATGTTTTCTTAGGTGCAAGTATTGTAAGTTGTCCTATTCTGTAGAAGTAAACAGTACTGAGCAGAAGGCAAGTTGTGATTGTAGAAATTGGGTGTTTAATGAGAACTTTATACTTAGGTGACCACCTGGAAAAGAGGCACAGAAATGGTTGACGCTCCTTGGGAAGCAGCCATCCAGTTAAGTTGATGTAATACCTGCTGCAGGTATTATTTTGAATATCTGTATTGCGTATATGTGGTGCAAAGACAAAGACAAATCCAGACACTATATGGAAGTAAGAGGGCATGCAATTTATTTTCCTAAACTGTGAACATATCCTGTAATTCGTCAGAAACAGGAAATTCACAAACACAAAATTGACAAAAATCTGCAAAACTTTTCCAACAGTTTACTTCTGAATATATTACAAAATATGATGGAACATAGTAAATTTCTTGTCATTTTATTTCCCAAGGGAAGTGCTAGGTTTGTAAATCCTAGAATAACACCAAACGATTTTTTGGAACTTCATTTCTTTTTTGAGCTGGTCTTCTGAAAGATGACATATTTTCTTGCAGAGAACGTTCATCCTGTTCCTAATAATGATGCTGAAGGAATGGAAATGTAATTTCTAGAAATCACGTACTACTTTTTAAAGTTTTATAGTTTATGAGCTGGAAGATTGAAGTTTGATTTAATATTTGGTGGAAACAGAAGAGTTTATTATTTATAGCTCTGACAGAAATTGTTTGCGCTTTCTGTTATCAAACTTCACAAAATATATTTAGTAAAAATAATTCTTAAATCAAATTTTAGAGTAAAATAATGCATATTGAAGGGAATTAGGTGTTTAACACTGTAGATGACCTAAATAAGTGGTAGGAAGTTCATAAACAATTTTGTTTCATTTTCCCATCAATAAAGGGAGCGGTAATAATTTATTGCACAGGAGTCTTGCAAAAATTAATTAATGCCTTAAAGCACTTTGAAGATGAAAACAATTTTATAGGTCTCATTATTAAAAGTAAATTTTTATCGTCACTGTTAACCAGCCAAAGTTATGCATTTGGTCTTCTCAACTTATTTTTAAATGCTTAATTTGGATCCCTATGTCATTTAGGAATTTTAAAGCAATCCTTACTAAAAGGATGTGTGCATTGACTCTAGATGTTTAGATTGCAAGATCATAGATAACTTGTTAATCTGAATTTTGTTTTTCTCATGGTCATAACCCTCTCACATCCCAGCAGGTGAGCAAGTATTGTACCCAGCTCAGTACTACAAAATGAGGCTTACCATGTTAGGGATGGTAAAACTTGTCTTTCTCTGAAGTCCTTCACTTAATGCAAAGAGCAAGAATCACTATATGATGGCAATTCTGTCCATGGATAAACAAGGTAAATTCATTTATCTGAAAGAAAAATTTGTGAAGCACATGCTGTAGCCTACAAAAGATATACCACCAAGTACATTGGGAGACTCTATTATGGTTCTTATGGAACTTTTATCTAACAGAAGAATTAAAATGATTAAATTCATTGTAGAAAGTGATAGATGCTTTTTAGAAGGTACAAAGTCAGCATTAAAATGGCTGAGGAAAGGGAGACATCATGTATAGTTTCAGGAAGCAATTTTGTGAAGGTTACATCTTAAAGGTGCCTTTAGATTTACTAGGAAAAAAAGAGAGGGGTGATTTTCTGGAGCAGTGGTTTTCAACCAGAGGCAATCCCGTGCCATCTCCAAGAGACATTTAACAATGTTCGGAAACATTTTTGGTTGTCACAACTGTGGAAGTAATTCCGGTGTCCAATGGATGCTGCTAAACATCTGCAAAGCACAGGACAGCCATCCAAAACAAAGGATTAGCTGGTCCCAAATGTCAATAGTACCGAGCCTGAGAAATTCTGGACGAAGAAACTGTAGGATGAAGATCAGGAAAATTTTGCCTGGAGTAGAGATAGAGATAGGTAATATTGAAAATGTAATTTGTAGAGCCCTGAATATTAAGTTAGATTACAGAGTTGGTTCATACTTTTCACTCACCCACTCACACACTCACTTATTCATTCAACAAACATTTATATCTCAGGCAATAGGGACATTGTTTCTCCTTTCAAGGAATGGCATCGAATTTATTTTCAAGGAAGTTACCTTCTAGTCAGAGTCATGTAAACGAGCCATTGTATGTCTAGTGTATCTTTGTCCAAATGGATTTCTGTGAAACACTGATTCTACTAAACGTCTTTAAAGAGAGTTCTGCAAGAAAAAAATTTGAAAGGACTACTCATTATTTCCCAGCCCACACCTTGGGACTACATAAAATCCAGCTATAAAAAAATCTGCCTGGCTTTATTTCAATCAGCAGTTTCCACATTTTTTTTTTTTTTTTTTTTTTTTTTTTTTGCCAACATACCTTTTATTTCACTTTGTGTAACAACTATTAGCAGCCCATGGTGTGCTGGAAACCTTCCACTGTGGGTCCTTCCAGAGCCAATCCCTTCTCTTTTCCACAGGTTCATGACCAGATTGCAGACCTCTATGCGATTCATGCCGGAGGACCCTACTGCTTGGGTTTCAGTTGTATTTGGCCAAAGGGGATACTTGCAGAAGAAGAGAGTGAGAAGAGAGTGGGGTTGGGGCATTTGTACCCTCGGCTCATTCTTCAAAGTAACCAGGTTGCCTGGATTTGTTGCGTAGCACCTTCTAGAAGACTCTTCCCATAGAGCTACCCTCTCTTGGTTCTTACAACTGCTCCCTCTCTTTACCCCTTCAGATCCTGGGCTGGTAATGTTCCCCTCCTGCTGTGACTCTGCTGCTGCTGCAATATTTCCTACTTCTGAACATGCCCACATGTTAATAAAAGTCCTTTGTTAAGCTCTCCTCGAATTACCCATCTAAGACCCTTACTGTTTGGGAAAAGCTTATGTGGTAACTGCTTACATAAGAATTCTGCATAGGAAGGAGTCTAGGAAAGGGTAAATTTATTATTTTGTCCCATGAGAATCTATTGAAAGATTTCCTTGTTAATTTATTTATTAGTTTTATTTTTAATTGTGGTTCACCTCACATATTTGGCTGTTTCTTTCACAGAATGATTCTGATCGCTCTCTGATTTTCAGAGCAAAGTTAAGCTTTTGGAAAAGAGAAGTGGCTCAGTAAGAACTGTGCTCTTATTGATGGATTGGAAAGGAGGGAAGGAGGCAATGAGACAAAAAGACCAACTGAGGCGCACGGTTGATTCTGAATAATTATTATTTTATCCTTTATGGTTTCCTTTGTATTCTAATTTTCAAGAAATAAAGACAACACTTTTAAAAGTCAAGATAATGAGTTGAATAGAGTTAGCGCTGGCAAAGAAAGCAAGGATAGAAAAGGGATTATGCTAGTATAATTGACAATACTTGGAAGTGTATTGGATATGATAGTGTGGAATGCTGATGGGAAGTGGCAAAAGATGGTAATGCAAATGCAACTGGCAATGCAAAGAAACAAACTCCTTCCCTCTAATCTCACCCCAATTCTTTCATAGCTACTGATCGTATCTATCTCTTATATGAATTTTGAGGTTAGAGTTTATATGGAGATGAGATTATTCTGTTTATATATGTAGGAGTATGATAGCTCTTTGGGTAAATAGAGAGTCAATGGGGAAGGTGGTTTCTGCTGTCAATTACTTGGAGAGAAAGTGGTTCTTTTTACAGGAAACGTGAACCTCAAAGACAGACCCTAAATAGATATGAAGTGTCTGGATGGCAAGAATAATCTCTTGTGGTGGGCGTCTACCACATGGAGATAGGCCAGAGGCTACAAAGAGAGACTTGGTAAGAGCTCATCTTTGACCCACCTGTAACGCCAGAGAAAATGTGTATTTGCTGCAAACCATTTTAGTTTGAGTAAAAGTATTCTTGCGTTGTCTTTTTTGTTCAGTAAATTAATCTATACTGAACCGGACACCTAATATGTACCACTCACTGTCATCATCCTCAGAATACACAAATGAATGCAATATGGTCTCTGCCTTCACAGATCCTTTAATAATCTGTGAATTTTCCAACTATGTTTCAGTGGTTCTGTGGGGAACCAAGGAAGGAGTCATTTATTCCACTTCATATAAAGAAAGATGCTTCCTAAGGTTAACACAGTCGTAGCAGCAGCAGTAATTTGTGAGAAAACTCAACACCAGTGTGACTCTGGACAAAGCCAGGGGGTTTGGTGCCATCCAGCCATGCTTCCCCATTAGGAGATACTCTCCTCCGACCTACCTTGGAGCCTCTCTATTTTTCAATTTTTCATTTAGAGGTGTAGCATTTCCTTTTAGTTAATGCTGAAATTTTCTTCTTGAGGGATTACAATAATGGTCATATAACAAATTAATATCAGACCGGTATCTATTTTAGTTACAGAATTCCAAAAATATTAACATTTTCAGTTGAACGATACATTCCTTATCATTGAGAATACGAACTATTCATATTTTTTTCTTTTAAGGTGGAAAGCAACAGAAAATTTTTATAGTGCCTTATATCTGATACACCTGGATCAATATTTGAAAAATTGGCATTATGTAATATATACTTTTTGAAGATATGTACTCAGTGAACTCCAAGGTAATTTTTCTTTTTAAAATTGCTGTGCTAACCTTCTTCTCCTCAACCCCTCCCCACTCCCTTCACCATGAATAACTTATGTATTCTATCATATTTTTAATATCCTTATTGAGGTATAATTTATATGTCATAAAATTCACCTATTTTAAATGTGCAATTCAATGAGGTTGAATAAATTCATATGATTGTGCACCATCACCACAATCAGTTTTATAATATTTCACTTATCCAAAAAATTTCCCTTGTGCTTGCATTTAACATCTGCTCCCATCACAGCCCTAAGCAACCAATGATCTTTCTGTGTAATTTTGCCTTTTCTATAAATTTTGTATAAATTCTGTACGTAGCCTTTGTGTCTAGTTTCCTTCATTTTGTTTTAGGGGTCCATGCATGTTGTTTCATGTATTATTAGTATTTTGCTCCTTTAATTACTGAGTGGTATTCCATGTTTGCATGTATCATATTTTATTTATCCATTCATCGGTTGATGGATATTTGGCTTGCTTCCAGGTTTGCTTAGTATAAATTACTCTAAACAAGCTATTATGAAATTTCTTATAAGCCTTTGTGTGAACATATGTTTTCATTTCTCTTGGGTAGATACCAAAGACAGGAATATCTGGGTGATATGTAAGTGTATGCTTAACTTATAAAGAAACTACAAAACGAACACTTTCCTAAAGTGGCTGTACCACATTGCCACCAGCAATGTAAGAGGGTTCCAGTTTCTACACATTCTTACCAACATTTGATATTGTCAGTTTGTTTTTTGTTTTTAACACATGAATTTTATTGTTACATATTAATAAAGCATTAATCCATCCTAAGTGTACAATCAATGGTATTCATTGTAATCACATAGTAGTGGATTCATCACTTCAATCACTTTTAGAGCATTTTCATTATTCCAGTAATAATTACAATAATAATAATAAACAAAAACCAACCAACTAATGAACCAAACAAACAAAACTCATCACATTTCAATTTCTCTATGCTCCCCTTTCCGTAACTAGCTGCTATTCTGTTTCCTTCTCTCTAATATATTTGTATTTATAGTTTGTAAAACAGTGTTATATTTGCAACATCACCCATATTCGTATTTTACAAGAAGTTTCACTATGTTATACAGCCCTGTTACATTTTTTAGCTTTCCTTCTAGTAAATACATGTCCTTAGATTTCCCATTAGACCACTTACATTATATGGCTATTATAGCCATATAATAGCTCTGCTAGTCACAAACACAAGGATGTGATCTTACTATTTCCATTAATTTCCAAAGATTTATAAACAACTTTTTAACCAATTCTACACAGATTAACCCTAAGCTCTCCATTCTCTACCCCTATTCTATTTTCTGGTGACCTATATTCTAAATATTAATTCTATGAGTTTACATAATATATTTCATTCATAATAGTGAAATCATACAGTATTTGCCTTTTGTGTCTGGCTTGCTTCATTCAACATAATGTCCTCCAGGTTCATGTTGTCGTATTCTTCACGACTTCATTTCTTCTTCTTTTTTTTTAAAGATTTATTTATTTATTTATTCATTTATCCCCCCCTTGCTGCTTGTGCTCGCTGGGTCAGCTAACCACGCCGTGCGGGCGGGCTTGCCTCCCATATGGTAAACGGGAGCCCTACTGATTGAGCCACAGCCGCTTCCCTTCATTTCTTCTTACAGCTACATAATATTCCATCATGTTTATACACCACAATTTGTTTATCCGTTCATCAGTTGATGGACAGCTGGGTTATTTCCAGCTTTTGGTAATCATGAATAGTGATGCTATGAACATTGGTGTGCAGATGTCTTGTTCTTGTTACTGATCTCAGTTCTTCTGGGTATATACCTAGTAATAGTATTGCCAGGTCACATGGAAAGTCTATATTCAACTTCATTTAGAACTGTCAAACAGTCCTCTATAGTTGCTGTACCATTCTACATTCTCACCAACAGTGAATAAGTGTTCCTATCTTTCCATATCCTCTCCAACATTTACAGTTTTCTGACTTTTCAATAGCAGCCAGTCTAATAGGTATGAAATGACATATCATTGTAGTTTTGACTTACATTTCCCCAATTGCTACTGATGTTGAACATTTTTTCACGTGTTTCTTCGCCATTTGTATTTCTTCTTTGGTCAATTGTATTTTCAAGTCTTTTGCCCATTTTTAAATTGGGCAGTTTGTCTTTTTATTTTTTGGTTGTATATTCTCTTTATATATCATGGCTATTAAACCCTTATCAGATATGTGTTTTCCAAATATTTTCTCCCATTGAGTTGGCTGTTTTCACCCTTTTGACAAAGTCCTTTGAGGAGCAAAAGTGTTTGATTTTGAGGCGGTTCTAATTATCTATTTTTGTTGTTGTTGCTTGTGATTTGGGTATAAGGTTTAAGAAACTTTCTCCTGCCTACAAATCTTGGAAATCTTTTCCTACATTTTCTTCTAGGAGTTTTATGGTTGTCACCTTTACATTTAGGTCTTTGATCTATTTTGAGTAAATTTTTCTTTAAGGTGGGAGACAGGGGTCCTCTTTCTTTCTTTTGGATATGGCTATCCAGTTCTCCAAGCAACATTTGTTGATTAGGATGGGAGGGCTTGACAGCCTTGTCAAAAATCAATTGACTGTAGATATGAAGGTCTATTTCTGAGTCCTCAAATTGGTTCTGTTGGTCAATCTATCTGTCTTTATGCTAGTACCATGCTTTTTTTTTTTTTTTTTTAACCACGGTAGCTAAATAATATGCTTTAAAGTCTGGAAGTGAGAGTCCTCCAACTTTGTTTTTCTTTTTAAAGAACTTTTTGGCTATTCAGGGCCCCTTATGCTTCCAAATAAGTTTGATAATTGTCTTTTCCATTTCTGCAAAAATGGCTGTTGGAATTTTTATTGGGATCACATTGAATCTGTAAATCAGTTTGGGTCGAATTGACATCTTAACTATATTTAGTCTTCCAATCCATGAACATGGAATGTCCTTCCATTTATTTAAGTCTTCTTCAGTTTCTTTCGCAACGTTTTGTAGTTTTCTTTTTTTTTTATTTTAAGATTTTATTTATTTATTCATTTATCCCCCCCTTGCTGCTTGCGCTCGCTGGGTCAGCTAACCACGCCGTGCGGGCGGGCTTGCCTTCACCAGGAGGCCCCGGGAACCGAACCCGGGCCTCCCATATGGTAAACGGGAGCCCTACTGATTGAGCCACAGCCACTTCCCTGTAGTTTTCTGAATACAGTTCCTTTATGTACTTGGCTAAGTTTATTCCTAAATATTTGATTATTTTAGTCACTAGTATAAATGGAATTTTTTTCTGATTTCCTCTTTAGATTGTACATCAGCAGTATATAACACTATTGATTTTTGCATATTAATCTTATATCCTGCCACTTTGCTGAAGTCGTCTATTAGTTCTAGTAGATTTGTTATGGATTTTTCAGGATTTTCTAGATATAGGATCACATCATCAGCAAAGAATGAACATTTTATTTCTTTTTTTCCTATTTGGGGGCCTTTTATTTCTTTATCTAGCCTAATTGCTCTAGCTAGAACTTCTAGCACAGTATTGAATAACAGTGGTGACAGTGGTGACCTTGTCTGGTTCCTGATCTTAGCAGGAAAGATTTTAGTCTTTCACCATTGAGTATAATGCTAGCTTTAGGTTTTTCATATATGTACTTTACCATATTGAGAAAGCTTACTTCTATTCCTATATTTTGGGGTGTTTTTTTTTTTTTTTTTTTTTTTTTTATCAAGAAAGGGTGCTATATTTTGTCAAATGTCTTTTCTGCATCAGTGAAGAGGATTATGTGATTTTTCCTCTTCAATTTATAAATGTGGTTTATTACACTGATTTTCTTGTGTTGATCACCCTTGCATACCTGGGGTAAAAAGCCACTTGATTGTGGTGTATAGTTATTTTAATTTGGTTTTGGATTCTATTTGCAAAGATATCGTTGAGGATTTTTGCATCTATATTCATTAGAGATAGTGAGATAGTGGTCTGTAATTTTCTTTGTTCATAATATCTTTTTTTTTTTTTTTTTTTTTTTTAAACCGGGAGGTCCCGGGGATTGAACCTGGGTCCCTCCATATGGGAGACGGACGCCCAACCATTTGAGCCACATCCGTCCCCCTTGTTCATAATATCTTTATCTGGTTTTGGTATTAGCATGTTAGCCTCATAGAATGAGTTTGGTATCATTCTTTCTTGTTCAATTTTTTGGAAGAGCTTGAGCAAGATTGGTATTAGATAATCTTTGAATGATTTGTGGAATTCACCTGTGAAGCCATCTGGTCCTGGCTTTTCATCTTTGGGAGGTTTTTGATGACTGTCTCAATTTCTTCAGTTGTGATTGGTTTATTGAGGTCTTCTATTTATTCTAGGATCAGTATGGTACTTCATATGTTTCTAGGAATTTGTCCATTTTGTCTACACTGTCTAGATTTTTGGCATACAGTTATTATGTATACTTACTATTGCGAGGTCAGTGGAAATGACCCCCTCTCATTTCTGATTTTATTTATTTGTTCTTCTCTCTTTTTTCTTTGTCAGTCTAGCTAAGGGTTTATTGATTTTGTTCCTCTTCTCAAAGAACCAAGTTTTGGTTTTGTTGATTCTATTGTTTTTTGTTGTTGTTGTTGTTCTTGATTTCATTTATTTCTGGTCTGCTCTTTACTATTTCTTCCCTTTGTCTTGGTTTGGGCTGAGTTTGCTGTTCTTTTTCCAGTTCCTCCAGGTTTGCAGTTAGATCTTCAATTTTAGCTTTTTCTTCTTTTTTAAAGTAAGCATTGAGGACTATTCATTTCCCTTTCAACACTGTTTTTGCAGTGTACCATTGGTTTTGATATGGTGTGTTCTAATTTTCATGCATTTCAAGATATTTGCTGAATTCTCCTGGAATTTCTTCTTTACCTACTGATCATTTAAGAGTGTTTTGTTTAATCTCCATACATTTATGAATTTTCCCTTTTTCCATCCATTATTGATTTCCAGCTTCATTCTGTTATGATCAGAGAAAGGGTTTTGTATACTTTCAAACTTTTTAAATGTATTGAGACTATCTTGGAGAGAGATCTGTGTGCACTTGAAAAGAATGTATAACCTGCTGTTTTGGGGTGCGCTGCTCTATAGATGTCTGTTAGGTCTAGTTCATTTATCATATTATTTAGGCTTTCTGTATCTTTATTTATCCTCAGTCCAGATGTTCTATCTAATACTAAGAGTGGTGTATTGAAGTCTCCAGCTCTCATTGTAGAGACATGGATTTCTCTCTTCAGTTTTGCCAGTGTGTGCCTTATGTATTTTAGGGCACTCAGGTTAGGTGCATAAATATATAGTATAGTTATTTCTTCTTGGTGAATTGCCCCTTTTATTAATATAAAATTACCTTCTTCATCCCTTATAACAGTTTTGCATTTAATATTTATTTTTTCCAATATTAGTATTGCTATTTCAGCTCTGTTGTGGTTACTGTTTGCATGGTATATCATTTTCCAACCTTTCACTTTCAACCTGGTTGTGTCCTTACATCTGAGGTTATTCTCTTGTAGATATTCTACCAGTTTGTGTCTTTTGATTGGGGAGTTCAAGCCATTAACATTCAGTGTTATTACTGTAAAAACATTACTTACTTCATTCATTTTGTTCTTTGGCTTTCTGTTGTCATATTGTACTATTGTCTGTATTTTCACCCTTTTATTTACCTTTCCTAATAATCTTCATTTCTACACTCTTCTCCAAGTCTCTCGCCCTTGTTTTTTCCCTTTAGGCTGCAGTATTTCCTTTAGTATCTCTTGTAATTCTGGTCTTTTGGTAACATATTCTATCAGATTTTGTTTTCTGTGAAGACTTTGAACTCACCCTCATTTCTGAAGGAAAGCTTTGCCAGATACAGAATTCTTGGCTGACAGTTTTTCTCTTTCAGTATTTTGAATACATCATGCCACTTTCTTCTTGCCACCATGGTTTCTGATGAGAGGTCAGCACATAATCTTATCAAGCTTTCCTTGTATGTGATGCTTTGCTTTTCTCTTGCTGCTTTCAAAATCCTTTCTTTATCTTTGATATTCGTCTTTCTGAATAGTAAGCATCTCAGAGTAGGTCTATTCAGATTTATTCTGTTTGGGGTGCATTGTCTTCCTTGGATATTGATACTTAAATCTTTCATAAGGGTTGGGAAGTTTTCAGTCATTATTTCCTCAAATATTATTTCTGCTCCTTTTCTATTCTCTTCTCTTTCTGGGACACTGATCAAGTATGTGTGCCTTTTATGTTGTCATTCAATTCCCTGAGACTCTTTTCCATTTTTCCCATTCTCTTCTTTCTCTGTTCTCCTGTCTTTTCCATTTCAGATGTTCTATCTTTGAAATCACTAATTCTGTCTTCAAGCAATTAAATTCTGCTCTTATGTGCCTCTAATGTATTTTTAATATCATCCATCATGTCTTTCATTTCCATAAGCTCTTTTACTTTTCTTTGCAGTCTTTCAAATTGTTCTTTATGTTCACCCAGTGTCTTCTTAATATCTTTTATCTCTTTAACCATATTTTCTTTCAATTCTTTGAATTGATTTAGGAAGGGTGTATATTATCATTAATTAGTTGTCTTAAATCCTGTACCTCTTCAGAATATTTGGTTTATTCCTTTGGCTGGGCAATCTCTTCCTGTTTCTTAGTATGACCAACATATTCAGATGTCTAGGCATCTGAATATGTTGGTGAATTTACTCTGATGGCCAATTTCTCTTTCTTGCCTGTTCTTTTTTTTTTCCACAGCTCGTCTTTGAAGTTTGGTTCAACTTATTATAAGTCTTTAAAAATGCCCAGCTTAAGTTATCAAAATCAGGCCAGGGATTCACTAATTGGATGCAGATTTTTCTCTCAGGAGTTATGGTACATCAAATTTCCATTCTGGCTATTAGATGGCACTTGTTAGCTTACCTTTCCCTGGAGGAGTTTCAGTCTCCACTTCCCTGTGATTTGGTCTGGCCAGACCTGAGATTCAAAGCATCTCTGCTGGCAGAATTCCATGAAGAAAAGCACCCTCTGACTTCTCCTCCCTTTTCCCTTGTAACAGCTGACAGCAAGGAAAACATCTGTTCCCCTCTCAGCTGGCTACAGTGAGCCTGGGTTTTATCCTAGCTTAATATCTTGGGAGTAGGAGAGGGAGCCCTTGCTGGCTGCCATGGTGTTTTGGTAACTCACATTTGTTGTTTTGGGTTCTTCCTTTCTTTGTCCCTCAACCTCCTGGGAGTTGTATAGAACTGTTCTGGTCTGCAGGTCCCTTGGACAGCTTTTGGCTCTTTCTCTGTTGTTTTTGTGATAGAGTTAAGCCCTGCCTGCCTACTCCAACGCCATCTTCCTGGACTTGCCAGTTTTTATTTTTTTTTATTTTTTTTTTATTTATGTTTTATTTTTTATTTTTTTCCTTTTTTTTTTTTATTATGGGTAAAAATTAAAATTCTCACAATACATACTAACATTTGCAAAATGATATATAAATATATATGCATATATGTGTATTTGCTTACAAAAATGTTATTTATATATATATATATATATATACATATATTTTAAGAGGTGCTTAGATTACCTAAAATATTACACGGAACCCACTGGGATTCCCATGTTGCCCACCTCCCACATTTGATTACAGACAATCTAGCTGATGTATAGAGGCATCACACTGTGGTTTAATATGCATTTTCCTAATGACTGATTATGTTGAACATCTTTTCTTGTACTTATAGGCATTTGTATATATATTTTTAATGAAGTACCTATTCAGATTCATTGCTCATTTAAAAGTTTGTTTGTCTTCTTACTGAGTTGAAAGAGTTCTTTATAATTTCTGGATAAAAGTCCTTTATCATATATGATTTGCACATATTTTCTCCCTGCTTGTGGCTTGTCTTTTCATTTTCTTAATGGTGTCTTTTAAAGCCATGCTTATATAAACATTTGTATCCACATACATTTGTTTTATTTGGACTTCTTTTGTTTTATTATAATGGAATATGACTACATACTTTTCAGCATCTTGATTTTTTCCCTCAATGTACCTCATGAAATCCCTCTATCAGTTCTAATGTTTTATTTTATTTTTTTTACATTTTTAATTTGAGAAGTTGTGAGTTTACAAAACAATCATGCATACCAGAGAGGATTCCCATACATTATCCTACCACCAACACATTGTTGTGACATATTTGTTATAATTGGTAAAAGAATTTTGTCATAAAATTACTGCTATTTATAGTCCCTTACTTATATTTGGTGTATTCTTCCCACAAACCATCCTATTATTAACACCATGTATTAGCATTGTATATCTGTTACAATTCATGAGAGAACTTTCTCATATTTTTACTATTAACCACAGTCCATCATTCATCCTGGGGTTAACTGTGTTATACAGTCCCCTGCCTTGTACAATCTATCCAAAGTATACCCTTAGTGGCTCTAAGTTTCGTTAGAGAGTTGTGCTGTCATCATCTCAGTCAATTTAAGAACATTTTTATTATGTTGAAAGGAAAAATTCTATACGTTCTTATACACCCTGTATTAGTCAGCCAAAGGGATGCTGATGCAAAATACCAGAAATCTGTTTGCTTTTATAAAGGGTATTTATTTGGAGTAGAAGCTTACAGCTACCAGGCCATAAAGCATAAGTTACTTCCCTCACCAAAGTCTGTTGTGACGTGTTGGAGCAAGATGGCTGCTGACATCTACAAGGATCCAGCCTTCCTTTTCCTCTTAAGGACCTGTGGTACCAGCTTCTTCCAATATCAGCTGTAGGTTGGGATAAGTCTCATCTCTCTCCCAGGGCTCATTTCTCTCTGGGCTCAGCTGCTCTGCTCTCTCCACAAGACCAGCTGTAAACTATCAGGCAAATGGCTCAACTCTCTTCCTGGGGCCTCTGCCGTGTCTAATGGAGTCTTCTTTCTTTCCTCATGTATCTGCTTCTCCCTGTATTTACTTCCTGGGGCTTCAGCATTAAAACTCCAAACTCTCTCCTCTGCTGTGTACTTTTCTCTGTGAGTCCCTGCTCACCAAGGGGGTGGGGACTCAACATCCTACTGATGTGGCCCAATCAAAGCCTTAATCATAATTTAATCAAGTAAAAGTGAAACCTCTGAATCCAATACAATATAATAAGCTCAGAGGAACAGACAAGTTTATAAACATAATCCAATATCTATTTTTGGAATTCATAAATAATACCAAACTGCTATACACCCCCACTAATCTCTTATTTTAAATGACAGCATACTATTCCATGGTATGCATGCCAGTATTGATGGGTATTTGATTTATTTCTAAGTTTATTTGTTCCCCCATAACAACCAGTGGGGCAGCAACCACATCTCTATCTCTATACTCCTAAGTACTAGTGATTTCATTTCTGTGAATTGTAGTACAGTAGTCAAATTTTTGCCTCAAAGTCTGTGTGTGTGTGTATATATATATACAAATTATATATACATATAAATATAATTTTGATCGATCTTGCCACATTACTTTCTGAAATGCATGTGATAATTCACTCCTCTACCAAATGCAAGAGCAGCATCTCTCCCAAATCCACATGAGTCCGAGTTATCAATTTAAAAAGGCTTTCCACTGTAAATGGTAGAATGCAACTTGACATTTGCATTTCTCTGATGATTAGTAAATTTGGGCATTTTTCATATGTTTGCTAATTGATTGGATTTGCTTATCTTTTACGTTCCACTTAAACCTTTATACATTTTTCCATTGAGTTATTTGCCTTTTCCTTGTCATAATATAAATATATTTGGATATTGTAGATATTTGCTTTTGCTATTTGTATTGCAAATTTTTTTCTAGTCTTATTGTTTGACTATTAATTTTGCTTTTGGTTTTCTTTTGCTATAATAAGTTTAAAATTTTATAAGTTCTGATTTTCAGTCTTGTTTAAGAAAGTCTTTTTCATTTCTAGACTGTACCTATAGTATCTTGAAATATTTTTCTTGTCTTCATAATTTCTTTTCTGATTCTTTAAGGTGAGTAGTAAGTTCCTTAATTTTTGTCTTAATGAAGGAGTTTCCTGGAAGCAGTGATTCCAGTAGCCAACACTTAGAGCTCAGATCATAGTTTCTAAATATCATTCAATTCTAAAAGGAAACAAAGCTCCTTGGAGAAATGGCTGATTATAGGTCCAGTTGGAAAACACAAGTGAGTCTGGATTATTTTGTGATGCCAGAAAGGAAGGAAGTGCTCAGAGACTAATGGGGTTTTGTCAAAAGGACCCAGGAACCAGATTGAAGGGACTCCCACTGGTCTAATTTGGAACAGTTTGAGCATTTGAAAAACAGAATAAATAACAATGAATGATAATTGATTAAAAAACATTTGGATACACATACACACATACAAATCCGTGAATCAATAATAATATACCCAAAAAATCAGGCAGGGTCATCAATTGAGCTAAAACCTTTGGCTAATAGATTGTTGGGGATCATGATATTCTCACAGTGATACAGTACACTGCACAGATTGCTTACTAATTGCTAACAAGAGAATGTACCTTTAGTGTGGAAACAACTGGCAGTCACTACCTCAATCACTGATAAATAATAGGACAACCTGACACTTTGTGTCTCCTCTACCATGCAATATAAAATCATCTATGTATTCTTGTCAGAACTAAAACTTCTAATTTACAAGAAATAATGTAATTAGAAAAGCCATTTAAATGGCACCATTATGAATCAATAAGATGCATAATTTGGGACATTCTCAAAGTCAACTGGCCTAGATTTTATAAAAGGCAAAGTCAAGAAAAAAAAAAATGTAGGAGGACTTTCTAGTTTAAAAGTGAATTCAGAGGCATAACAATCTTTATTGCAATATATGAATCTTTCTTTGGATACTGGATCTTTTAAAAAGCTAAAAACATTTTGAAAACAATTGAGGAAATTTGAATATAGATTTGACGAGATGCCAGTATAAAATTACTGTTAATTTTTTAAGTTGTGATAGTGTTATTTTACTTATGTTGAAGCATCCCTTATTAGATATACAGTCTGAAGTGTTGTGGGTTTTAATTGCTGCAAATGTGTTCCTCATCTAGAGTCAAAATCTCTTAAGTAATACCTGTTGGTACTCATTCTGGAACTGAAAAGCTTGGCTTAATACTATCGTAAGAATATTGTTTCTTTGCTATCAACCAAAAAAAATTTAAATAGAAATGTGTACATATAAAAGAGAGGATTACAAGGATTGGCTATCCTGGCACCACTATATTAATTTTATGTCATTATGGTGAACATCTTTTTAAAATACATAATACTCCCAATACGTGTTTATGCAGCTGTTTCCCACCCCTTAGATACCTTGAAGTTGCAGTGAATTAAATAAAAGTTAGTCTGCAATAATAAGTTATTTTAAAATGTTTTTTTTTTCTAGAAACGTATGTATATACACATACACACACAGAGAAATGTATGTGTATGCACATACACACAGAGAGATATTCATATATATTTCTGCTTGTTTTTTTACAGGGAGGTTTTTATCTATTTTATCTAATAGGTACTATATATTGCAAGATATATTACAGCATGATAAAAGACTATAAAAACTATTTTATTGAATTTGTTAAAAATATTCTTCCTGGTTTTATATTTGATGAAATTTGTAATAATTCCAAGGACAAATGAAAAAAAAAGTGCATAGTATCTGGAGTAACTCTTCCTCTATCCCTGACTCTATCCTTCCCTTGGGAAAAGGTGTGATTTATCTGATGGTGAATGGTGAGATGTTGAAAAGTCACTCACCCGCATGACCCATAAGTTTGCAATATACTGTGTGAAGCCAGGATTCTACTTCCAGCTAGCCAGAGAAAGTTGTCTGTACCACACACCTGAACTATCCTTAGGAGGGAAGTCTCAAGGACTAGACTGACGCAGAAGAGCCAGGAGCCCATTTCGTTGCAGGTTTAAGCTTCACCCTCCTTTTGTAACAACAGTGCTGATATTTTGATATCCATTGCTTTGATCCTTGCCTCTGTTTCTTAATGGTTTACCACTTTAAGAGGGATTGAGGTATAACTTAGTGTTTCCTCCATCCCTCCAGCATTTGTAACACAAAGATATTATGTATTTCAGCATGTGTGTTAGTAACCAAGGGAAACTAGAACGCTACTGTTAATTTGCATTTTAATTTGACTACAGAATTAATTATTTATTTTAGGCCCTTTGGTACAATGCTAATTTAAAGCACTTTCAATAGAACATTGTTTCTTTTCCTTCATGCTTTGCAACTCCAAACAATGTAAGATGCCGTCATTACTTAAAAGCCCATGTTCTCTAGGCACCAGTTTTAAAGACTGACAGAAGGTATTGATGTGGTGGTGATAGAAACAGTTGGCCAGGGCTAAAGAGTCTGGGTTGAAATTCCAGCTTTGTATTACATTAACTGTGTGAACAGGTTAAAAGGAGTTAACCTTTCTGCATTCAGCTTCCTCATATATAAAATAAGAATGACCGGGAGTGAGAACCTCATAGAGTAATTGGGAAGATTATATAAGCTAAGACATGTAAAGTGCTTAGCTTGTTGCCTGTAACATAAGATCAAATATTTAGCTATCATTGAGCTAAACCAGTTGATGACTAGCTCAAGAATTAGGTGGGAAAGTTGGGAATTCATTTTTGCCATGATCACAGTGAAGGATGGACCATTTGTGAAGAAGCTGAGGATGGAAATATAGTGAAATAGAGAGGGGCAGTGATCATGATAGATGTCCTAGAGAAATTGAAAATAAATGTGGATTACACTCTGTAAAAGATAAGAAAATCAATATATCAAGGGCAGAAATCTGAGGGGAAGGAAAGAGGAACAGAGAAATTAAGTATCAGTTACATAGGAAAAAATAACCTCAAAGGAAAATCTTAAAAAAAAAAAAAGAGACTAAGGGAATATACAGGTAATTACTCTGGATTGGTCCATCCACGACTGGGCTAATCAACCAATATCTGTAAGGTTGCAAAGTAGAAGAATGAAGCCTTCTTGTTGATTATACATACAATATACTTTTTCTGTACTTAATGACAACTACACTAGGCAACTGGAAAATGTCACTTAGCCAGCATGCCCAGTTGGTCTTCCTTGACTTTCAAGGTGAAAGCCTGTGTCTATGTAGAGACTACATATTTTATCCTAGATACCAGACTAGCAATAGAGATGTGCAGGTGCTTTGGAGTTTGTAGTTTCCTATCTAATTTTTGGAGGGTGGTCCTTTGTAGACTTGGAGAGAAAAAGTTTGATGAGGAAAACATTCGTATTAACATATGCTAATTTTCAGCTGCTACCATTTTTATGTAAAACGAATTCTACTCTTGAATTATTTCCCTTTAGGTGTGATCTGTTATTCCTATAACATCTTTAGAGGTACTCAAAATTCTCTCAGCCTGACAGTTGATTTGCACAAATGCAAAGAACAATGATCGCTGATTTCTAAGAAGTTAGTAAGAAGTTGTTTAAATAACAAATGAGCTTAATTTGGGTTTACAATCATCTAAAAGTTTGGGGAGTTTCATTTGTTTACATATCACAATGTATTTTTTCACCAGACAATCCTTAGAATAACATGCTGATCTTCACAGGTTTACCAAGATGCAATATACATGATTCTATTTAATATCTATAACTGTGGATAGACTTAGCATTGGAAGTTTTGATCACTTTATTTTCGATTTTGGATTTTTATTTTCACTCTCTCTAGCAAGATAACTTTGAGATATGTGTGAGAAATATAAAATAGATGGCAAAATCGACTGCTATGATGTGAAGGAAAATCTGATGAAAATATAATTGATTCTGAGTTTTTTGTTGAACAAATGAAACCAAAGTCTTTCCCCCCCCAACATCACAAACTAATTGCATTCCTTTCTAATTTCCTTGGAGACACATGTGGAATAAAATGTAATAAATACTGTACTTGTGTGTTTACTTACCAGAGAGTTCTCCTCAGAAAAAGTAATGATACCCTTTCATTGACATCATCCAAGTGATAATATACTTTTGTCTCTATCATTGAAGTAATAATAACCTTTCAACCACATCACTGCACAGTGTTTCTTTCTTTCATTGTACATAATGCATAAAAATAAAAAGGCTATAATATTTCTTAAGGAAAAAGGTTGTTATTTAAATAAATCCACATACAGAAAACTACATTTCCTTGTTAATGTGTACTAAAAGTCTATAGATACTTGTAGCTTTGGACAATATTTAATTTTAATATTCTTTGAATTGTCACATTATACTTAATTACAGATCTCTGCTGTTTCATATTCCAAAAATATGACTTAGAACCAGTTATAGCTGCTTATGTCACAATGATAATGAATTCGATTTTTGCTAAATTCTCCAGCTAGTTTTCAAAATTTGCTTTGTTTAAACCATTACTGCCCAATAAGTTGCATTTTTAAAAAAGATTTATTTTATTTATTTATCCACCCCCCCACCTTGTTGTTTTTGTGCTTGCTCTCTGCTCTCTGTGTCCATTTGCTGTGTGCTCTCTGTGACTACTTGTCTTCTCTTCTCGTCTTTCTCTTTTAGGAGGCACCAGGAACTGATCCTGTGACCTCCAGTGTGGGAGAGAGGCACTCAATCACTTGAGCCACCTCAGCTCCTTGGTTGTTGTGTATCTCATTGCCTCTTCTCTTTGTCTCTTTTGTGTGTGTGTGTGTGTGTGTGTGTGCCAGCTCTCCATGCGGGCCAGTTTGCCTTCACCAGGAGGCCCCGAGAAAGGAACCTGGGACCTCCCATGTGGTAAACAGGAACCCAATCGCTTGAGCCACATCTGCTTCCCAATGAGTTGCATTTTAATAAAGGACAAATATGTCCAAGCTTATGTTGATAGGTGAATTTAATGTGAATGAGTGTTGTATAATCATAATGAAAATCTAACCTTTTTCCTTTCAAATTTAACTCATAGCTTTATTGAAAAACATTGGTAGACATTTAATAGAATCCTTTTATAGATTGTTTCCTATCATAATAGAGGTTGTGTGAAATTGTGATTTTGATCTCTTTACTTAGTGACTATCACTTAGGATTAAGGAATGTTACATGTTCTGTTTCAGCTTATTAAGTTTGATTTACTTCTTAAATTGTAATACTGTGGTTTATGTTAGATGAAGGAAATACAAACAGTATTTCTCTGAATAATAATGAGTGAACCATATATTAGAATTTTATAATGAACTAATCTTAATAAGTCAATCAGATAGTTTCATCATTAGGCATGAATCTCAGGAAACAGACCTATAGGAATTTTATAGCAATTAATTGAGAAACTTTACATCCTTTAAATAAATGTTTATTAAATAAGCATTTAATTATTGCCCTGAAGAGCTTCAACTGAGCTGAATAAGGTTGGTTTGACGTCATGCTTAACAAATGCAGGGTGGAAATGAACCAGCATTCCTGGATTTCTACTACGGCATAGTAATACCTAAATCCATGCCTAAATTATTGTCTATTGGATTTCATTGGATTATTGTTTATTGGATTAGGAAAGCCTAATTAGAGTTTTATTTTCTTCAAAATGTGTATTTATTCAGCAAAACAAGAAAACTGCTTTGGGATTGACTTTCAGTTTTTCTAAGTCATCTTTTTGTTATATTGTTGGAACGAGAAGGATTATTTACTAAGTTGCCCAACTGTAAATTGGTGTGATTTATTATGCCAGGTCTCTTTCTCTCTTTCTCTGGATACTAAAAGGAATATGTGTTATTCTCAGCTGAGATTATTTATATAATTTTTTATAACAGCTTTATTGAGATGTATTTCACATACCATAAAATTAATCTATTTGAATTGTACAATTCAATGTTTTTTTAGTAGATTTGGTTTTTTTTAAAACTATCACCACAATCAGTTTTAGAATATTTTTATCACCCCCACAAGAAACATGTACTTATTAGCAGTCAACTCTCTCATCCCCCATGCCCAACCCATTTTGCCCCCCTTCCCCCCAACCCTAGGCAACCACTTAGGCACTTCCATCTCTATAGATTTGCCTGTTCTGGACATTTCATATAATTGGAACCATACAATATGTGGCTTTTTATATCTGGCTTCTTTCACTTAGCCAGACACAAAAGTTTATCCATTTTGTAGCATGTATCAGTACCTCATTCCTTTTTTAAAAAATTGACTTTATTTTTTCTTTTTTGGTGTACAGTTCTATAATTTTCTGTCCTCTCCCGCTTGCTGCCTGTGTCCATTCGCTGTGTGATCTTCTGTGTCTGTTTCTTGCCTTCTCTTTCTCATTTTTCTCCTCCAGGCTTCACTGGGATTCTATCTTAGGGACCTCCCATGTGGGAGAGAGGCACTCTGTCACTTGCACCACCTCAGTTTCTGGTTTCTGGCGCATCTTGCCTTGACTCTCCCCTGCATTTCTCTTTTTGTTGCATCATCATCTTTCTGTGTGGCTTGCTGCGTGTCTGCGTGGGTCCGGCTCATCTGCTCACCTATTTTTTACAAGGAGGTGCTGGGGAGTGGATCTGGGTCCTCCCTTGTGGTAGACGGATGCCCAACCACTTGAGCCACATCTGCTTCCCAACTTCATTCCTTTTTATTGTTAAATAATATTCTATTATATGGATACATCTCATTTTATTCATCCACTCATCAGTTGATGGGCATTTGGGTTGTTTCCATTGTTTGGCTATTACTAATAATGCTGCTTTGAACATTCATGTACAAATTTTTGGGTAGGCCTAAGTTTTCATTTTTCTTGGATATATAACTAAGAGTGAAATTGCTGGGTCATATGGTAACTCCATGTTTTACCTTCCAAGGAACTTCCAGATTGTTTTCCAAAGAGACTGCACTGTTTTACATTCCCATCAGCAGTGTATAAATGTTCCAATTTCACTACATCCTTGTCAACACTTGCTATTATCTGTCTTTTTGATTTATAGCCATCCTAGTGGGTTTGAAGTGGTACCTCATTGTGGTTTTGACTTGCATTTCCCTTTATGAATAATAATGTATAATCTCTTTTTATGTGTTATTGGCTATTTGTATATCTTCTTTGGAGAAATGTCTATTCAGATCTTTTCCTCATTTTTAAAATCGTGTTTTTGTCTTTTTATTGAGTTGTAAGAGTTCATTATATATTGTTCCAACAATTTTATTAAGATGAAAACATTTGGCATGCATAAATATAGAATTAATAAATTTAATTATTAGTACACATTATTAAATCAATCAAAAACAATTTTTGGGCAACCTGACATAGGAGAAACTAATTTAATTTAATTTTTCTTTCAATTGTCCTGGAGTCTGGTTGAATGTCAAACTTTGTGAATTTGATTATGTTCTTTAGTACACAGTTTATAAAATAATAGGGTGTATTGGTTGACAAATACTTTCAGGGAGGCAAATTATTTGTTATGGGTCTTCAGAAAGAGCCCAGCTTTTGGAAAGATAGAATATGAAGAAGGAAGTAAATTCTCATGGACCTCTATTTTCTTTATTATATATTTAATTTATTTTTTAAAAAGAAGTATTTAAAAATTTAGCTTTTGATCTGCCATCTTTTCATCTTTTCTTTTCAAAATTTTCTCACAATCTTTTAATTGAATATATTATAATTTCTAGGTTATAAATTAAGCCTAAAACGCAAATGTTTTTATCTTTCAACAAAACAATCACCTCTACTCTCAGCTCTCTTAACTTCAATTGAACAAATAAGGGAAAAAGTAAAAATCATGGCTGTCTCCTTAATGTTGCCAGTCCGGTTCACTATCCAAGCTCAGTATGGCAAAGACATCAGTCTGGTTTGTGTGGAAGAACACTTAAGAACAATCAGGAAACCAGTTGCCACTAAAATGTCAAAGTTTTAAGTTTTCTGCCTATATAAATAAGGGAAGTGGACAAGCCAGCAGAGCCTTCCTAATCACCTCAAGTTCGCCGACATTTGAAATATCACTGATGGGTGGTTGATGGTCCCTTCCTGTGGGTCTTCCTACTTGGCTCATGGATGCAGTAGGAAATTGTCCAAAATATTAAAGCCAGAAAGAATATGCAGTTCTTTCATGACCTCCTTTTATGAAAGAATGAAATTCTTGGAAAGTAAAACTGAAAATTATCATCTCAATTTGAAAACTCACTGTAGAATATGAATTTATATTAGAACCCCTGATTTATTAGCAATAGATGGCTAATGATATATTTTTGTCAGACAATAAGACTTAACCATGACAGCAAAATGAAGTGGATGAGAAAAGCTAAGCAGGCTGAGGCTAGTTATGATTTTGAAGGTTTGGCTATATACAGGGAAACAGCATTTAAAATATAATTCCTACTTCAAGTACTGTTTGAAATAAGATGGGGTATTTTAGATGGCTTGAGTCTTTTGTGGATCCTGAAAATTATATTCTTAAACTAACCCATTCCTGTGCATGTGAACCTTTTGTATGTGGGCCCTTTAGGTTAGATTCAGTCAAGGGACCTTTTGATTAGATTGCTTCATTTAAGGCCCTTGATTACATTGCAGACCCAGGGTGGGTCCTAATCCTTTTACTGAAGTTTTATATAAACAGAACACAGAGAGAAAGAGAACTGTAAGCATTTACCCTGTCTTGGGAGAAAGGACTTCAGGATCACCTACAGCCTCAGAAAGCCAGAAAACCCCCGAGAAGATGATAGAGAAGCCAGAAGCTGGAATCAGTGGAGCAGCTGTAAACTGAAGAGAGGAGGCCTGGGTAGAGATGAGCCATATGCTTGATTGCCCATAGTGGAGCTCAGGAGAAAGTGAGCCTGGAGGAGAAGGCACAGAGAAGCCACCATTTTGCCTTGCCATGTGGCAGGAGTCTAGGATCAGCGGACCAGCCGACCTTTAATGAGACAGCATCTCTGATGATGCCTTGATTTGGACATTTTCACAACCTTGGAACTGGAAGGATTTTACCATAATACATTCCAATTACAAAAGCAAACCCATTTCTGAGTATCTTTGCATTGGCAGCCTTTAGTGAACTGAAACAAGTATGAATGCTTGGAATAACCTGTATAAATTTGATGTGATTCTTGATCACAAGTACAAATGATATCTAAAATATCAGCAAGTTTCCACTTACAAGAAGATGCAGAACGTAGGACATGATCCAAGTCCTAGACACAGAGCTAATGCTGGTGTCTGATTTGAGTAATATCTCCTTGTACCACATGTCAGCACCATCATCCTCTGTGCTTCTCACTCTCATGCCATCCTTCATTTTAGCTCATGGACAAGCAATTGAAATTTTGCCCATTTAGCAGCCAAGCCCTGTGCCAGGATAATAATTAACAGTCCTCTGATGTGAATGTGGAGGGGAAGGAATGTGAGGTCAGGAGGAATGGAAACTGCTCATATAGAAAGAGAAAAAAAGCAAGAGGGAAAAACAGAATAGAAGAAGTCAAATCTTAAGGGTAAACAGTTTGCATGTTCAAACGTGCTCTCTTGTGGCACTATCTTTACCAAGTGTGTAAGTGCATTTTGTGGTGTTACTAAATCATGGCTCCTTAAACCATGTATTTCCAGGTGTTAAATTAGTCACAAACAGCCATTTCCCCCTAATGTATATGCCTGAAAGGACGTAAAATAAAATAAAACAATAAAGAAAATTTCCTATTTAAAATTTAATGTTGACTTGATTAAAAACATATATCAATTGCTTAAAGGCAAATCAGACTTCATAATCAAAGCATAGGCTTGTTATAATAAAAAGCTGCAATGTTATTTCTTGGTGCAGTTTTAGTTTATTATTAGTTTTTAAAAAGCTGAGGATGATAGGAGGTGATGCATGTATTGGATTGAAAACTATATTTCGGTCAGAATTAATAGCCAATCAAAATAAAGTACCTTTTGGGAAGGTTTAGGGGTAACCTGAAGTTTACTTTTATATCATTGGCTAAAAAGAAAGTTTTCTAGAACCTATTAAATAAGGATATTTGACTTTGCTGAGATTAAAGAGAAATATTGGACCCATAAGTAATGTTGTACAGAAAGCCTCCATGACATGCTGCAATTTTTAAATCCAATGTAGCAACCTACTTCCCCCCCCACCTCAGGAAATGTTTCTTTATTTGTCGTATATGAATTGAATTAAATAAGTTATAAATTGATGTAGGATGATAGTCTGAGGTTAAGTTTTATAAAGCTTCAAATTTTAGAATTATGCCTGGTTTAAATAATCTTGTGGCTAATGTTTGTGCTGTATAAACGGACTGCTTTCTACTAATGTGTACTAAATTCTGAAAATCCTCTTTATGAAGAATAATTAATTATAACAAAAACATTGTTTTCCTTTTGACTCAGAAAGGAAGACAGGTATAGTATAGAAAAATGTGACCATAGTTAGTGAACCACTCTGAAACACACTAAAACTTAGAAAGGAAAACAAAGGCACAGAATCCAAAGGCATGTGAATGCCATGGTCAACATTGGTCTCAACTTAGATGTGTGTTTGGCAAAAGTTATAATTTTTTAGACGGTATTTTTTTACATTTCATTTTCCCTCCATTCGTTTTCTTTTCTTTTTTAGTCTTCTCTCCTCTCTCCTCTCATTGCCCTGTTCTTTTTCTTCTTCTTCTTTTTTTTTAAAGATTTTATTTATTTATTCATTTATCCCCCCCTTGCTGCTTGTGCTTGCTGGGTCAGCTAACCACGCCGTGCGGGCGGGCTTGCCTTCACCAGGAGGCCCCGGAACCGAACCCGGTGCCTCCCATATGGTAAACGGGAGCCCCACTGACTGAGCCACAGCCGCTTCCCTTTTTTTTTTTTTTTTCTTCTTTTTTCCTCAACAGAAATTATTTTCTGGCACAGACAAGACATGGCTCCAGGCTGCGGAGAATTTTAGAATGCTGGTGTCCTTCCACTTAGTTTTGCAAACTCAAACCACACATGCATGCCTGTATGTGTGTGTGTGTGTGGGGGGGGTAGTATGTATTGCAGAACTTTTTAATCTAAGAAAGTTTTAAATATAAATTTAAATTTATTACTTTCTCTTTTGCCAAATATTTTATTCAAATTCTGCATAGTTTTGGAAGCAAACTGTAGTAAACAGTTCAGAATCCTGGTAATCATATTCTTACTTTAAAATTATTACTCCCTAGAAATATCTATATTTTTGACTCATTTTAATTTGAAATATATTTACAAGTTCCCTATAATACTTTTCTGAAGGACCCAGATATAGAACTGCAAATATGAAAATATCATTACTAATTTCTTCAGCCACTTATTAAAAATAGTTTCCAGTTGAAGTTAAAAATCAACTTCTTTGACACAGTCAGTTATTAACTTATGCATGAGGTTTTAAAGTTCATTTTTAAGGCATTTGTTTAGTACTTTTGGAAATAATTTTCCCAATGCAACAATATTAAAAGAGTGGGACATTTTCCAGGAATAGTCCTTAAATTGGTTTGTTTATCTCATAATGAAGCTGAAGTGTAGAAATCTGGAATCTGACTTTTATGTGATGGTTGTTCCCAGCAAAAAAATTGGGTTGAAGTGCTCTATATATTCATCAAGGTTTTCCAGTTTCCAATAATACATGCATTTATTTCTAAGTCCTCACCAGAAGCACCAATATCAAGGTGTCAAAAGGACTGTGCTCCCTCTGAAGTCTGTAGGGAGGAATATGCGACATAGCTCTCTCCTGGCTTCTGCTGATGGCCAGCAATGCTTGGCATTCCTTCGCTTGTGGCACAACTCAGTTTCTGCCTCCATCCCTTGGCCATCCTCTCTCTCCATGTCTTCTCTCTTTCCCAAAGGAAGTCAACCATTTTGGATTAAGGGCTCATCATACTCAAGTATGACCTCATTTTAACTCACCTAATTCTATCTATAAGAACCCTATTTCCAAATAAGGGTACCTTCTGAGATACTAGGGATTAGGGCATCATCCTATCTTTTGGGGGCATGCAGTTCAACCCATAACACTATGCCTACATAATCTGATCCTTATCCCTGGCTACAGAATTCCATAGGAAGAGGACAAGAAATTTTTCAGATCAGCCTTACCACAATTTCATGCTAATTTTAACTGTGTCTAAATCAGTGCCCTCCTTTTTAAATTTATCTCTTATTGGTTCTATAACAAACTATCCAACAGAGAAGCTACCCTGGTGTTTTAGTATGCCAAGGTACTGATGCAAAGTATCAGAAATGGGTTGGCTTTTATAAAGGGTATTTATTTGGGGTAAAAGTTTACAGTTCCAAGGCCATGAAAAGTCCAAATCAAGGTACTATCAGAGATGCTTTCTCACTAAAGTCAGCTACTGTTGATCCTGGCCTGTTACCACATAGTGAAGCAAGATGGCTGCCAATCTCAGCCAAGGTTCAGCCTTCCCCTCTGGACTCAGCTTCTCTTCTTGAACTGCTCTGTGGGCCCAGCCTCTTGGAACTTCATCCTTAAACAACCTTGTAATTCTCTCTCTCACATGGCAGAGCTCTCTTTTCCAGTGTCTGTCTGAGTAACTCTCTCTCTGTGTTTCTATCAGACCCAGCAAGGGGGTGGAGACTCAACCTGAGTCATGCCTCACTGATGTAGTCCAAAAGCCCTAAATGAATCTTATCAAGCAAACTAATCAAAGGCCTCTCAGCTGAATTTAATGCAATCAAAGGGTATCACACCCAGAGGAACAGATTAATTTACAAATATAAAATTTCTTTTTTTGGAATTCATAAAATAATTTCAAACTGCCACACCTGGGTATTTTGTTAGATAACCATATCATTTCCCCTTATGTTTCCAATTCCATATTACCTTTCTCCTCAAGTTCTTTCTTTATTCCATATCAAATTCTTCCATATCAAAATCTCCTCATTTGAAATGATCAAGGGCATATAGTGTAAACTCATTTTCCTCTTCCTCAACTTGTCAATTCCCTTCAATTGTAGAGAAAGTGTTGACTCTATCACCAACTTGTCTCCTTAGTCAATGACCCCATCTCTTCTTGTTTCTTAATGGAATATATATATATATATATATATATTTTTTTTCTTTTTCCCCCAGTCTGAATCTCAAGTCCTTCTTAACATACACATTTGTTCCCCCCCCCCCCAACTTACTAGCCACTATCTTCTTATCTTCTTTCCCCTTCCTGCCAAACATCTTCAATGGCACTTTCATCTCTATCTACCTGGTCTTAAGTTCATTTAATTGTTTTCTCTCCTCTCCCATTCTATCACAATTTCTCTTCAATGTCAACTTATTGTCAGCTTTAGTAGCTATTTTTTCACTCTCAATCTACCTGGTTCTTTGATGCTTTTCATTCCTTAAAATCACTCCTCCCATAACTTCTGGGACAGCAAATTAAATTGTTCTGCAATACTCAAATTCTACTATTATCATCTCCCAATTGCTCAATCTTTCTAAATACTATAATTCACTCCTCTGTTGTTTTCTACATGAAATACTAAACCTCAGAAATCTAATCCCATTAAAGACTACAACTCTCACTTCTGTGTGAAAATGCACAAAATAACAATAGTTTATAGTTTTCAAAGAATGTTTACTTACATAATTTTATCTAACCTTCAAAACAAATTGGTGAAATAGATATTGTTATACTCATTTTACAGACTCCTGAATTTGTATTTTCAGCTTTCAACTATCTGGCCATGTTTCAAAAGTTGTTTAGAAATTTGTTGTGCATTCAATATAGTTCACTAAAATATTGTGGTAAGTTGAATTATGTAACCCTAAGAAAACATGTTCTTGGTCTTAGTCTATGTTCCTGTGGGTGTGAGTCCACTGTAAATCTTTTTAAGGTGTTTTAGTTATGGTGTGGTCAAACCAAATGAGGGTGAACCTTAATCTGATTACTGGGGTCCTTTATGAAAAAGCCATAGAGAAGAGCCAAAAACTAGAATCAACCACTGGAAGAGAAAGGAGAGGACATTGCCATGTGATGGGAAAGCCTAGAAATCCAAGAATTGCCAGCCAGCCAGAATGCTATTGACCCCAGGAGAAGCAAGCCTCCTAGCCTCTAAAGCCAGGAGCCAATAAATTCTTAAGTTAAAATCAGTTTGTGGTATTTGTGTTAGCAGCCTAGCAAAACATATCCAAGATTAAGTTTTTAATCATTTTTCTGTCTTGTCCAATGCAACCCAAAGCCACTCCCATAATCAGGTACCAGTATCCTTTAAGAATTATTTTAAGTCCCTCTTACTTACCTCCAGCTTGTGGTTCTTCTATTTCATTCATTGCAATGATGTCAGAATCACCCCATGAAACACTCATCTGATCATGCCATTGCTTTCTGCAGGAACCTTCAATGGCTTGCTGTTTCTTATCACAACAAAGCTAAACTCACCTCAATTTAAAATCCTCCACCACTTGTCTCTACTCTTCCTATGCAATATTATTTTCCATTATTCCTTAACAAGCTTCCACTACCCTACTCAACAGGTATATATTTTTTGTCTGTAGCAAACTAGTCCCTGAAGATAAAAATTTGCATAAAATATTCAGTAGCATGTTCCTTATTTCCCTCTTGCCCTCTACGCTTTTACACCTGCTGTTTTGGTCTACTGGAATGCCTTCTTCTCTCCCGTTACGCAAATCTTTCTTTACTCCATGACCCAACAAATGTGTTTTTCCTCCATCAACTCTTGCCTCCAGTTCTCATTTAACTATCCCTTTCTTAATGTCACTACCTAGTCTTTTAAATATTGTGAAATAGATGATTTAGTCACATGGTGCAAGACTCAGAAGGTGCCATGGGAAATATAAAGTCTCGTCCTCAAGCAGCTCCCCATTTCCTTCCCTTTTCCAAAGATGTTCTATATATTAAAGGATTATATTTCTTCTTCCTACATCTATACACTCCCTGTGGTAGGCTAAACTATGTACCCTCTCAAAAAACACATTCTTAATCTTAACCCACATTCCTATGTGTGTGAACCCATTGTAAATAGGACCTTTTGAAGATGTTAGTTTTAGTTAAGGTGTGGCTCAACTGAATCAGGGTTTCTATATTATTGGAGTCTTTTATAAGCAGAAGAAATTTGGACATAGAGAAGGCCACACAGGAAGAACTCAGAAGTCAGTGGAAAGGGGAAGAGCAGACATATGTAAGGAGATCTCCATGTGTTAGGAGGTGGAGATGCAAGCTAGAGATCTCCAAAGATTGCTACAAGCCAGAACTAGATTGATAGACACTCTGAGAGAAAGCATGGTCACGATGACACCTTGATTTCAGACTTCTAACCTCTGAAACTGATAACCAATAAATACTTGTTTAAGCCCACCCACCGTGTGGTATTGTCAAAGCATCCTGGCAAATTAAGATAGCCCTCTCCTAATTCTTAAATACACAAGATGGACAGGTTGTGATTAAGTTCTTTCTCAGGCTGTCACAGTTGAGTAGAGATTTGAATGAAGTGATTGAGCATTTCAGGTGAAGATCTGGGGAAAGAAAATTCTAGGCACAGTAAACAGCAATTGCAAAGTCCTTCACAGAACAACAGGCTTGTTGTGCTCTAGAAAAAATCAGTTGTTCATTTGGTCTGAGTGGGAGAGTCAGAAAAATATCATGGAAGATGGTGATGGGTGGGTGTGATGTGTAAGTTTATGTATCAGCTTGGCTCGGTTATGCTGTCCAGTTTTTAGGTCACATAAGCACTGGCCTGAGTGTTACTGTGAAGATATTTCATGGATTTAAATCATTAGTTGAAAACATCTATGACTGATTATATCTACATTCAACAAAGGAGATTTCCCTCAAAGCCCTAAAAGGGAGAACTGATGACTTCAGCAATGAGAAAGAAGCATTTCTATCTCTGCTTCAGCCAGCTGACTTCCCCTGGGGAATTCAACTTCACCTTCATTGGATTTCCCAACTTGCACTTGCCTATGGAATTTGTACTGGCTAATCCTCACGGTCATGTGAGTCAATTCCTATAATAAATCTCTTAATATTTCTCTTAACACACACACACGCACACACACACACATACACACACACATGTCTCCTGTCAGTTTTGTTTCTCTGGAGAACCCTAACTAGTTCAGTGACTATGGGGGGCTACATCAAGGAAAATTCTCTAAGCTATAGGAAGGAGTCTGGAACTTATTCTAATCTTGATGCAAATCTATTGTTGGGTTTTGTGTGGACCTACTATGAACTATTTACTTCTTCAAATGGCCATATGGCTGCTCTAGAGAATTGACAATAGGCAAATCAGGGAAGCTTTTTAGGTATCTAGGCAAAAGATGAAAAATTTCCACTAGGAAGCTGTGAAAATACTTTCCTAAATGGCTTTTCATTTGTAAATCAACTGAAATTACAGATCACTTAGAAATTAACTAAGATTAGTATATATTAAAACCTATAGGATATAGGCAGAGTTGTAATTGGGGAAAATTCATGACAGTAAAAACATCTATTTAAAAAGTTGAAAGTAAATGAATTAAACATTCAAAGTAAAGTGGAAGCATTTAGGAAATTTATAAGTAGGAATTAAATATAAATAAAATGAAACCAAGAACTGACTCTTTGAAAAGATAATGAGAAAGAGAAAATCGGCAAGTTTGAAGAAGGTAAAAAATAAAGAAGACATGACACATTAATGCCTATTGTGGGTAACCCTTGTGGTGGCCCAGCTCACAATTCTACCTTTTCTGAGATGACCCCCAATATAGAGAGACTGAATCTTGGTGGCACCATCTATTTTATGTGGTCCTGTCCCAGTGGCCATAATTCATTGAACAAGGATGAGAGAATTGAACCAGGCTGGACCAGCTATATTTTTTTCCTGAAACTTCGATATTTAAAACTGAAAGAAATAGAGTGGCTTGACCCATAGTGTGCTGGCCTTTGCCTTGAGGTTCAAAGTGCCTCTGCAGATATCATTAACCTCTGAAAGTTAATGATTGGGCAACAAATCCCTTTTTATTGAATTAAATAAAATTTAAGGAAGACCTAATAGAATTTCTATTGATTAATCATTAAAAATAATTTTTAAGGAAATATCACCAAGTAATTTTTGTCATATAAATAATAGTGAGTTCAAAGAATTGAATAAAATTGCTATATCAAAACTGCTTCCAGGACTAGTTATTAATTTATGTGGATAAGCTTTCAATCTATGAAACTGAAAATAGGGATAATGTGGATATTGAACCGTATCTCATTCTAACAACAATTATAGTTATCAATAAATATATGAATTAATAAAAAATAATTGAGGAAATCAAAATGCTTCAGTTTTATTCTTTTCATAAAGAAATGCATTCCCAAATAAGGTTTACATTTTATGGTTGTCAACATTCGTAAATTTGTTGTTTAAATCGAGTACAAATAATAATTATAATAATTCAATCCAGAAGAAAAAAAACCATAATATAACATTTAGAAACTTATAGGTAAGGAAATTAAAATGTAAATGTTTATACTTTTCTTGTAGAAAAATATTAAAGGATAATCAATAAGAGAGGCCCAAGCTAAAAGTATATATTGCCTTAGGGTAAAATTTTATGGGTGTAGTGAAGCATATAGGAAAAAGGAATCATGTAAAATTTTGACTTATAAGGAAAAACTTGTGCATTTTTATAAAAATGGAGTGAGGTGGGTATCAAATCACTATGGTATTTAGATTCTACTGGATACACTTGAAAGAACGATATAAGCATTTATTTTTAAAATCATATACTTTAAAATCAATTCTGGGGGGACGGATGTGGCTCAAATGGTTGGGTGTCCATCTCCCATATGGAGGGACCTGGGTTCAATCCCGGGGACCTCCCAATGGAAAAAAAAAATCAATTCTGTTCTCCAGAGAAACAGAACTGACAGGTGATGTGTGTGTGTGTGTGTGTGTGTGTGTATTAAGAGAAATATTAAGCAGAAATTTATGTTTTGGTAATTACTTAAATTTTAAAAAAAGATTAGAGATGTTGTGGGCTTACAGAACAATCATGGATAAAGTGTAGGATCCCCATACACAATCCCACCACCAACACCTTGCATTGGTGTGGACCATTTGGGTAGCTAGTTACATTTAAAAAGAAAAATTTTAGCCATCAACTTAAAAATTCTTATGGGGATATGTGGTCATTTGAAGCTGTATGTATCCCAGAAAAACATGTTATTATATGTAATCCATTCTTGTGAGTGTTAACACTTGTAAGTAGGAATTTTTATGAGGTTACTTCAGTTAACATATGTCCCACCTCAATCAGGATGGGTCTTAATACTATAACTGGAGTCCTTTATAAGAGAATGAAATTCAGACACAGAGAGAGAAAGTCAAAGAAGAAAGAAGCTGAAGTCAATGAAACCTGGAAGAGAAGGGAAGACCAGCAGACACTGCCATGTGCCTTGCCATGTAGCAGAGGACCCAAGGAGCTAGTCTTTGGGGAGAAAGTATTGCCTTGATGATGCCCTGATTTGGATATTTTCCCAGCCTAAAAATCATGAGCAAATAAATTCCCATGGTTTAACCTGACTCATTTCATGGTATTTGCTTTGAGCAGCCTAGGAAACTAAAACAGGATACACAAGCAGAAATGTTTGAAGACATCTTTTCAAGAGGGAAGAGCCACCCCTGACACTTCTGCTGCAGAGGTGTCAGGAGATTCCCTCGTTCCTTCTTTTCACAAATCAAAGTTAGATTTGCAAATGAAAAGTCGTTAACAATTGCCACATTTTTATTTTTTACAGGTGAAGAATCCTTGTAAGGCCACTTGGCCTCTTTATGATGCTGGGCAAGAAACATACTGAGTTATAGCTCAATCTCCTCATCTGCAAAATGGGGGAAATATAATACTAATCTCAAAAATTTGTTTTGATAATTTCTTGTCCAGTTACAAGAAGTATCCAAAATACCAGCTATTGTTAATAAATAAAAGTAATTGACTCCAACCACCAATATGAGGAGGAATGAAAATATTAGAATATATTAAATAATTGTTTGGCAAAGTAACTGTGGAAAACTGGATCAGTTGGATTTATCTTTAAAAATATATAAACTAGAACTTCTGGGAAGATGGCAGACTAGAAAGACATGGGACTCTCTTCTCTCCCAGAAAAGTAGCTAGAGGACAGGCAGAGATGACCTAGAAAAAAATCTTCTAGGGTTTAGGACACCAGGGGAAGGCTGGTCATTGCCAGAGGAGAGAGGGGCAAAGGAAAAGAATTGTGACAGTAAAACTGTGAGTTAAAAGCCTTAGCAGCAAATGCTGGCACCATCCCCCACACTATTGACACTTTTGAATTTTCAGGCCTCAGGCTGGTGGCTGCAGACAAAGGAGGCCTCAGGAAGCCACCTCCCCAAGAAAGGGCAGAGAGAGGGACACAGCCTAAGGATAACTCAGATTTTGATCCACAGATTTGGACTGCTGTGTCCCATGAGCCCTTCCAGGCCAAATGGGGCCACACCATAGTTTGCCTTGGAGCTGGCACAGGACTAAAGAGATCCAACCCTCTCAAACTCCCTCTTTACTGACTGAGACTGGTTGTTGAGGAAGCAGAGGGGAGTGGAATTACTTCCTACCCAGGAAAAGGGAGGGGGCTGACAGGAAAGGTTGAACTGCCTCTGAGAAAGTTTGAATTATGATGCTCTTAGCCTCCAGGCAGGATCCTCTGTCACATTGATCCAGTCTGTGTTGCAGCAACACACTCTGACCAGGCATTGAATTGAAAGGACAGGCAAAGGGTGCCATTTGCTGGAGACCATAGAAGAGCATGTGAAGAAATTAAAAGTAAATAAGAGAGGCCTTACAGCCTCCCTACACAAGGCGCCAAGAAGCAGGCCTGCAACACATTACTGGGTCCAGGGCCCATAATTGAGCAACTAACAGGGACAATTCTAATGACCCAGAAAAGGTTGAACCGAGAATCAAGAACAGTAGTAACACACAGCCTCCCACCACTAAAACCCTATGAAAGAGAAAGAAATCAAGCGTCTGTGTAAACTCACTACCCTAATCAGATGCCTAGACATCAGCAAAAAATTACAAGCTATACTAAGAAAATGGAAGAAATGGTCCAAGAAAAGGAATATGTGAAAGTCCCAGAAGAGATGCAGGATTTGAGACAACTACTCAATAAGATGCACACAAATTTCCAAAACCAAATCAATGAGTTGAAAGACAATATGGCTAAAGAGATAAAGGACATCAAGAGGACACTGAGTAAGCACAAAGAAGAATTTGAAAACCTGAATAAAATAGTAAGAACTCATGGGAATCAAAGACATGATAAGAGAAATCAAAACTGCATTAGAGACATACAATAGCAGACTCAAAGTGATAGAAGAAAGAATAAGTGATACTGAAGACAGAACAGCTGAAATTGAAGAGATAAAAGAACAGAGAGAGAAAAGAATGGAAAAAATAGAGCAGAGGCTCAGAGAGTTGAATGATAGCATGAAACACAACAACATATGCATCTTGGGAGTTCCAGAAGGAGAAGAGAAGGGAAAAATGGCAGAAAGAGTATTTGAGGAAATAATAGCTGAAAATTTCCCAGCTTTCATGAAAGAAATGAACTTATATGTCTAAGAAGCATAGGGTACCTCAATCAGAATAAATGCAAATAGACCTACTCCAAGACACATACTACTCAGATTGTCAGGCATCAAAGATAAAGAGAAAATTCTGAGAGCAGCAAAGGAGAAGCAAACCATCATATACAAGGGACACCCAGTAAGACTTATTGGAGATTTCTCATCAGAAACTGGAGGTGAGAAGACAGTAGTATGATACAATTAGGATACTGAAAGAGGAAAACTGCCGGCCAAGAATTCTTTATTCAACAAAATTGCCTTCAGATATGAAGGTGAGTTTAAAACATTCATAAACAAATAGAAACTAAGAGAGTTCTTAAAGAATTCACCTTTGCAGGAAATATTAAAGGAAGTCTTACAGCCTGAAAGAAAAAGACAGGAGAGAGAGGCTTGTAGGAGGATAGAGAAGAAGGAATAGCAGAAAGGATAACTAAAAGAGTAAAAAGACAGGTGAAAATAAGATATAAAATATGAAACCAAAGAATAAAATGGTGGAAGTAAATAATGCATTTACAGTAATATCATTGAATGTGAATGGATTAAAAAAAAAACATGAACCATCAATATGCTACTTACAAGAGACTCATTTTAGACCCAGGGATACAAACTGGCTGAAAGTGAAAGGTTGGGAAAAGATACTCCATGCAAATAGTAACCAAAAAAGAGCTGAACTATACTAATATTGGACAAAACAGACTTTAAATGCAAAAAAGTTATAAGAGATACAAAAGGCCATTATATATTAATAACAGGGACAATCCACTAGGAAGAAATAACAGTCATAAATAACTATGCATCTAACCAGGGTGCCCCAAAATACATGAGACAAACTGGCAAAACTGAAGGGAGAAATAGAAATTTCCACAATAATAGTTGGAGATTTCAACAACCCACTCAAATCATTAGATAGAACAATTAGACAGAAGATCAACAAGGAAACAGAGAACTTGAACAATATAATAAACAAGCTAGACTTAACAGACATATACAGAATGTTGTACCCAAACTCAGCAGATTATACATTCTTCTCAAGTGACCATGGATTTTTCTCCAGGATAGACCACATGTTAGGGCACAATGCAACTCTCAATAAATATAAAACTATTGAAATTATACAAGGCATCTTCTCAGATCATAATGGAATGAAACTGAAAATGAATAATAGACAGGAAAGAGGTAAATTCACAAATGTGTGGAGACTGAAAACACACTCTTAAATAATCAGTGGGTCAAAGAAGAAATTGCAAGTGAAATCAGTAAATATATTGAGACAAATGTAAACAAGAACACAACTTATCAAAAATTATGGGATACAGTGAAGGCACTCTTGAGAGGGAAATTTATAGCCCTAAATGCTTATATTAAAAAAGAAGAAAGAGCTAAAATCAAAGATCTAAATGAGCAACTGGAGAAACTAGAAAAAGAACTGCAAATCATTCCCAAAGCAAGTAGAAAGAAAGAATTAATAAATAAAGAATAGAGAAGAAATAAATGAAATTGAGAACAACAACAACAACAAAAAAAAACACAATAGAAAAAATCAACAAAACCAAAAGCTGGTTCTTTGAGAAGATCAATAAAATTGACAAACCCCTAACTAGACTAACAAAGAAAAAAAGAAGATGCAAACAAATACAATCAGAAATAGAAGAAGGGAAGTTATGACTGACGCCATAGAAATAAAAGGGATCATAAGAGGATATTATGAAAAACTGTATGCAAACAAAATAGAAACCTAGATGAAATGAATAAATTCTTAGAAATGCACAAACAACCTATGCTAACTCTGCAAGATATACAGGAACTTAACAAATCAATCACATATAAAGGGATTGAATCAGTCATCAAAAATCTCTCATAAAAGAAAATTCCAGGACCAGATGGCTTCACAGGTGAATTCTACCAAGCATTTCAAGAAGAATTCACACCAATCCTGTTTAAACTCTTCCAAGAAATTGAAAAGGAGGGGTAATTACCCAACATATTTTATGAAGCTAATATCACCCTAATACCAAAGCCAGATAAAGACACTACAAGGAAAGAAAATTACAGACCAACATCTCTAATGAACATAGATGAACAATTCTCAATAAAATACATGCAAATAGAATCCAACAGCATATCAAAAGACTTATACATCATTACCAAGTGGGATTTATTCCTGGTATGCAAGGCTGGTTCACCATAAGAAAATTGATCAATGTAATACATCACATTAAGAAACTGAAGGGAAAAAAACCCACAGATCATTTCAACTGATGCAGAAAAAGCATTTGACAAAATCCAGCATCCTTTCTTGATCAAATATTTTGAAAGATAGGAATAGAAGGAAAATACCTCAATATGATAAAAGACATATATGAAAAACACACAGCCAACATCTTACTCAGTGGGGAAATGTTGAAAGATTTCCCTCTAAGATCAGGAATAAAACAAGGATGCCCACTGACACCATTGTTATTCAACATTATACTAAAAGGTCTAGCTAGAGCAATAAGAAAAGAAAGCAAAAAGTCATCCAAATAGGAAAAGAGGAAACTCATTATTTGTGGTTAACATGATCTTATATTTGTAAAATTCGGAAATGCCTACAACAAAGATACTTGAGCTAATAAATGAGTTTAGCAAATTTGCAGAGTGCAAGATCAACATGCAAAAGTCAGCAAAGTTTCTGTACGCTAGTAGTGAACAATCTGAGGGGGAAATCAGGGGGAGAATTCCATTTAAAATAGCAACAAAAGGACTCAAATATCTAGGAATCAATTTATATTTTGTAAAAACAGTCATATATGCAATATTACCCATATTCATGTTTTACATGAGGTTTTACTATCTTACACAGCCCCATGTTACAGTTTTTAGCTTTCCTTCTAGTAATATACATGACCTTAGACTTTCTCTTTCAACCACTGTCATACACATATAATAGCTCTGTTAGTTACAAACACCATGATATGCTTTCACCATTTCTATTCATTTCCAAAGATTTACAAACAACCTTTTTACCAATTCAGTACAGATTAACCCTCAGCTTTCCATTCTCAACCCTCATTCCATTTTCTGGTGACCTATATTCTAATTATTATATCATGACTTTACACAATATATTTTATTCATAATAGTGCAACCATACAGTATTTGTCTCTTTTGTGTCTGGAATATTTCACTCAACATAATGTCCTCCAGGTTCATCCATGTTGCCCTATGCTTCACAACTTCATTTCTTCTTACCACTTCATAATATTCCATGATGTGTATATACCACAATTTGTTTATCCATTTATCAGTTCATGGATAACTGGGTTGTTTCTAACTTTTGGCAATCATAAATAATCCTGCTATGCACATCGGTGTGAAGATGTCTGTTCATGTCTCTGCTCTCAGTTCTTCTGACTATACACCTAGAAATGGCATTGCTGGGTCACATGGCAAGTTTATATGCAACTTCCTCAGGAACTGCCAAACAGTCCTCCACAGTGGCTGTACCAATCTACATTCCCACCAACAGTGAATAAACGTTCCTATCTTTCCACATCCTCTCCAACATTAACAGTTTTCTGACTCTTTAATGGCAGCTAGTCTAATAGGTGTGAAATGAATCTCATGGTAGTTTTGATTTGCATTTCCCTAATTGTTAGTGATGTTGAACATTTTTTCATGTGTTTCTTTGCCATTTGTATTTCTTCTTGGACAATTGTCTTTTCAAGTCTTTTGCCCATTTTTTAATCAGGTAGTTTGTCTTTTTATTGTTGAGTTGTAAGGCCTCTTGTATATAGTGGATATTAAACTTTTATCAGATATATGATTGCCAAATATTTGCCCCCATTGAGTCGGCTCCCTTTTCACCCTTTTGACAAAGTCCTTTGAGGTGCAAAAGCGTTTAATTTTGAGGTCCCATTTGTCTATTTTTTCTTTTGTTGCTTGTGCTTTGTGCTTTGGGGGTAAAGTTTACCACAAGATCTTGAAGATATTTTCCTACATTTTTTTCTAGGAGTTTTATGGTTGTTGCTTTTGTATTTAAGTCCTTGATCCATTCTGGGTTAATTTTTCTATAAAGTAAGAGACAGGGGTCCTCTTTATTTTGTATATGGCTAACCAGTTCTCCCAACACCATTTGTTGAATAGACTGTTCTGGCTCAGATGGGAGTGCTTGACTGACTTGTCAAAAATCACTTGACTGTAGATGTGAAGGTTTATTTCTGAGTTCTCGATTCGGTTCCATTGGTCAATGTGTCTGCCTTTATGACAGCACCATGCTGTTTTAACCACTGTAACAAAGTAATATGCTTTAAAGTCTGGAAGTGAGAGTCCTCCAACTTCATTTTTCTTTTTTAAGATCTTTTTAGCTGGTCTGGGCCCCTTACTCTTCCAAATACATTTGATAATTGGCTTTTCCATTTTTGCAGAAAAGGTTGTTGGGGTTTTTATTTGGATTGCATTGAATCTATAAATCAGTTTGGGCAGAATTGACATCTTAATAATATTTAGTCTGCCAATCCATGAACAAGAAATGTCCTTCCATTTATTTAAGTCTTCTTCAGTTTCTTTAAGCAATGTTTTGTAGCTTTCTGAATACAGGTCCTTTATTTCCTTGGTTAAATTTATTCCTAAATATTTGATTGCTTTAGTTGCTATTACAAATGGATTTTTTCCCCCTGATTTCCTCCTCAGATTGCACATCAGGAGTGTATAGACACACTATTGAATTTTGCATATTAATCTTGTATCCTGCCACTTTGCTGAACTCATCTATTAGTTACAGTAGCTTTGTTGTGGATTTTCAGGAGATTCTAGATAGTGGATCATATCATCAGCAAAAAATGAAAGTTTTATTTCTACCTTTTCTATTTGGGTGCCTTTCCCCCCCTTTATCTAGCCTAATTACTCTAGCTGGACTTTAGCACAATATCCAATAGCAATAGTGACAGTGGGCCTCCTTATCTTGTTCTTGATCTCAGCAGGAAAGCTTTCAGTCTTTCACCATTGAGTACAATGCTAGCTGTAGGTTTATCATATACGCACTTTACAATATTGAGAAAGCTTCCTTCTATCCTTGTCTTTTTGAGTACTTTTTATCAAGAAAGGGTGCTTATTTTGTCAAATGCCTTTTCTGCATCAATCAGGAGGATTATGTGGTTTTTCTTCTTCAATTTTTCAATGTGGTTTATTACACTAATCGATTTTCTTGTGTTGAACTACCCTTGCATATCTGGAATAAAACCCATTTGATCATGGTGTATAATTCTTTTAATGTGCTTTTGGATTCTATTTGTAAGTATTTTGTTGAGGATTTTTGCAACTATAGTCATTAGAGATATTGGCCTGTAGTGTTTTTTGTTTTTTTTTTTTTGTAGTATATCTTTATCTGGTTTTGGTATAGGGTGATGTTGGCTTCAAAGAATGAGTTTGGTAGCATTCTTTCCTCTTTAATTTTTTGGAAGAAATTGAGCAAGATTGGTATTAGCATGTCTTTGAATGATTGGTGAAATTGGTAGAATTCACTTGTGAAGCCTTCTGGTCCTGGGTTTTTCATCTTTGGGAGGTTTTTGATGGCTGTTTCAATTTCTTCACTTGTTAGGTTAGGTGAGGTCTTCATTTCTTCTAGGGTCAGTATAGGTGGTTTGTGTGTTTCTAGGAATTTTTCCATCTTCTCTACATTATTTAGTTTTTTGACCTACAGTTGTTCATAGTATCCTCTTATGATCTCTCTTATTTCTGAGGGGTCAATGGTAATGACCCCCCTTCATTTCTGGTTTTGTTTATTTGTGTCTTCTCTCTCTTTTTTTCTTTTCAGTCTAGCTAAGGGTTTATTGATTTTGTTCATCTTCTCAAAGAACCAGCTTTTGGTTTTGTTGATTCTCTGTATTGTTTTTTTGTTCTTGATTTCATTTATTTCTGCTATGGTATTTACTATTTCTTTCCTTTGGCTTCATTTAGAATTAGCTTGCTGTACTTTTTCTAGTTTCTCTAGATATGCAGTTAGAGCTTCAATTTTAGCTCTTTCTTCTTTTTTAATGTAAGCACTGAGGCTATAATTTTTTTTTTGAGTACTGCCTTTGCTGTGTCCCATAGGTTTTGATGTTTTAGTTCTCATTTTCATTTATCCCAAAATATTTGCTGAATTCTCTTGCAATTTCTTGTCTGACCCACTGATTATTTAAGAGTGTTTTGCTTGATCTCCATATATTTATGAATTTTTCTTTTTTCCATCAAATTTTGATTTCCAGCTTTCTTCTGTTATGATCATAGAAAGTGTTTTGTTTAATTTCAATATTTTTATATTTATTGAGACTTATTTTCTGAACCAACATATGGTCTATCTTGGAAAAGGATCCAGGAGCACTTGAAAAAAATATATATCCTGCTTTACTGAGGTACACTGCTCTATAGATTTCTTTTAGGTTTAGTTATTTATCATATTATTCAAGTTCTCTGTTTCTTTATTTATCCTCTGTCCAGATGTTCTATACAATACTGAGTGGTGTATTGAAATCTCTGACTATTATTGTAGAGACATGTATTTCTCCCACTAACATTCAGTGTTATTACTGTAAAGGCATTACTTACTTCATCCATTTTGTCCTTCAGCTCTCTGTTGTCATATCATTCTATTGTCTGTCTTCATACCCTTCAGTTTATCCTTCCTAATAATATTCATTTCTAAACTCTTTTCTGACTCTCTCACCCTTGTTTTTTTCCTTTCAGGTTGAACCACTCCCTTTAGTATCTCTTGTAATTCTGGTCTTTGGTAACATATTCAATCAGTTTTCATTTGTCTGTGGAGACTTTGAATTCACCCTGCTTTTTGAAGGATAGTTTTGCCAGATACAGAATTCTTGGCTGGCAGTTTTTCTCTTTCAGTACTTTAAATGCACTGGTTTCTGATGAGAGGTCGGCACTTAATCTTATCAAGTTTCCCTTGTATGTGATGCTTTGCTTTTTTCTTGCTGCTTTCAGAATCCTGTCTTTATATCTGACATTTTTCATTCTGAATGGTAGGTATGTCTTTCATAAGAGTTGGGAAGTATTTGGTCATGATTAGCTCAAATATTCTTTCTGCCCCTTTTCCATTCTCTTCTCCTTCTGGAACATGGATAATGTGAATGTTTGTGCATTTTGTATTGTCATTCAATTCCCTTGGACTCTGTTCCATTTTTTTCCATTCTCTTCTCTTTCTATTCCCTAGTCTTCTCCAGTTCAGATGTTCTGTTTTTGAAACACTAATTCTGTGTCTGAGCAATTCAAATCTGCTTTTATATACCTCTAATATATTTTTAATCTCATCTATCGTGTCTTTCATTACCATAATGTCTCTTACTTTTCTTTTCTTTTTTTTTTTTTTAAAGATTTTATTTATTTATTCATTTATCCCCCCCTTGCTGCTTGTGCTCGCCGGGTCAGCTAACCACGCCGTGTGGGTGGGCTTGCCTTCAACAGGAGGCCCCGGGAACCGAACCCGGGGCCTCCCATATGGTAAACGGGAGCCTACTGATTGAGCCACAGCCGCTTCCCTGTCTCTTACTTTTCTTTGCAGGCTTTCAAATTGTTCTTAATGCTTACCCATTATCTTCTTTATATCTTTATTTCTTTAGTCATATTTGCTTTAAATTCTTTGATGTAATTTATGAGCATTATGTGATTATCATTGATTAATGGTCGTAAATCTTGTATCTCTTCAGGATATTTGATTAATTCCTTTGGCTAGGCCATCACTTCTTGTTTCTTGGTCTTTAAAATTACCCAACTTAAGTTATCAAAATTGGACCAGGGACTCACTAATGGGGTACAGATTTTCTTCCAGGGATTAGGATACAGAGAGTACCACAAACAGTTTATGTTCATGCAATTTTCAGGTAGGTCAGCATATGGTGCTCATCAGCACACCTTTCCACAGAGGTGTTTCAGTCTCGGCTTTCTTGTGTCCCTGTGTTAAATCTCCAGAGCGGAAATTAAAGCAGGCTCTGCTGTCCGAATTTACTGAAATAAAGCCCCTCAACTCCCTCCCTTTTCCCTTGAAACAGCTGACAGGGAGGAAGGTGTCTGTTCCCCTCTCAGTCGGCTGCAGTGAGCCAGGGATCTTACATCTTAATATCTTGGGGGTGGCAGGGAGGTGAGCCCTTCCTGGCCACCAAAGGGGTTTGGTAACTCATGTTTGTTGTTTTTGCTTCTTCATCTCTTTGTCCCTCTCCCTCCTGGAAGTTGTGCAGTTCTGTCCTGGTCTGCTGACCCCCAAAACAGATCCCTTGGACAACTTTTGGCTCTTTCTCTGTTGTTTTTGTGAGAGCATTGAGGTCTGCCTGTTAGTCTGAGGCCATCTTCCCACAATTCTCCTCTACCAACTGGTTTTGTTGAACCTACCTAGTCCATGTTGAAGGCACAAAACAGTCTTTTCAACAGATGGTGCTGGGAGAACAGATATCCATAACCAAAAGAATGAAAGAGGACAGCTATCTCACTCCCTATACAAGAATCAACTCAAAATAGATCAAAGACCTAAATATAAAATCCATGACCATAAAACTACTAGAAGAAAATGTGGGGAAACATCTTAAAGACCTTGTGATAGGTGGTGGTTTCTTGGCCCTTACACCCAAATCATGCCCAGCAAAAGAAAAAAATAGATACAGCTCAACAATAAAAAGACAAATGATCTGATTTAAAAATGGGCAAAGGACTTGAATAGACATTTGTCCACAAAGGAAACACAAATGGCAAAAAAAACCCAAAAAACAAAACACATGAAAAATACTTAATGTCACTGGTGATTAGGGAAATGCAAATCAAAACTATAATGAGATACATTTCACATGTATCAGAATGGTGACAATTAAAAAGACAGAGAAATGCATGTGTTGGAGAGGATGTGGAGAGATGGGAACACTTATTCACTGTTGGTGGGAACATAGAATGGTACAGCCACCATGGATGACTATTTGGCAGTTCCCAAAGAAGTTGAATATAGATTTGCCATGTGATGTGAAAATACCACTACTTGATATATACCCAGAAGAACTGAGAGCAGTGACATGAACAGGCATTTGCACACTGATGTTCATAGCAGCATTATTCATGATTGCCAAAAGTTGGAAACAACCCAGGTGTCCATCAACTAATGAATGGATAATCAAACTGTGGTGTATTCATCTGACGGAATATTGTGCAGCTGTAAGAAGAAATGATATCATAAAGCATATGACAACATAGATGAACCTGGAGGACATTATGTTGAGTGAAGCAAGCCAAACACAAAAGGAAAAATATTGAATGCTTGCGTTACTATGAACTATTGCGGAATCTCATGGAGTTACTAATTTGAATATGGGTCACCAGAAAATGGAATGAGTTTAGAGAATGGAAAGCTGAGGGTTAACTTGTGCAGAATTGATAAAAAGGATGTGTGTTAATCTTTGGAAATGAATAGAAAAGGTGAAAGGCCAACATAATGTTTGTAACTAGCAGTACTATTATGTGGGTATTAAATTGGTTTAAAGGGAAGTCTAAGGTCATGTATATTACTAAAAGGAAAGTTAAAAAATATAACATGGAACTGAATAGCATAGTAAAATTGCATGTGAAATATGAATATGGGTAAAATTGCATATATAAGACCAGTTTTATTTGAAGCTGAAAAACATATATGTTAATACGATAAAATGTTAATATCAGACAGAAAACATTATGCTAAGTGAAAGAAACTAGACACAAAGTACTACATAATATATGATTCCTTTTATATAAAATGTAAATATAAATCAGTTTATAAAGATGAAATTAGATTAGTGGTTATTTAAGGCTGGAGAAGGAATGCTAAAGAGTATGGAGTTTTTGTTTTTGGAGTAATGTAATATTTCTAAAATTTTTTGTGGTAATGAGTGCACAACACTGTGATTATACTAAAAGCCATTGGTTATACACTTTGGATAGATCATATAGTATGTGAATAAATATCAATAAAACTGCTTTCTAAATAAATAATTGTGCAAGAATAGCCAGAAATAGCAACTATGTACAGCAGGGGAAACAGAGAGATTGAGAGGTGAAGAATTTTCTTGTTTTTTTTTTTTTTTTGTTTGTTTGTTTATTATTATTATAGAAATAATGAAAATGCTTATAATGATTAAAGTGATAAACGTACAACTATGTGATTATAACAAATACAATTGATTGTATACTTTGGATGAATCGTATGTTTTATTAATATATATCAATAAAATTTGTTAAAAATATATATATACATTTAAAATACCAACTCATGACAAATACATACTCATGACAAAGCAGGAACCTGAACAGAGCAACAATTTTAGAAGACAGTGAAAAAGTTTGTCAAAATATTCCGCTCTGAAAGGTACCAGGCTCTGATGATTTTGTGAGACAGCTCTTCTACACTCTCAAACAGTTGAAAGCTGGGGATTAAATAGAAACTGAATCTACAAATAAGATGAAATGGAAATCTTCCTTCCGTATGGACACTGACAAAATACCGATAACTAACCCAGTTACAGAGAGCACTATTTATGGACTCTCACACACATTAGACAAACTTACTTATATAATTTAAAATCAAAGTTTACTTCAGGAAAACAACCATGTTTAAGAAACTATTGTTATAATGGGACAGGAACAAACAACACAAAATCACTGCCTACCTGAGAAATGTGAGACCTATAGCGTGTTCTTTGATGGGAATGCTTAATATAAACTGAGGGTAGTGCAAATAAAAATTTCAATGGGATTTGTTTCTAACTTTTATCTTCATTAAATTAACCAATGTGTACAAAGAAACGGATGTTCTCAGACACTCTTAGTGGAAAGACTATTTGCTACAAAATTTGGGGTAATTAATTTTGCATGAAATATCTCGATGTGCAAGGTGTATATCCTTTGATCTAGCAGTGAGGTAGTTGTTATTTATTAATTGATAGGTATGCTTATTAAATATTAAGTGAAAGTAGCAAGTTGAAACACTGGGTTTAATGTAATTTTGTTTTGCTAAAAATCCATAATTATGTATTTAGATGTATTTGTGCATACATGGAAAATACCCCAAAAGATGCACATCCAAATGTTAACTGAGACATTAGGAATTCTTTATTATACTGCCTACAGTTATATAAAGTTGGTTTCTTTTTTTTTTTTTAAACCTAAAAACATTTTTAAAATAATTAAAATGAAATTCTAATGTGAAAAATCATAAGGTTTTGGGTAGACATGTTGCTTAGCTTGTAATTACAAACATAGGGACAGTCTGATGGGGAAAAATCTGGCTCAGAAAAATTAAGTGATTTCCCTACAGCCTCTACTTAGTAATTAGTGGCAGATCTGTGTCAGAAACTAGATTCACTCACACTTCAGGTAAACCACAGTATCTCTTTCACAGTTGGCTGTTGACACCTAAGTGTGAGACCTTACATTTTTCTCATTGAGTGGTTTCTTGTTAATGTAGCCTGATCTGCTAACCAATCCAGATGGTTTGGGGACTTTTGCTCTATTAAAACAACACAATTTCGTCCTAGTTTGATATCATGCTATATATTTAACTACTTTGTTCATTAAAAGTTTTCATTGTACCTAACCAAGGACGGGATATAAGTTTGAGTTTTGGTATCAAATGTTCTCCCTGTTTCAAGGATATGGATGTTAAAAGGAAGGCAGATTTAGAAAGCTGTCAGTCAGTTACCCTTGGTTCATTCTCAGATCCCCATATTGTGTTTTTATAAATGTGCTACTGGTTTTATTTTTTTTTGATCCCACCCAGAAGCAGTCATTGTACTTTCATTCTTCCCCAATTCCCCACCCCCAACCGTCCCTGCTTTCCCTATACAGTCTTTAAATATGGTCCTCAATCCCAGTCAAAGATCCCCCACTCTGTCTTTCTATTATAGATTGATAGAGATCTATATCTATTCTCTATCTATCTTTTCTATCCAGGCAGCTGCCCTTGATTTTCACATGGATCTGATAAATACATACTTCGCTTTCAACAGCTTTCTCTGTTTTCTCTCCTTTATATATTTATACATTATATATTTTATGTATTATATATTGACCTCAAAGCTTTCCTTAAAAGTATCCCAATGAGAAGAGTAAAGTCTCTATAATCCCAAAGAGCTTGGGAAAATAGCTTAAAACATCCCAGCAAATGCAAAATTTTTTTGAAGCCTCATGTTTTATCTCTATCATTCAAACATTGCTGAATTCCCCTTCAAAATGTGATTATTTTAATATAAAATTATGATTTCAAATATGAAATAAAATGAATCATTTATTTCAGCAGATCTTTAAGAAATTGACCCTCCAAGAAAATGTGTTCCATTAATAATATCACTTCTCATACTTCTTTGCACACCACCTCCCCCAAAGCTAGTTAGCATTCATGTGCGTGTGTGTTTGAGGGTACACGTGTGTAAGTAAGGTATATTTTGTGTTATTACGTGCGGAGAGGTTGCCTTCACAGTGTTTCCTAGGCTCTTACTAGGCTTACTTGTTGGAGTTATACTTAAAGAAAAGCGTAACATGTCCATAAGCTCCTTCTTGGCATTTCACTTTTGAAAGTTGAATTTTAAAGAGGCCACTTCAGTGTCTTATAAAATTAGTCACTGGAAGGAATTGATGGAGCTTTTAAAAGAAACAGAAGTTCCCAGTGCAATGTTCTGCTAGAATGAGCATCAGTAGGCAGGTAAATCAGTCATATAAAATGAAATTACGTATGCATCTATTAAAGTTTACCTTCTTGCTAAATAACTGAGCATTTTTATGATAAACTTATTACTTGTAATTGAAAGTCTTTTATTGCAGGGGTATAATGACAGCAGGAACTTGGGGCAACCTGTTTGAATGAATTCTTTTTTACAAAAATATTGAAAATGAAGATTAGAAAAGGGTATTTTACTTTCTACCAAATGTTTGAAATCAGTAACATAAATGGAGTAAAATAAATCTCTTAGTACTAAATAATCTTAGAGAGTGGGTTCTTGTTTTTTTGTTATTATAGATACAATTCTTTCAAAGCATTATTTTAAATAATTTAGCATCTGTTATCTAAATAATTTACATTTATAAGCTAGATAGCAGATGTTTACCAGGAACTGTTTATGTGAAATAAAAGGCATACCTTTCTTGATAAAAGTGAAGGAGTAATCTACAGGGTCAAGTCAGAGGATAAAGGAGAAAAAGAAAAAGAAAAATACAATTTGTGCAAAATGTAAGGACTTCTGTAAAGCATGGAAGGTTTAAATGACTAAGAGAAATTGTTTGCTGGAAGAGCTGGCACTTAGAAAGCTTAAGATGACAGCTGTGCTGGTCTCGCCAAGCAAAATGTATTCTCTTTTTCATGGAAGCATTAGAACAAAGCAAAAAAATAAATCCATATAATAAGAACTAAATGTGTTTCATGGGTGATGGATGACATGTCAGCAGTCATTGTTAAAAAAAAAAAGGTCTATTGTCCTTTTAAATTCTGCCTACCACATTAAATTGGCAATTTCATCATCATAGTCAATTTCCCTCTCATCTTTATTTCCCTGATCCTTCTATACTTTCTCTTATCCAGTCCGTCTGAGTAAAGGGAAGTGGCAGAGCTGACCTCAGCGCAAGCTTTGCCTAAGCTACTTGTATGCCATGTTGGCACCTGAAACTAAAAAGGAGAGCATTATATGTCCAATTTTTGCTTAGTCCTGTGCTGGTACCAAGCCAGCTCCAGTCAAGGGCCTTGTAAATAATAGTGATAAAATTTAATAGGAAATAACTTCAGCGTTTTATCTTTTCCCCAGGAAGAATTCCCTTCACATCACATACGAAGTTTCCCTGTCCTAGTATGTCCCCTTTTTGACAGATGTTTAAGCTGAACTATTTCCCTTTTTCTGTGGGAATGGTGACCTTGACCTTGTTGACAGTGAAATTTCCATACAAAACTAGTAAGGAAATGACTCTCTCAAGCTTTCCTTACTAAATATTCACACAAGTATGTGTGGCTTAAGTCAAATTTGTCATCTTCAATGCAGTGTAGAGCTAATTTTTCTGCTTCATTTTTTCCTTGTCTAGTTCTTTTTTGCTTATTCAAGCAAATCTTGCTCCTCTTCCTATGACTGATTCAGTTTTTTTTTTTTTTTTTGGCAGGCCTTTTATTGGTTAACAGTGAAAAATTTTAACTGAACAAAACAAAAAATATAACAGAACTTTAGAAAGAGAGTAATAAGGCTAAGTTAGGAGAGATGTTTTTGGAATGATTCAGTTTTGATTTGTACACTTGCTGTGAGTGAAAGGAAGTTCATGTAGGAGGAACTGTGTTTTCATTTGAAAGGTTTTCTTTAAGCATTTTAATAATACCTTAATATTGATTTATGTGTCTGCAGACACTTAAGGTAAATAAATGAAGTATTTCAACTTGTTCTGTAATGCATGCTTACTGACTGAGTGATTCCCCACGTTTTTGGAGTTAGGGTTTTACATGAATTTGGTTTCTAAAGGCCAACACTAGGGGTCACACTTCCTTATTTTAAGGTTTTATTCATTGCCCAGTAACCACTGACAGTCCATTAATCTCAGAAGAAAGTAAGCAATGTTGGAAAGGAAAGTTAAAGGCTTTTGGCTCTAAGTGTGTTAGCAATTTCGCTTTTTGTCCTTGCCTGGTCCTGAAGGCTAAATTTGTAACAGAATTTTATAAATGTTGGAGTCATATTGAGCTTTGTTGGGCAAAAATATTTTGAGACTAAAAATTAACCAAGTTTGAAGCAGAACGCTTAAGACAATAAGCATTTTAGGGTATAAATGTATCGATATTACTTGAAACCATTAAAAACGGAATTTTAAATTTAATTATTTATATAACAGATATGATGGTGACTTTGATTAATAAAATTGTACAAATAGCTTCATGAAATGGAGGAGTTAGAGACATTAATGATCTTGCATAAAATAACTATGAGCTTATAAAAATTAGTTGAGAATCAAATTGTAGATAAGAGACATATGCTGAGGCATGTAATGTGGTCCCTCCATGCCTTTGATTTGGTTGTTTGGTGTGTACATTTGTAGGTCTATGCATGTGTCTGAGTGAAAGGATAATTCCATCTATAGTAAGGCAAAGAATTTGTAGAGTAGCAATAGATTTGCTTCTCAGTTCAATTTTGAAGACAGGTTTTATATTTTTATTAAAAAGCTTGAATCCTTCTGTCCCTATTTCTTCTCAGGTGGAATATTTTAAATATAACATGGCTCTAAAAAAAGATCACTCTGAATCCCAAAGAGTCCTTCTTCCTAGAATTCTGTACAATAGTCTTAAAGTCTTTTTTTTTTTCCTTTTCTTTAAAAACTCTTACCTTTGCCCCTTTCTCCCATTTACTTTTTCCTTTTTTCAGAATGTGTCCCCGCTGATCTTCCATTTCAGAACTTTCCATAATAAAGACCATGCGGTTACTGAATGCGTATAATGTGGTAGGCATCAAATCTTTACCACGTCCGCATTTCATGCATGAAGGAACCAGGCACAGCGGTTTAAGCAGAATGGCAGAGGCGGGATCTGACTGAGGCCGCCTGACCCCAGAATGCAGGCTCCTCAGCTCTGGGATGCCTCGAGTTCTCCCGCTGACCACACTATTGCATATCGGCGAAATGCCATACATGCATAAACACCCAAGAGCCCACAGCCAAACATTCGGAGGCAAATGTGCCTTCTGATGATGGTGATATAATTTCAAAGGAATTATTCTGATAATACATTTTGGACAGAGTAGTGGGATCCGTAGGACAGCTATTTGGGGATGGTAGAGATCATACAGCACCCTAAATTTTTCCCACAAAGGAGGCTACATTGACTTGGAAGGAAGCACCTAGTTCAAGTGGTAGCAAGAGCCAGCAGCCTCTATGGGTGATAAAGGGAGGAAGCCCTCCTGCTGCTTGATTGACAGTGATCTTCCAGAGTGACCAGGAAAAACACAGGGAGTGGTTAAATGGGCATTTAATTGTTTTTTGGTGATTTTTTTTTTTAGGTAAGATTTTTTAAATATGTAGTTTTACCAAACCCTGAGGAAGATCAAGTTTCTCCTTCCTTAGTGATCCTATAGCAATTTGTATATATTATTGTAATTTTCTCATTACCTCATTATTATGTCTTTAGCTGCTCCTATCTGCACCTAAATGACAAGCATGCTGAAGCTGAGACAACGTCTTAGTTTTCGTAGTATCCCCAACCTGTATCTCAGTGTCAGACGTATGAAGAGCTGAATAAATGGGTGTGAAGAAATGAACTCTCAATTTTCCAGGGACTCTTTGCCATATTTTGCATATGAGACTAAGATATTGCCCAACACTAGTAAGATGGGGACTGGGGCTTGGGTATGGGATCTGCTCTTCTAGGCAGCAGCAGCTGGTCCCAAGCAACCGGGAGAAAGGGAGGGCAAGCTCAACTTGAATTCTCAGGGAGGGAAAGACTATAACGAGGCTTGCTCCACACCTGGAGCTGCTCTGTGTCAATTCCTAGGTGGCCATCTGTGTATTGACTTGAAGAGTTAAAGTAAACTTTCACCAAATTGAGTTTGGTATAGGCAATCAAATCTGCCCTGCTTCATTGTCAGAGTTGACAGACTTGACCTGGGAGGCATGAGGACGCACCCCTTGTAATCTAGCTCTCCGCTGAGCCATCTCTGTCCCTGCATCCAGAGGTCCATCTGTTTACTCTGCACCAGTCTAGTCATGAGCTGTGCAGGTCTCCTGTGTTGCACTCACACTCAGTATTGTTTGGGTGTCGACACGCTATTGATGTCTTAAGAGGTCTTGGAGAGTATTCACGTGCCCACCTCTGTATTAGCTTTACTCTGTCCTTTCAACCCGTTAGGCACTAGTTGGTGGCGAGAAAAGAAGAAACAGGCAGGGAAATTCTCACTTGACTGATCCCTTGATTGAGCTCTCAGGGCCTTGTAGGTGCCCTGTTTCTCACAGGGCACTTTTCTTGGTTTCTCACAGACTTGCCTACTTCTACCTCTCATTGCTGGGGGCCTCTCACCTGCAGTTCCCTTGTGAAGGAGAGCTGCTTCCCCCGCTGTCCTTTGTATTTAGACACATCACTCTCTCCAAGTGGTATCTTTAAAGATCCTCTGTTTGGTCTTGAGCTGAAGATAAAAGAACCCCAAATTCCCCTCTCTTTGGGTACAGAAGAAGCACAGCATACCAACTATCTCTAAAAATTCTCTACTAAATCCCTCCAATCCTTTCATATGCTCAGGTGGATGAGGGATTTAAATCCCCAAAACTGAATCCACTCACCATTTTCTTCAAGTCTCATTATTGCTCTTGTACCTGAGTTTTCAGCTTTGACTAAAAACAGATTTACATAGTTCCATTTTAACATCTTGGTAGCTTATGATTTATGCCAATATGCTGAAATAGAACTAAAACTCCACATGGTTAAAATATTCAAGAATGGCAGAATCTACTTTTAAATTCTGGTCTTTTTTCCTCCAAGCTTTGTGCACAGTATGATTCCAGAAAATTTTCTACTGCACTTTGTGGCACTTTAGACTTCCTGAGAGGTGCACCAGGCTCATCAAATGCCCTGTTCCTCTTTCTCCAATCCTCTTAAACCATCCCATCTATGTCTAATGGGGTTTCTTGTACAAATATCTCACGTTTAAGTTCTACCCAAAAGAAGTGTTTAAAAACTCCTCTACTCTAGCTTCTCTCAAGGACTAACAGCTCCTACCAACCCAGTAGTTGCCCATTCCTATTGTAGTTTTGCTCATGCTTCCTTCAAATAAAAAAAATAATGAAAAAAAATTTGAGTTACTTGTAAGAGCAAACCCAGGTGCTCTCAATTCACTAACTGCAGTCCATAAATCCCATCCTTCCTGAAAGTTTAAAGATAACCACATCTCATAATTAAGCAGCTCAGGCAATGATTACTTATATTTCCTATCTTAGCCTGGGATGTCACTCATTGCCTAATTTATGCAATATTTGTAAATGTATAAGCAAGAAATTAACCATAGAGGAAAAATGAAATGAATTTACAACATAAACTTGAAATGCTGTTTCAAAAGACAGTTTAAACAAATGTAAAATCCAAGTGAAAACTGGGAAAACTATTTTCAATATTTCTATATCAGATCTGGTGAATACTTCTTTTTGACCCTTGATATTTTTTGTGTGTCCACTAATGCTTCTCATTTTTGAGCTAGCCTCATGTGATGGTTAGGCTAATGTGTCAACTTGGGTGGGTAATTGTGCCCAGTTGTTTGGTCAAACAAACACTGGGTTAATTGTAATACAAGAGCATTTCATGGAGTTTAATCATCTGTGAGTTGATTGCATAGAAGGCTAATTGCATCTATAATCAACTAAGGAGTGATGTCTCATCCAATCAGTTGAAGGCTTTAAAAGGAGAAGTGATTTCAGTATTCAGAGAAAAAATTCCCATCTCTACTTCAGACAGCCAGAGTCTCCTGGGAACTCATCAAGAACCTTCATCTGAGCCCCTGGTTTGCAACTTAACCTGTGGAATTTGGACTTGTGCATCCCCACGGTCATGTGAGAGAATTTTATAAAATCTCATACTATTTACAGATATTTCCTGAATAATACAGCATAGTACTAAAGTGGTTCTTGAGAAACAGAATCTTAAAAATGGGATTTCTGAATTAGTTCTGTGATTTTTGCAATTGTGTCTCTACTCTGATTACATTCAAGGGCCTAATGACTCTCTTTCCAATAATCTAGAGTCCACTGGCAGCCCATAGTGTGAGTTGGCAATAGAGATACACAAAACATCACCACTGGATATGACCACTTCCATGCTTATAAGAGGCAAGGATCTGGGTGAGAGTGTTTTTTAATACCTTAACAGAGGTTTGTGGAGTTAAAAGTTACAATGATGTTGGTTGGCTGTTCCTAAATATGCTGGATACAGTTAAAAATGAAAGGGATGAGATGAATGCTTCAAATTTGCAAATTAAGCACCACATGAATGACGTGAATGTTTCTATGTGTGCTCTGAAAGAAAATCGTGTTTCATGCAGCTGCAGACTTGAGATCTCTGAAAACCAGATCCAGAGTCTCATTGTAAGAGTAGCAGAGTTACTATGGAAACTAAAATCTCAACTTGCATGGTGTCTGTTGTTCAATCAAGGGCATTGATTGGAAAGGAATGGAACCATCAGGATTGGGATGGAGACATATGAGTTGATGGTGATATAGTTGGGGACTTGAAACCCTAAATACTGCTGAGACTTTGTCAGATAAACCTGTAATGGTCTGTCCTGTGGATACCAGGCAATATCAAGATTGCAGCACCCAGCCTCGAGCCTGCCCCAGGGAGTCTACATCTCCTCCCTGTCCTGAAGAAACCATCACCCAACCCCCACACTGCTCTGAAGAGTCTGCCATCCAACCCTCACTGGAAGAGATTAATTCCATCTCACCAGATAAAAATGCAAAGGAATGCCCTGAGGTCAGTAGCTTGCAAGACATTTCTAATCTTTTTCCTTATCCACTCCCATCACCCCTCTTCTCTTCCAGACCATAACTAGACTAAAATCACAACAGGCCCCCAAAGGTGAAGTACAGTGTGACTCATGGGGAAGTATGCTATATCTAAATGAACTGCATGAGTTTTCCAATTTATATAGACAGAAATCAGGGGAATATGTGTGGGAATAGATATTAAGGGTATGGGACAATGGTGGAAGGAATATAAGGTCGGCTTAGGCTGAATTTATTGATATAGGCCCACTAAGCAGATATTCTGGATTCACTATAGCTTGAGGAGTTAAGCTCTAACAGTTTGTTCGGGTGGCTGGCTGAAACATGAATCTAAAGAGGGCCTAGAATATCTGAGGTTGAAATGCCTGATTTACCCTGATATACTGTAAATGAGGGGATCCAAAGGCTTAGAGAGACTGCAATCCTAGAAGAGATTCACCATTTAAGATCTACCAACTCACCCCAGGAATATCCAGAGGACACACCTTTCACCAGGACTGTGAGGAATAAATTTGTAAGACCAAGCCGATCTTTCCTGAAGAGCTCTGTGGTTGCTCTTCTCTGTAGTCCAGATATTACTGTGGAAACTGCTGTCATGGAACTAGAATCCTTAAACACAATGGGGATGTTGGATCTTGGACTGGCAGAAGCCAAGTGTCAGCACTTAATTCACTGTGTGGTTACCACAATGAAAATCAGACTCAAAGCAGCAATCAAAATAGTCTGAGTTGCATAGAGTTATGGCATTGGCTAATAGATGATGGGGTACCTAGAAATAAAATACATGGGCAGTCTACAAAATTCCTACTTGATCTGTTTAAGGAGAAGAGTTCCAGGTCGAGTGAACAAAATCCTAACTTGAATTATAGAAACAAAGAATTATAGCCCTTTAATCAATTCCCAGACTTGAGACAGTTTACAGACCCAAAGACCAACGAGAAGGGAAAACTATGTCTCCTTGTGGAAGGATCTTGTTGCACTGCCAAAAATTTATGCTGTTAATCTTGCTCCAAGCTTTCCCCAAAGAGATTTATGGTCTTTTACCAGGGTAATTGTGCACTGGAGAAAAGGAAATGATCAGATATTTTGGGGAATATTGGACATTGGCTCAGAAATGACATTAATTCCAGGAGACTGAAAACGTCACTGTGGTATACCAGTCAGAGTAGGGGCTTATGGAGTTCAGGTGATTGATGGAATTTTAGCTCAGATCCATCTCACAGTGGGACCAGTGAGTCCCTGGACCCATTCTGTGGTTATTCCCCCAGTTCCAGAATGCATAATTGGAATAGACATATCAGTAACTGGCAGAATCCCCACACTGGATCCCTGACTGCCAGAAAACAAATGGATCTTGGAAGATGACAGTAGATTATTATAAACAACCAGGTGGTGACTCCAATTGCAGCTGCTGTCCCAGATGTGGTATCATTGCTTGAGAAAATCAATACATTTCCTGGTACCTGGTATGCTGCTATTGATCTGGCAAATGCTTTTTTCTCAATTGCCATTAGTAAGGACCACCAGAAACAGTTTGCTTTCAGCTGGCAAGGCCAGCAATTACCTTCACTGTCCTGCCTCAGGGGTATATCAACTCTCCAGCCTTATGTCATAATATTTTTCTCAGGAAGCTTGATAATCTCTCCCTCCCACAAGACCTCACACTGGGCCATTTTATTGATGATAACATGCTGATTGGACCTAGTGAGCAAGAAGTAGCAATGACTCTAGACATACTGGTAACATATTTGTGTGAGAGAGTATGGGAGATAAATCCAACAAAAATACAGGGGACTTCCTCCTCAGTAAAATTTCTAGGTCTCCACTGGTGTGGGAAATCTCAAGATATTCCTTCTAAAGTGAAGGATAAGCTGTTGCATCTGGCCCCTTCTATGGCCAAAAAAGAGGCAAAACTCTTAGTTGGTCTCTTCAGATTTTGAAGATAATACATTCCTCATTTGGATGTGCTACTCTGGCCCATATACCGAGAGACCAGAAATGCTGCTGGTTTGGGGTGGAGACTGGAACAAGAGAAGGCTCTGTGAGAGGTCCAGGCTGTGGTGCAAGCTGCACTTCCACTTGGCCCATATGATTCAGCAGATCCAATAGTGCTGGAAGTGTCACTGGCAAATAGAGATGTCAGGCCCCTATAGGAGAATCACAATGTAGACTCTTAGGATTTCGGAGCAAAGCGCTGCCTTCCTCTGCAGATAACTACTCTCCTTTTGAGAAAAAGCTTTTGGCCTATTACTCGGCCTTGGTAGAGACTGAACAGTTAACCATGATCCAACATATTACCCTGAGACCTGAGTTGCCTATCATGGGATGGGTATTGTCTGACTTCTCAAACCATAAAGTTGGACATGCACAGCAGCACTCCATCATAAAGTGGAAGTGGTATATACCAGGTAGAGTTCGAGCAGGTCCTGAAGGCACGAGTAGGTTACATGGGGAAGTGGCCCAACTGCCCATGGTCACTACTCTGCCACGTTACGTTCTCTTTCCCAGCCCACAGCTATGGAAACAGCTATGGATGTCTTGGGGAATTCCTTACAATCTGTTGACTGAGGAAGAGAAAACTCAGGGTTGGTTTACAAATGGTTCTGCATGATATGCAGGTACCACCTGAAAGTGGACAGCTGCAGTCCTATAGCCTCTTTCTGGGATGTCCCTGAAGGACAATGGTGAGAAGAAATCTTTCCAGTTGGCAGAACTTTGAGTAGCACACCTGGTTGTTCATTTTGGTTGGAAGGAGAAATGTCAGAGGTACTGATACATGGGCTGTTGCCAATGGTTTGGCTGGATGGTCAGGGACTTGGAAGGAACATGATTGGAAAATTGGTGACAAAGACTCTGGGGAAGAAATTTGTGCATAGTCTTTTCTGAGTGGGCAAAAACACGAAAATATTTGCATCCCATGTGACTGCTCACCAGAGGGTGACTTCAGCAGCAGAAGATTTTAATAAGCTAGTGGATAAGATGACCCACTCTGTGGCTAGCACACAGCCTCTTTCCCAGCCACTCCTGTCATTGCCCAATGGGCTCATGAACTAAGTGGCCATAGTGGTAGGGATGGAGGTTATGCATGGCTCAGCAACATGGACCTTCCCCTCACCAAGGCCAACATAGCTACAGCCACTGCTGAGTGCCCAATTGCCAACAGCCGAGACTCACACAGCCCCGAGTATGGCACCATTCCCTGAGGTGATCAGTCTGTCTCTGGTGGCAGGTTGATTACATTGAACCTCTTCCATCATGGAAGGGGCTGCTACTTGTTTTAACTGGAATAGATCCATACTCCAGATGTGGGTTTGCCTTCCCTGCATGCAATGTTTCTTCCAGAGCTACCATCTGTGTATTTGCCAACTGTCTTATCCACTGCCATGGTGAATTAGTCAGCCAAAGGGGTGCTGATGCAAAATACCAGAAATCTGTTGGTATTTATAAAGGGTATTTATTTGGGCTAGAAGCTTACAGTTACCAGGCCATAAAGCATGAGTTACTTCCCTCACCAAAGTCTGTCACTACGTGTTGGAGCAAGGCAGCTGCTGGCCTGGGTTCAGGCTTCTTGGGTTCCTCTCTTCCCAGGGCTCTGTTTCTGTCTGGGCTTAGCTCCTCTGGTTCCTTCACAAGGTCAGCTGTAGACTATGAGGCTCTCTAGGCTTTGCCTCTCTCCCACAAGGCCAGCTATGAACTGTCAGGTGAAAGGCTTTTCCTGGGGCATTCTCTCCTTCCTCACAACCAAGCTCTTCTGTGCTTCCTTCCCTGGGCTCCAGCATTAAAACTTAGCATTGAAACTACAATGCAAAACTACTTCATCTCTGTCCTTTGCAATGTTTTTATCTTTGAGACCCCATACACCAAGGGGTGGGGTTCAATGCCCTACTGACTTGGCCCAGTCAACACCCTAATCATAACTTAATCATGCCCAGAATAGCAGACCAGTTTATAAGCATAATCCAATATCTATTTTTGGAATTCATAACTATATCAAAATGCCAAACTGCTACACATGGCATTCCACACAGCATTGCTTCTAATCAAGGAACCCACTTCACAACAAATGATGTGTGGTAATGGGCACATATAGAATTCACATGGTCTTACCATGTTCCCCATCATTCTGAAGTAGCTGGATTGATAGAACAGTGGAATGGCCTTTTGAAGATTCAGTTATGATGCCAACTAGGTTGGAATACCTTGCAGGGCTGGGGCAATGTTCTCCAGGAGGCTGTGTATACTCAAAATCAGCATCCACCGTATGGTGCTTTGTGTTAGTCAGCCAAAGGGGTGCTGATGCAAAATACCAGAAATCATTTGGCCTTTATAAAAGGTATTTATTTGGGGAAGACGCACACAGTAGCAGGTCCCTCACCCAATTCTGTTGCCACGTGTTGGAGCAAGATATCTGCCGATGTCTACAAGGGTTCAGGCTTCCTGGGTTCCTCTCTTTCCAGGACTTGTATCTCCCTATGCTCAGCTGCTCTGCTTTTTCCACAAGGCCAGCTATGATTATCAGGCGAACGGCTCATCTCTCTTCCTGGGGCCTCTGCCATATCTGTTTCTCTGTGTGTTTACTTCCCGGGCTCAAAACTCAAAACTCCAACTTCCCTTCTCTGTGGTGCGGTTTCTCTGTGTGTCCCCATCCAATCAAATCCTCAATCATTATTTAATCAAGTAAAAATGAAACCTGAATCCAATATAATCTAATATGCCCAGAGGGATAGACCAGTTCACAAACATAATCCAATATCTATTTTTGGAGTTTATAAATAATATCAAACTGCTACATGCTGTTACTCCCATAGGCAGGATTCACAGGGCCAGGAATTGAGGGGTGGAAATGGGAGTGGCACCACTCACTACTTTTCTTAGTGATCCACTTGGAAAATTTTTGCTTTAAGTCCCTGCAACCTTAAGCTGTGCTAGCCTACAGGTCTTAGTTCCAAAAGGAGGGAACACAAAAACGTTTCCATTTAACTGGAAGTTAAGATTGCCACCTGGCTGCTTTGGACTACTCATGCCTCTAAATCAACAGATAAAGAAGGGAATTACTGTACTGGCTGAAGTGATTGATCCTGACTATCAAGGGGAACTACAACTGCACCTACACAATGGAAGTAAAGAAGAGTTTGCTTGGAATACATGAGATCCCCTAGGGTGTATCTTAGTACTACCATGCCCTGTGATTAAAGCCAATGGAAAATTGCAACAACCCAATCCAAGTAGGAGTAACAATGGCCTAGAATCTTCAGGAATGAGTTTGGCTCACCCCACCAGGCAAAGAACCACAGCCAGCTGAGATGCTTGCTGAAGGTAAAGGGAACATGGAATGGGTAGTGGAAGAAGGTAGTGATAAATATGAACTTCAAATATGTGACCAGTTACAGAAACAATGACTGTAATGGTCATGAATATTTCTTCCTTGTTTTGTTATGAGTATATTTACATATGTACATAAAACAAATATCTTTGCTTTCTTCCCTAAACTTTTCCCTTATCATATGACATAAGTTGTATTAGTTTCATGTTGTAGTATTTAAGGATGCCAATTTTAATAAGAGTGAATATTACCCAAGGACCTGCACCCTATTCTGGAGGGAATTAGTACATTTTTGGTTGGATGCATGACAGTTGTATATTGTTAGGCAGAAATATATATATCTTGCTGCATTTATTTAGAAACAGTTTGGTTTAAGGTGATGTGTATGGCTGCCAAATTGACAAGGGGTGGACTGTGATGGTTAGGCTAATGTGTCAACTTGGCCCAGTAATGGTACCAGTTGTTTGGTCAAGCAAACACTGGGCTAATTGCAATACAAGGACATTTCATGATGTTTAATCATCAGTGAGTTGATTGCATAGATGGCTGATTGCATTTACAATCAACTAAGGAGATTGCTGTCAGTAATGAGTGATGTCTCACCCAATCAGTTGAAGGCTTTAAAAAGAGAAATGATTTCAGCATTCAGAGAGAGAATTCCTATCTCTGCTTCAGACAGCCAGTGTTACCTGGGAACTCATCAAGGACCTTCATTGGAGCCCCTGGTTTGCAGGCTGCCCTGTGGAATTTGGACTTGTGCATCCCCATGGTTTTGTGAGAGAATTTTATAAAATCTCATACTATTTACAGATATCTCCTGTTGGTTCTGTTTCCCTAGAGGACACTGACTAATACACCTCAATACCTACACTCACCCAAACTTTTTATGAGAAACTGACTCTCCCCACTTTAACAGTAATTCTGGTGTTTTTGCCCCCTGAATCTCCCACTCATGGACCAGGCCTGGCCAGTCATAACACCCCTTTCCTCTTGACCACGCAGAGTCCCACAGGTTGACACATAACCCAAGGTAGGATGATGTGGGAGTCTCTCTGTTTTTTTAGGTGGAATGAAGCTGTCGAGCTGAGGTGGGTTAAGTGGAGGTTTGGGGTACAGAATTGTTCTCTTTCTTCTGGGATCGCTAAATTGGGATAATGTAAATCTGTAATGGCAAGTGGCAACACTTTTTTCCCCCCTATCTTCATCCAATGAAGGAAACTTTGAAGTAAAAGAGAATGGGTACACTGGCATGAGAGAATCCAAGGCAAGAAATAGATTCAGTCCTGGTGACATTGTTTGGATGCTGGAATTTTGTCATCCTTGAAATATATTCCTTTAATGTTCTTAGAAGTTTTCCCTTTTCTGAAATTTTAAGCTATCTGACATTTACATCCTGAAGCTATTATTATCCACAATAATTACACTTCTAGAAATTTATCCTACAGAAAAGCTTATACAAGTGTACTAAGATTTATGTAAAATGGTCATCATTGTAGCACTATTATTCACGTAAAATACTGGAAATAAACTAATAAATTATATATATATTCATTGTGCAGAATTTTCCTGCTGATATAAAAAATAATGAGGTAGGTTTAGTTCTACATATTTAGACATAAAAGATATTTGTCTATGTCTATACTTATTTGCAAAGGAGAAATTCTGGAGGGAAATACATAAAATTAGTTTCCTCTGATGCTGAAATTATGACAGACTTGATTTCTTTGTGCATGTCTAAGTAGCGTGAACCTTTTTTCAACAGTTCTGTGTTGTTTGTATAATCAGAATTTTCAAAAGGATGTATAAAAAATTGTACAACTTCATTAGTAATCAAAGTAATCCAAAACAACAGTGAATTATCTTTGTTGTCTTTCAAATGGGTTAAAAGAAAGAGAAAAAGAGAGAGAGAGAAAACAAAAAAGTATAGTGTTGGAAAAGGTGTGGGGAAATAGGTATTCTAATACATGAATTCTCCTGATACTATTTTTTCTAGAGGATAGTACTTTGTCAGGGTCAACTGTAACTGCGAGGCTAGCTTGTGGCTTTATACAATACTGCCCCCTAGAGGCCTTCCTAATTCTCTTGTCATACAAAGTTCCCAATTTTCATAGGACTGGGAAATGAGACTCCCAGCCAAGAGCCTTGGACCAAGAGTCCATGCATGAGAGACACTGCATGACAACCTATCACACAAGCATTCTGCCCACCTTCCACCCTGCCTTTGTGTTCTAGAAAGAGGCAAGTGATGTGAATGGAGAAAACTGTGTCGTTAGAGGCGTAATGATTGTGAAAGAGCAAGTTTATGGGAAGAGAGAGATATCTTGTTGGCTAAGTGAAAAAAGCAGCAAGGTTCAAAAGTCCGGAGGACAGTAAGGCAGGATTGAGTGTGAGCGGCAGAGCACCTAGGGGGAAGGGGGGGGGGCGTGGGGGCGTGGTTAGAGGTCAATCCACCAGGGAAACTACAGAACTGTTGACATCTCCCTCTACTCCTCAAACCAGCACTAAGAGAAAGCACAATTAGGAGGGTGAATCTGCCAAACACCAAAAGCCCTCCTAATGTGAGTTACCACACTAAATGATCTAGAAGCACATAGCAAAGGTCAAAAAGCATATCTCTCCACTTAATCATTTCATTTCTAGGAATTCATCCTATGGAAAAGTACTTGGCATGCCTGCAGGATAATGTATTAAGGATGGTTATTATGAAATATCTGAAAGTCCAATATGAGGAATTGCTTGAGAATATTATGGCATTTTCATATGATTCAATACTAAGGAGGCTTATGAATCATCTTCAAGAAGAATTTTTACTGCCAAGGGAAATTGTTTTTATTAAGTCAAAACATCAGTCTGCAAAGTCATATATATCCAATTTTGTATGGAATTTAAAAAGCATGTGTATATTCATATGGTTGAAAGGATATATGTAACGAATTCTTAAGAATGGTTATTCTGGATAGGTATGATTTTTTTGAGATTGACATTTTCCTTCTTATACTTTTGCACATTTCCAAAACTTTTTTTTTTAAATAATAAACATATATTTCCTCTATAATTACAAAATATTTTATCTGGGGAAGTACCCCCTCTTCATCTCAGTTGATTGCACAGACCACTTGTAGGTACAATTCAAATAATTTCATGTATCTTTATTGTAATAGGTTTTTACGTGCTTCATTTAAGAATCAGCAATTTTAGACAGCTTAACAAGTGTCTTTAAGATTACCCATTATTATTTAATCACAAAGGATGTAATGATGTAAATCATATAAATTTTTATGTTTATCTATTTTTTTTTTAATGTGTAGATCATGTTTTAAATGTGGTATGTGGAGGTTGGGCAGTATCCCTCTCTATAAAATAGAGGTAATATAAATACCTACCTATCCCATAGCTCTTTGTGAGAAGTAAGTGAAATTGATGCATAGAAAAAGCTTTGTGAAGTGCCTGGCTCATAGGGAATACTCTTTCAGTTATTACCCACCATCAGCATCAGTATCATCCTGTCTATTACATTATTGTTTCTTTCTTAACCTTCAGCACCAAGATTTATGTAAAATGATGGTTGGTTATTTTGGTCATGTATATTTAAAACACCACAATGGATTGGGGAGGTACCGGTTAGCAGCATGTCAACCACTCAACACCTTTTTTATTCCCCTCCTTTAAAAAAATTTTTTTAAAAAATGTATAAATCTTCAACAGCCACATGAGGTCTGTTGACTTTTATTTTTTAGAAGCTTGCATCTTGACATTCAGACTTTGCTCAAGTTCATCAACTGAGTAAACAAAGTAGAAAGCAATTCTAAGTGGCTCTACATTCTACTCAGATATATACCATGAATAACATGGAAGAACAGATAAATTAAGGAAGAAAAGAGCAAATATAAAAGACACAAATAACTACTTCATATTAACAATAAATTTTCTCACACCCATACCCATACCCATATCCAGGAAATCCAGAGGAAGTCTGAATTTAACAGTTATTCATCTTAAAATATTTCACCATTACGATGTTTCTAAGTAAATACAATTCTAAGAGTCCTATTAATTCCTCTATGACATCTTTCTATGTAGGAGTGAATTGAAAATTAAGCGCATCTTTAAAGGCATTCCTTTTCTGTTTTTGGATGTCAGTGAATTAAGAGTCACAGCCAGGAAGATTTTTGTATTTACTTTTTGGTTTGCTTTGCAATTCTTCCCCATCCAGGGATACCTATTGATTAGGCAAGTCAGCCTTTTTATAATAGTAAAAATGTGCGAAGATAAATGGATTTATTAAAATGTGAAGTACATACACCTATTTATGATTAATAGTCTATTATTAAACCATATTATATAGGTAAGAAACACCTAATTTTCAATGGAATAAATTACTAACTGAAAACTTTGTCATGGGAATCAGAATGACAAACTCGTCAGGGAATGAATTATTTATTAACAAGAAAGAATTGTCAAATTGCTCCTTGCTATTATTATGACTATGGACCCATAATTTTTAAAAAAGTAAGCATATTTAACATGGCAAACAATTTAATTTGTTTATCCTAAGAAATCAGGACTTTTGCCCCTCATGATTTATGGTCTCACAACTTTTAAAAATTAAAAAAAAAAATGACAGAAATCTAGTTTTGCCTTGTGACCTTCAAGGTTACTGGCCTATCCGAGCAAGGATAGTCCTTATTCTGAAGCCATATATTAAAATTCACAGTTTTATAATGAACACTTAGGCGGCCAACTGCAAGTAATATAGTGATCTTATAGAAAATTCTCATGATCTAATTTATTTCAAATATTGATTTACAAAGTTTAAAGTGAAATTTTTTCTGAGAATTTATGAAAATAAAGTAATCAATTGATCTCAATCATATTATAAAATTTAAATCTTTGACACCATTTCCAAAAATATAGTAATGAGATATCCTAAGTGACCCTCCCAAACAAAATAACTCCAATACCTTTTAGAATATTTTAAACATATTTGAAATATATTGTTGAACTGGTACAAAGGAAAGAATTAGAAGACAATGAACACAAAATGGAAGCAGAAACCCTTGGAGATAAGGAAGAGCCAAAATTTTCTTAAAGTCATTGAGCTTATCCTTAGTAGGGCACATGGTGTGGGGAATAGAATATAAAGTCTAGAGCCCAGGCAGGACAGAGAGAGCCTTACAGGACATACCTGCACAAAGTTGAGACCCTAGTGTAAAAATGTGGAAGAGAAAAGAAACCACCATGCTGAAGGGGACAGCAAGGAAATTTTCCTGTCCACCTTTATTCTGGGTAGAAGGGAAAAAAAGTAATATGAGAATTTATAACCTTCAAGCAGATTTGAGATATAAATGACAGTGTTTTTGTAAAACATTATATTGGAGATTTAAAGTTGTCCAGGGTTGGTAGGCCATTTCCAAAAGTAAATGCAATTCCTTTAGAGAGGACTACAACTTCAAACAGGTCCTCAAAGAGTTTCCTCATATCAAGGTTCCAGAAACATGAGCACAGAGTGAAAAATTACAGACAAAAAACAAAACACAAGGAAATTTGAGACCACATGAAAGGGCCAGATGAAACAACAGACTTCACAATCAGACTCAACACTCTAAACTTTGTTAGACCTTAAAACAACTAGAGTAGCTTAAACAAGTGTATATCTTGAGAGCATAATTTCCCACCAGGGAGGAGGAAAAATATAAATGAAGAAAACTCTAAGAAATTAGTAAAAATATTTCTCTTTTTCAAAAAAGAAATGGGAAAATAGGTCAATAGGAAGCACATAAGAAGTTGCTATAAATAAATGCAAATGTAGCAGTAATCACAATAAACATAAATAGGCTAAACATATGATTTACAAACTAATATGAAAAATATAATGAGGAAAACAAGACTGTAATCCAAAAAATGGCAAGAAAAACAGAGAATAAAGTGGTACAAATAAATCCAAGCACAGTAGTAATCACAACAAATATAGATGACTGGATTAAACTTTCTGTTAACACAAAAATAGATTAGAATAAAAATATAAATAAATATGAAATAGAAAAATATAAATAAGAATGCTTGCTGGTTAAATGATACATACCTACTATTATTAAAAAAAACACAAACTCAAAGGATGGGAAAGTGATATACCAAAACATACAGTAAATCAGATAAATCTATGTTATCTTCAGACAGTGTAGAGTTTTTAAGGTAAAAATCATTATTTGATATGAAAAAGACACTAACTCTACTATAAAATGAAAACATTACTAGGATGAATAAGTCCACTATCATAATTGAAAATTTTAATAGGAATTGATAATTCAAGGAGACAAAATAAATATTAAAGATATAGCACATGAACAAGTGTGATCTAATGAACACATACAGAATGATGTCCCCAAGGTATTCCTATGGACAACCACTTGGACAAACTCTGTATTGGATAGTTTATCATTTTGCACTGATCTGTACTACCTTTGTTATAAATCTTTTCCATATGTGTGAAGATCTAGATCTGGACTTTCTGTTCTCTATTTGTCCATACTTGCATGGAAATAATACTGCCATAATTATAATTCCAATAAAAATGTAAGTACAGCAGTATCTCCAAATTGTTTTTTCTTCTTCAAAAGTTTATTGCCAGGAATGGATGTGGCTCAAGTGGTTGAGCTCCTGCTTTCCACATGGAAGGTCCTGCATTTGGTTCCTGGTGCCTTCTAAAACAAAAACAAAAACAAGCAAAACAAACAAAAATCCACTCAGGGGAGCCAATGTGGCTCAGTGATTGAGCGTCAGCTTCCAACATACTAGTTCCTGGGTTCAATCTCTGGCCCCTGGTAACTAAAAAAAAAAAAAAAAAAAAAATGATTGCCTATTGGTGAATTATTGGTTTCCAAATGAATTTTAGGATTATAGAATCAAGTTCCATAAAAATCTGTCAGGATTTTGTTTGAAATTGCATTGAAATTATAGGTTATCTTGGTTTCTGTTATATTTTATAATGGGAGATGATTGATATATATGAATACCATTTTTTTGCATTGCCTCTTATTAGTTTTAACAATTGTTTCTAGATTCCCTTTGGTTTTCTACTAATTATGTTTTTGGATAATATAGACCATTTTATCTTCTCCATTGTATTCTTATAGTTCTTATTTCTTTTCTTGTCTTATTGCAATGATTGAGACCACAAGAATTCTGCTGAATCAAATGGTGATAGCAGGACTACTTATTCTCCATCTGACTTCAATGTCAATGTCTATTATGATTCCTATGAATTTTTAGAAGATATCAATTTTTAGCTATGGTAATTCTCTGCCAATGCTAGTTTACTTAGTTTATTACTTTTTTAAACTATTAATTTGGTCAAATGTTTTCTATATGTATTTAATTTTCATATGGGTTTACTCCTTTGATCTGAGACAATGGTGTCTTACATTAATATTTAATCATCCTGGGATAAACCCAAACTGGACATAATATATATTTGTTTGTTTCATTAAGATACTACTGACTATGACTTGCTAATATTAGAATTTTGCAGCTACGCTTATTGAAGCTATCAGTCTGTGACTTTTCTTTTTCTTAATTGTCCTTGTCTCATCTTAATATGAAGGTTAAACTAGGCAGATATAATGAGTTGGAGAATGTTTTAGTTTCCTAGGCTGTTCAAAGCAGATGCCATTAAATGGGTTGACTTTAAACAATGGGGATTTATTAACTTTAAAGAGCCCAAGAAAATTTCCAAATCAAGGCATCATCAAGGGAATACGTTCTTTTTCAGGACAGGCTGTCAACAGTCCTGGGCTCCTCTGCCACACAGCAAGGCACATGGTGGCATCTGCTGGTCTCTTCCTTCTCTTCTGGGTTTTGTTGCTTTCAGCTTCTTGCTCCCTTGGCTTTTTCTTTCTCTGTCTGAATTTCATTCTTTTATAAAGGACTCCAGTAAGAGGATTAAGATCCATCCTGATGAGTTGGGTCACACCTTAATTGAAGTAGCCTCACCAAAGTTCCTATTTACAATGATTTTACATTCACAGAAATGGATTAGATGAAAGAATGTGCTTTTCTGGGGGTACATACAGTTAAAAACCACTACAGAGAGTACTTTTCTGCTAAATGTTGTGGTTTGCTTTTTGCAAATATACAAGTTGCTTTTCTTGAAGGCATTTTTTGGCTGTAGTAGTTTGTTTATTCTGTTCCACATGCAGGACAGGCTAAAAGTACTGGAGTGTTAATGTCCTCAGAAGTACTTCTTAGAAATACTGGGTAAGATATGATATATAATTACCACTGATCCCCAGGTCCTCATTTGGGATAATTGAAGTATGTTCTATCCTGTCTTCCAGAGTTCCCTAATGGGATTTAGTATCAGTTGCAATCAGTGAGAATTTACTTGATAATGCAGCTTTTATTGGCTTTACTTCCTTCCCTTTTTCGCTACTCTTTTATAGAGATATTTTCTAGGATCACTTCCCAAACAAATTACTTATAATCTAGCCCTTTTCTCTGGGTTTCTTTGTGTGGGAATTCAAACTCAGAAATCAACCATCTTGTGTACATCTTCTGTTCAACTAGTGTTCATCCATTCCTATTTGATCTCACAGCAGATGTTGGCGCCATGTTTTGGCTAGCTCTTCTGGATGTTATAGTTTGCACTCCAGGCACAGGTTTGCTTCTTCTGTGTGGTGAACTATCAACCAGTCCTTCAAAGCAGTCCCCTCATTCCCCTATTACTCCTATTCCAAAAGGTGCTAAGATCTCAGCAGTGCCATTTAATAAAATTGTCCCTGACCTACTCCTGGGGAACTCTATGGCTTCTTCCCTTTGGTCTCTTTTGCTTCTCTTTCAGAGCAGTATATGGTGCTGAAAAAATTGTTGAATTCACAGTGCATTTTTTGCAACCAATACTGTAATTTAAGAGGAGGCATAGATAAGCCTTTAATTTCCTCCTCCAAACTGGATGATATGAATTGGTGGATTTGTGTACCGCCAAGGCATGATTGTATGGTATGTTTAAGGACAGAAAATTAGGCCTGATTGTTTGACCTGAAGATTTTAAAAAGCAGAATTGTGGATGGTGTTTTAGTCTGCCAAACAGTTGCTGAGGCAAAGTACTAGAAATGTGTTGGCTTTTCTAAAGGGTATTTATTTGGGATAAAAGCTTGCAGTTCCAAGGCTGTGAAAAGTCTAACTCAAGGCACTATAAGAGGTGCTTTCACCTGGAGGAGTTAATGTCTGCTGCTAAGTTTTCCACTACACATGCAAGAAAAAGAAGGTCCTCGCACTTTGGTTGTGGCAGCCAAGATTGAATGGGGAAGGGGAAATAATCTGTGCAACTCAGAAATAAATTTGTAAGCAGAAGAAGAGAGAGAGAGAGAGAAAGAGAAAAAAAAAGAGGTGCTTTCTCACCCAAGTCAGCAGCCAGGTGTTGAAGCGTGGTGGCAGGAGATCTCCACCTGGTCTCTGCCTTCCCCTCTGGGCTATACCGTCTCCAGGAGCTCAGCTGAGGGCAAAAAGGCATAGGGCTTGTCTCTTCCCAGGCCTCATCTCTCAGACTCCCCTGTTCTGCTTTCTTCCCCATTTCAGCTGCAAGCTATCAGGCAAATGGCTCATCTCTTCCCTGGGTCTCAGCTGCTTGAGCCTCTCCTTTCTGCCACATGACAGAATCAAAAGTGGTGGAGCTCTCTTTTCCCGTGTGTCTCAGTTTTTTATCTAACCCAGCAAGAGGCCAGAGACTCAACTTGAGTCACACCTCATGGACATAGTCCAATTGAAAAGGTTGCTCACACCCACAGAGTGGACCAGCCTACAAACATAATCTTTCCCTTTTGGGGATTCATAAAATAATTTCAAACTGCCACAGACGGTATACATGAAAGCTTGGTCTCTAGGGCTCAGCTGGACCGGCATTTTAGAGTTGTACTACTTCTTCCTTTCCTTTTTCTCCTTCTCTATTTGCATGGTGATAAAATAATTGTTTAATTGGTAAAATGATAAATCTTCCTAAATGTATTCTGAATACACAACTAACTTTTACAATGCTACAACTGGCAAGTGGTTTATGGTTACCTCTGCTTCTTGTCTCCATTATTTTTGTGGTTTTGGCAGGGAAGTCACATTGATTTCTTTCTAGTAAGAAGGCTAAACATTGTCACAAACTGTTCTACAAGGCAATTTAAACTCAATATTTACCGAGCTGAGTAGCTATCATTCAGAGGCAAAGACACCACCATGCAAATTCAAGAGTATTTAATCCCAACTCCTTTATAATCTCTCCCTGGTTGACAATAGGCAAATATTGATACTGGCTACTAAAATCTGTAAAGCAAAAGGTAATGATTTTCATGGCTATTGAGGAAAACCGCTGGAGTCACTTTGCCAGTTGTTTCTTTTTATCTCTTTGAAGGAGATTATTGTTTCAGGCTTTGTGCCTTATTCAGAGCAATTTACCTGGAATTTCCATATTCCGTTGAAGAATTCCAAACATGTTTCCCTTGAATATCGGTTGTCTGAAATAATTGATTACGTAAACAATGTTTTCCTCAGAAATACTGTTTCCAAAGGAAGTGGAATATTGTTTGCCTCAGATTAAGCATGGATTAAAATGAAAATATTTTTATAATGAGATTCATTATGATTAGCAAAATATGGTTACCTTCAACAACATGAAAGAATACCAAATAAAAAATAACTTTCCATAATATATATTAGGTTATATGTTCTATAAATTATACAACAGTAGCCCTCCAACACAATGTGGGACTAGTAAGTGAAAAGTTAACTGTGATAGTGAAAGTGAAGCAGGCTAGTAAAATAGGGAATCAATAGGCAGATCTGGAACCTGGCAAGAAGTCCATGTGGACATCAATACCCCCAAGATGGCTGCTGAAGACCCTCGCAAGAATTCCATTCAGAATGAGATTTCTGCTATTTGAAATGAGGTTTCCTCCAGAAGCCAGGAGAAGCCCCAGATATTCTCCAGGGACATTATCATTGGGCTCTTCTAGGGGATTGATGGGTGGGGTAATCAATCAAAACAGCAAACAGCTGGAATACCTCCCATGCCATTAGCAAAGCGGCAGAATAAATACTGGTTTGTAAAGCAGGTGCAAAAGCCTTTCTCTTTCTCTCTCTTGCCCTCTGCACCCTACTCTCGCCGTGTCCCCCCGCATGGATCAATATGCAAGTAAAACCTGGGCATTTATAATCTATAATAGGAAATTGTAGTCTATAACCCAGCTCTCTTTATCACTCTTTAGCCCCTTCCTCTCTACCTGGGACCTATGATGTGTTATTTTCTCCCATTTCCCTTCCCTCCCTACCTTAATAAATTACTGGCCTAATCAACGTGATGTGCTCTTGAAATTCATTTCTGCAGCATAGTCAAGAACCTAGACAAAATCCGGTAACAAAGGTGGAGTATCAGAAAAAAAGATAGATACATAAACATTTTATTTTAAATTATTAACAGGTAAATTTGTATTCATTTGCCAAGCCTTTGATGACAGTCCAAGACCTTTACTTAGATGGGTCTGCTGAGAGAATTTCTACATTTTCTTTCTTGTATAAATATATCCATAATGTATTCTTTTTGATTTCCAGGTTTGGTTCCTTAAATTTACAATGAGAATCCATGTACTTGTAAAAAAATATATTTTAAATTCCTTCTAGATTTTTTCAAGTATCCTGTCAACTTTTTGTACTTTTCTTCACTATATTTCATACAACAGAGAATATATTTGAAATACATTTATGAAGTATTTCAAAGCATTTAACTTAGTTTACATAGCAAACTCATCATCAATCACTTTTCATCAATTTGCATATCATTTAATTTAATTACATAAATGTAGCAACAAGTACAACCAGCATAAACAGTTTAGGAAAATCAACTGATTCTTGGTAAACATACAATTCTACAGGTGGGAGTATTATATTCACTGAAAAAAATTTACTGAGTAGTTATGTGTGCCAGACTCTGTGTTCTGTTTTGTTGATAATGCAGTGAACAAAACAGACAAGAATCCCATAAATTACTAAATAACTACAACCTCTCTGATGAAGGACATCAGGGATGTCCTCTTCCTGAATGCCTTCCCACATTCCTAACATGCAAATGGTCCTTTGCCTGCCTGAGGTCCCTGATGCTGAAGTTAAAAGTCCTTTCCCATATTCAATGCTTTCAAAGGACTTTTCTGTGGTATTAACTCTCTGAGGTTGAAAAGATATGTGATCTGCCTGAAGACATGATCACTGTCTGACTTTGAGGAAGGTATGCCTTCTGGCTGAAGACATTCTCCAGCATGAACTCTCTGAACACAAGATTAGGGACACTTAGAGAGTATTTGGTAATTTTCATGACTCAGTGGCATCAGTCAGTATTTTAATAGTAGGAATGGAGAGAGTAATTTATTTTCTTAAGTCAAGTGAAGCGATTCTTCCTTATGCACTTGCTATTGCCTTAGTATTTTTGGATATAGGAATACTATTAAATGTGTGCTATCATAATTTTTTCCCTAATTGGTCTATTCAAAATGTTTTCTCCCAGAAAATATAAATGCAGGTGCATTTTTCCCATTTTGATATATAATTATTGTTCTTTAAAATTATTTTGTCTAAAAAGTAATATTTTAATAAACTACAGGGAATATGTTTTCCTATAACTTACTTATAACATTACCACAAACCAACTCTCCCAAGCTTTTTTTATTTTCAATGACTTATTTATAAAATATATTCAGTATTTTTCTTTTATTCCATAATATGTCATAGTACTACAGAAAGAAGTCATATAGAAATTTAGAAAAAAAGTTGTATTTGGCTTATTTTACCTTGTAAAGAAAGAAACAAGGACTATATCCCTTTTCAAATAAGCACAAACATATACAATTTGATAATGCATCCATTAGAACACTCCCACTGTGTCAGTAAATAAAATACTATTTTATTTTTCAACTATGCTTCTTTCTATTCTGTTATCAAAGCAAGTACAGCTTAATTGTAGTTTTCCTTTTGTTGTTGTTATGATTTCTTACGGAGCAATTTTAGGCACAGCTCCTAATGCATGTATGGGAATTAAGTCTTGATGTGAACTTGGAATCTTAAAAAAACAGATACAGCATGCTGTGTTATGTCTCTTGATTAAAAAAAAAAAAAATATATATATATATATATACACACACACACACACACACATATATATATATAGGGATGTTTTTAAGTTTCCTGTTTCTCAGAAAACATTTTTTGATAATACTTTCAAGTTAAAGCTTTCCTTTTCATTCATTCATTCATTACTAAATATTTATTAAGTGGCAGGCACTATACTAGGTATTGGGACAGATCAGTGAAAAAACAGCCAAGATTTGGGTCTTCTTAGAGCTCACCTTGTAGTGGGGAAGATAAATGATAAATAAAAACAGAAGAAATAAGTAAATTATATTGTATGTTAGGGGAAAAGCACTATGGGAAAAGAAGCCGAGTAGGAGGATGGGGAGTGTTGGGGGAACATAGCGCAGGGTAAGTCCCCTTGAGAAGGTGCTATTTGGTGAAGCCCTGAAGGAGGTAGGGGATAAGGCTTGCAGGAGTGGTTCGGCACCGGGAAGAAGAGTATTTCAATCAGAGGAGTGTGCTGTAACCCAGCCCCGAGGTAGGAATATGCCTGTGGTGATTAAGGAGAGCCAGGGCCTGGAGGCGGGAGCTGAGTGACTCAAGTCAAGAGTAGGAGTGAGGTCAGAGCAGTAAAAGGGTAAGGTCTGAACTACTTAAAAAGATCACTCTGGTAGCTGTGCTGAGAATAAACTGTAGATGGTAGAAGGAAGTAGAAAGAACTATTGGGAGGCTACTGAAGTAAAACAGGTAGACATGGTGGTGGTTTAGAGCCTGGTTTTGCGTAATAGAGTTCTGGATATATTTTGAAGGCTTAACATTTTTATTATTGTAATTTAAAAAAATTCCTTTTCTTCGCTTAGAATGGAAATCATATATTGGAAGGATTATTAATAAAATGCTTCTATTGTTGCTTTGTAATAATGCCAGACAATTTATTACTCTTCCTTAAGATCAAAAGCTTTTTTGTATTAATCTGGTCTATACCAACACACACATAAAATCGTTTTTTTCTTTTTTTCGTGGGAATGATGGTTGATTGGAGATATATTTCATAGGTCGTACACTGATTAGTTGTTAAGATGAACTTGGTTCTCTTATAGTATATCCTCTCTCAGTTCCTTGAGCATAACAATGTTTACTAATTAAAGAGATATTGTAATGCATGCCAAATTTTAATTTAAAAATTTATTTTCAAAATAGACACCATAGTTAAGATGGAAAAAAATAGGTATGTAAAAATACAACATATGTATACATATATGACACATATGTTCTACCTTTTTAAAATGGGCCATCCTAAACTAATACTTTTATATATTCTTTCACTACCAAATTATTTGAAATGGAGAGGCTGACATTCTGAAATGTTCTCAGATATGTCTTACTTTTTCCTCCTTTTCTCTAAGTGCTAGCTGTTTTCAGAAATTGAAAAACAAATCAAGTATCACCAAATCCTTTAATATTGTTGTCAAAATCATTCAACCTCAAATACAGCTACTCTCTAGATCTTTTCCTCCCAATTATGACAAGGTATCTAGAGGTTTCCTTTTCAGTCTTTTACCATAATTTATTTTTTAGCAGGTTATTTTCTTGCAAAACAATAGAAAGTTATGTCATAACTAATTTATTGCCTCTCTACTGACATAGTGACATATTGAACTCATTTAGGTTGTGAAAATTGATGTGAGAGTGGTAAAGGCAGAAAGTAAATGTACTGCAATGGTAAAAATTCCAGTCAGCTTCCCAGGAAGAAATCTGAATGTCTTGAATATTTTTTTTATATCAACCCCAGTTTCACAGCCTAGATATTACTGGCAGTTGAGAAAATATGTGTTGAACATTTCAGTTTCTTCAGTTTGAGTACTGATAAGTTCATTTCTCTTAGCAAAACAAACATTCTCTTTTATTGGAAATCAGGCAGTTATCCTAGCTCTTCATAGACAACATAGCCTAAAAATGATGACAGAAATGGGGGAAAATGATCTCACAATAAATATTCTCAATTCTCAGTTTGATTCAGTGCACTTAGGGATTCTTCATGTTTTATTTAGACCAATTTCAGTTGTCAAATTAAATACCAGTCACAAATTTCTCTCTCCAGTGGATCATTTCCCTGAACATCAGATTTTTACATCTACCTGTCTAGAATGAAAGAATCTCAAACTGAACTCCTAATCTGCCCTCCTCTCCTCCATACCTCATTCACAAACTGCCCACCCCCGGGGCGGGGGGGGTGGGGGGCTCAATTTTAATTAGTAACACTTCATGTTTCCAATTGCTCTGTCCCCAAAAGTGAATTCATTCTTGATGCCTCTCTTTCTCCCTTTCCCCACATCTAGACATCACCAAATCCTGTTGCCTCTACCTTGACAGTCTATCCAGCATCTAAGTTTTCTCTGAATCACCACCTCCAGCCTAATGACTGCAGCCTTACTGGTCTTCCTAACTCTCACCTGGCTCCTTTACAATTCCATCCCATCACAGCAGCCAGAGTCATCCAATTAAAACATAATTCATTCTCATGTCACTTCTCTGCTGAAAACTTCCACTAATTCCCCAGATCAATGTGAGTAAATGTCAAAGTCCTTACAATAGCCTATTAGGTCCTACATGTTCTGGCCTCTTGACATTGTCTCCTGTTCTTTCCCCCTCTCCTTCTGTTATACTGCCACCCTTGTTAATTCTCCCAGATGTCTGGCATACTCCCCTCCTTGGGGCCTTTGTGTTGGCTCTTTCCTCTGCCTGATCTGCTCATTTCTCCATAGATATATCTAGAGTTTTCTCTTTCCCATCCTCCAGCCCCCTTTCCCCTTTATTGTTCTCTTCCTTCTCTTTCTCCTTCTTGATCTTCCCTCACATTTCACAGTATTTTATTCTAATATACTGTGGCAGTTTGATATAGTTATGAATTCCAAAAATAGATAAGGATTATGCTTGTAAACTGGTCTGTTCCTCTGGGCGTGATTAAGTTATGATTAGGGCTTTGACTGGACCACATATTGATGCTGAGTCCCTGCCCCTTGCTAAAACTACATGGCAGAGCAGAGGAGTGAGCTGGAGTTTTGAGCTGAAGTTCTGATATGGAGTTTTAATGCTGGAGCCCAGGGAAGTAAGCACACAGAGGAGCTTGGTCGTGAGAAAGGAGAGAAGGCCCTGGGATAGAGATGAGCCGTTTGCCTGACCGTTCACAGCTGGCCTTGTGGAGAAAAGCAAAGCCTAGAGAGCCTCATAGTCTACAGCTGACCTTGTGGAGGAAACGGAAGTTGAGCCCGGAGAGAAATGGAGCCCCTGCAAGAGAGAAACCCAAGAAGCCTGAACCCTGGCAAACGTCAGCGGCTGTCTTGCTCCAACACGTGGCAATAGACTTTGGTGAGGGAAGAAACTTATGCTTTATGGCCTGGTAACTGTGGACTTCTACCCCAAATAAATACCCTTTATAAAAACCAACTGATTTCTAGTATTTTGCATCAGCACCCCTTTGGCTGACTAATATACACACTATATTTTTAGTTTTTTATTACAATTGCTATCTATTGTCTGTCTGCCCTACTAGAATGTAAGTTATATGATAGCATGAATTTCTGTTTGCCTTATTCCTGGATGTATTTCAAGCACCTTAAACAGTGCCTGGCTTATGGTAGGTGCTTCATAAATATTTGGCAAAGGAATAAATCAATAAAAGAATGAATGTAATTACTCTAGAGACTCTCAAAAATTTTAAGTCCAAGAAACTTCAGACTCTGGCAAATATAATGACTATTAAAATCTTTATTAAGAAAATGTGGACAAATGTATCAATAAATCTAAAATAAATAGTGCATCAAAAGGGAAAATGTTCCTTTCTCTCTTAGGTAAAAGGAGTCTGTAATTAGAAAATTTAGGGCTGGTATGGCAGCTTCACGATTTTTTGCCCTTTGCCAGTGTCAGTATGTGATCCAATATGTTGTTAAGGCTTCTACTATCTATGCCCGTATTTTAGTTACCAGAAAGGAAGAGGTTATAGAGCAAAGAATGTCTACTCCTTTAAATACAATTTCTGGAATTTGCATATAACTTTCTGCATTCATCCCTTTGTCTGAACTTATTCACATAGCAACACCTAAATCCAAGGACAGTGTTGGCATTAGCTAGAACAACCATGTACCAAGCTAAAATTGTGGTTTTGACCTTTAAAGGAGAAAGATAATGAATATGAAGGGGGACATTTAGTAGTCTTTGGTACTATCAGTCTTGGAGGAATTCGGGTAGCTGGAAAAATACGGTCACAAGAAAGGTTTCTTTTTAGTCATGAAAGCGTTCAAATGTAAACAAAATTAGAGAAAGTAATAAAACAAACTCCCAAATATTGATTATCCAGATTAAAAACCTAATGATTTTCCATATTTTCTTTGTCAATTGACAAATTAATTTTTTCTTTTCTGAATTACTTTCAAGGCAATCCTAACATTTATTTTATTTCACTCCTACTACCTCAATATGCATCCCTGAAAATATGGACTTTCTGTTTACGTTCTTATACCCTAATGTTATCACACTTAAAAAATTGGTAGTAATTATCTAGTATCATTTAAAACCCAGCCCATAATTTAAAAATCTTGATTATCTCAAAAATGTACCTTCACAGTATGTATAAATTAGAACTTGAAGAAGAACCACATGGCACATTTAGTTGTATCTTTCATGTGTTTTTAAAATTTGAGGATCCACTCAAATTCTCTCTGCATTTTTTAGCATTAAATAATTGCTATATAACCAGGTCAATTGTCTTATAGAGGTGCTAAGATTGATCAGTGGATTCGGGTGGTGACAACCGGAACCATCCATAGTAAATTCGCCATGTCTGTTCGTCTAAATTTGTCATCCATTAATGGTCATGACCTGTATCAATGATTTCAATTAATTTGCAAATTGGTGGTTTTCTAGTTTTCTTTTCAGCATTTATCAGTTATAATTATTCTGTAATGAAGAGTTTTTACTCATCAGATAAAGCAGTTGGGTTATTATCTGACATAGTTCCTATAGGAAAGGAAGAATAACCTCTAAATTTTTCCTTTGAATTATTAATTTTCACAATAAGGAGTGGGTATTCTAATTTGTTTTACTGTTGTCCAATGATTTGTTTGTTTGGCCATTGACTTTTTTTTTATTAGAGAATTTGTATGTTCACATAAAAATCATGCAGAAATGACAGAGTTCCCATGTGCCCTCTCTCTCACACACAATTTTCCCTATTATTAACACTGTATTAGTGGGGTAACCTTTGTTACAACTGATGAAGCAGTTATTATCATTATACTATTAACTATAGTCCATCGTTTATATTAGGGTTCACCATTTATGTTGTACAGTCCTATAGTTCTTAAAATTTTTTATTATAGTAATATACAACCTAAAATTTCTCCTTTTAATCACATTCAAATATATAACTGGTGTTAATTAAATTCACAAGGTTGTGCAACCATCACCACCATCTATTAGCAAAACTTTTCCATCACCCCAAACTCTGAACCAATTAAGCATCCACTCCTTGTTCCTTACCTCCAACCTGGCACCTGGTAACCTGTATTCCAGTTTCTGGCTCTATGAATTTGCTTATTCTAATTATTTCATATCAGTGAGATCCTACAATATTTATCCTTTTCTGCTCAACTTATTTCACCCAACATGATGTCTTCAAGATTTATCCATGTTGTTGCATTTATCAGAACTTCATTCCTTTTTTATGGCTGCATAATATTCCGTTGTATGTAGATACCACTTTTTCTTTATCCATTTACCTGTTGATGGGCACTTGGATTGTTTCCATCTTTTGGTAATTTTGAATAATGCCATAATGAATAATGGTATTCAAATATCTTTTTTAGTTCCTGCTTTCAATTATTTTGGTAGATTCCTAGATATGGGATTGCTGGGTCATATGGTCATTCTATACTTAACTTTCTGCGGAACTGCTAAACTGTTTTCCATAGCAGCTGCATCATTGTACCTTCCCACTTACAATTAATGAGTGCACCTATTTTCTAGATCCTACACAACACCTATTTTCTCTTTCTTGAATAGTGGCCATTCTAGTGGGAGGGAAATGGTATCTCAATGTGGTTTTAATTTGCATTCCTCTAATGGCTGATGATTTTGAGCATCTTTTCATGAGCTTTTTGACATTTGTGTATCTTCTTTGGAGAAGTATCTATTCAAGACTTTTACCTATTATTTAATTAGGTTGTTTGACTATTTGTTGATGAATTGTAGTAGCTCTTTATACATTATGGATAATAAACCCTTGTTGGATATGTGATTTCCAAATATTTTCTTCAATTCTGTAGGATGTCTTTTTTGGGGGGTGGGGAAATATTCAAAACATATATATGACAAAAGTCTTGTATCCAGAATATATGAAGAAATTCCACAACTCAACAATAAAAAGACAAACAATCCAAGTTTTTAAAATATTAAAAATTGGGTTGTAGAGTATTTTCTTACTTTCTTGATGAATTTCTTTGATTCCTAAAAGTTATTAATTTTTATGAAGCCAATTTATCTATATTTTTGTTTTGTTGCCTGTGTTTTTAGTGTAAAGTCTAAGAACTCGTTGCCTAACACAAGGTCTTGAGGATACTTGCCTATGTTTTCTTATGGAAGTTTTATAGTTTTGGTATATTTAGGTCTTTGAGGCATTTTAAGTTAATTTTTGTATATGGTGTGAGGTAGGGTTCCACCTTCATTTTTTGCATTTAGATAGCCAGTTTTCCCAGCACTGTTTGTTGAAGAGACTATTCTTTCCCCATTGAGTGGACTTGCCACCCTTATAAAAAATCAATTGGCCACAGATAGTTTATTTCTGAACTCTCTGATTCCATTGTTTTATATATCTACATCTTTGTGCCAGTACCATACCATTTGATTACTGTAGCATTGTAAGAAGTTTTAAAATGAGAAAGTGTGAGCCCTCTAACTTCGTTTTTCTTTTCAAGATGGCTTTGGCTATTAAGATCCCTTTACCCTTCTATATAAATTTGAGATTGGCTTTTCCATTTCTACAAAGAAGGCTACTGGAATTTAATTGGGATTGAATTCAGTCTGTAAAGCACTTAGGATAGAATTGACATCTTAACAATATTTAGTCTTCCAATCCATGAACAAACAAGGCCTCTTCATTTAGTAGGTCTTCATTGATTTTTTAAAGCAAAGTTTTATAATTTTTCATTTATATGTCATTTACATCTTTGGGTAGATTTATTCCTAGATATTTGCTTCTTTTAATTTCTATTGTAAATGGGACTTTTTCTTGAATTCCTATTTAAATTTTTCATTGCTGTATAGAAACACTACTGATTTTTGCGTGTTGTCCTGTACCCTGCCAATTTACTAAATTTGTTTATTAGGTCAGTAGCTTTTTTGTGTGGAATTATTAGGGTGTTCTGTGTATAAAATCATGTCATCTGCAAATAGGTAGCATTTTACTTCTTCAGATTTCAGATTTGGGCTCCTTTTATTTCTTTTTCTTACCTAATTGCCCTGGCTAGAACTTTCAGTACAATGATGAATAACAGTGGTGACAATTGGCATCCTGGTCTTGTTCCTGATCATAGAGGGAAAGTTTTCAGTCTTTCACCGTTGAATATGATGTTAGCTGTGTGTTTTTCATAAACGTCCTTTGTTAATATTGAGGAGGTTTCCTTCTCTTATTTTTCTAAGTGCTTTTATCAACAAGGGCACTGGATTTTCTCAAATGCCTTTTCTGTTTCAATTGAGATAATCATGCTTCCCCTTTGATCTATTCATGTGGTGTATTACATTAATTGATTTTCTTATGTTGAAATACCCTTGCAAACCTGGAGTAAATCCCACTTGATAATGGTGTATAATTCTTTTAATGTGTGATTGGATTCAATTTGCTGGCATTTTGTTGAGCTGTTTAGCAACTATATTCATAAAGGATATTGCTCTGCAATTTTCTTTTCTTATAGTATCTTATCTGGCCTTGGTATTAGGGTGATGTTGGCCTAATAGAAAAAGTTAGGAAGTGTTCCCTCATGCTCAGTATTTTTTGGAATAGTTTGAGCAGGATTGGTGCTAATTCTTCTTGGAATGTTTGATAAAATTCACAAAATCACATATTCCTGGGTTTTTCTTTGTTGGGTGTTTTTGATTACTGATTCTATCTCTTTACATGTTATTGTTCTGTTGAGAGTTTCTATTTCTTCTTGAGTCAGTGTAGGTAGTTAGTGTGTTCCTCAGAATTTGTCCATTTAATATGGTTTATCTAATTTGTTGGTATATAGTTATTAATTGTATCCTTTTATAATCCTTTTTATTTCTGTAGGGTCAATAGTAATGTCCCCCCTTTCGTTTCTGGTTTTAGTTATTTGCATCCTCTCTCTTTTTTCTTTGTCAGTCTAGCTATAGGTTTGTCAATTTTATTGATCCTTTCAAAGAACCAACTTTTGGTTTCCTTGATTCTTTCCTTTCTATTGTTCTTTTTTCTCTATTTTATTTATCTCTACTGTAATCTTTGTTACTTCCCTCCTTCTGCTCACTTTGTAGATAGTTTGCTCTTCTTTTTCTAGATCCTACAGTTGTGAGGTTAGATCTCTTAACTATAAATTTCCTATTAAGATCCCTCACTGCACTGCCTTTGCTGCATCCCATAAGTTTTGGTATGTTGTGTTTTCATTTTCACTTGTCTCAAGATGTTTCGTCATTTCTCTTTTGATTTCATTGATCGATTGGCTATTTAAAAGTGTATTGTTTAATTTCCACATATTTGTGAAGTTTCCATTTCTCCTTCTGTTATTAATTTCCAGATTTTTTCCATTGTGGATGGTGACAGTATCTTGTATGATTTCAATATTTTTAAATTTATGGAGGCTTGTTTTGTGGCCTAACATATTTTCTCCCTTGGAGAATGATCCTTGTGAACTAGAAAGAATGTGTTTTTCTGCTGCCATTGGGTGAAGTGTTCTCTATATTTTTGTTAGGTTTAGTTGACATGTAGAATTGTTCAAATCTTCTATTTCCATATTGATCTTCTCTCTAGATGCTCTATCCATTGTTGAAAGTGGCTTATTAAAGTCTCCTACTATTAATGTAGGCCATCTATTTCTGCCTTCAAATCTGTCAGTTTTAGGTGAGGCTCTTGAAAACAACACATAGCTGGATCATGCATTTTTATCCATTCACACTGCCTTTGACTGGAGAGTTTAATCCATTTACATGTAAAGTAACTACTCATAATGTAGGACTTTCTTCTGCCATTTTGCTACTTGGCTTTTGTAAGTCTCATACCATTTTTGTCCCTCAATTCTTCTTTGGGATCCTTGTACATGCACACTCATGTCTTTCATTATATTTGGAAAGTTTTCTGCCATTAGTTTTTAATACTCATGTCGACCCTTTCAATCTTCTCCTTTTGTTAGTCCCATCATGTATGTATTTGTACACTTGATGGTTTCCCACAGGTATCTTAGGCTCCTGTTAATCTTTTTCCATTTTCTTTCTTTCTGCTCCTGAGTCTGAATCATTTTAATTGTCTTATCTTAACCTTTTTATGTTCTTCTGCCAGGTCCAATCTACTATTGAAACTTGCTATGGAATTTATCATTTCAGTCATATGGTCTTCAACTCCAGTATTTCTGCTTGGTTCATTTAAAAAAATGTCTATCTCTTTGTTGAGATTCTCATATTGTTCATTTATCATTTTCCTGACATCATTTCATTTTACTTCATGTTTTCATTTATTTCTTTCAGGATATTGTACAACATTAAAAAAAAAAGTCTTTGTTAGGTATGTCCAAAATCTGATCTTTGTTGATGATTTCTGAATTTTCATCTTGTTCCTTTGGACGGGCTATCATTTCCTGTTCCTTTGTTTGTCTTGGAATCTTTTGTTGTACACTGTACATTTTAATAGTTTAATGTGTTAATTCTGGATTTAGTCCTTGAGCTGTCTGTTCCTGAAATTTGTATCCAACTAGTGATATGATAGTGATTTTCTTGAGTGTCATGAGGTAACAAAATCAAACAACCTAACACAGAAATCATCTTTTACAGTCTTTGTAAATAGGCTTTGTATTGGTTGGTGTTCTCCTTAAGAATTTAGACTTTCTATCTGGACTATCAGTTTGATGTGAAAGGAAGTTCATGGTCCTTTCAGTCTTTTCTGAGTCTGAGTCTTGCCCTGGGCTTGTACTTGCTTGTAGCCTTAAGAATTTCCCCATTTACAGGAATCTGAATGTCCCCTCTGTTCCCTATGAAATAGACTTTTCTTACCTCTTTAGCACTCTAATGCATGTCTTAAAGCCAGTATTACTTTGCCCCAGACTGCTTTGACTTAATTGTTTCTTACACTGCTTTAGCTGTCCACAAGCTGCCTCTGTCTTCAGGGAGATTTCTAGGAGGGTCATCCTGAGGTGACTTTCCTGGTTCAGTGTTTCAGGCTGCCACTGGATAGATTGGCACTGAAATACAGGCACCTCAGTATATGCATAGGAGTTACTCTGCTCACTTCAGAACAGAACCAGGAGCCCACCATGGGAGTGAAGGCTGGCTACACACCACACTGGGGAGTAGGTAGGGGAGGTGCCAGCAAAGGTGCCATGAGCTTGTCCTACCATTTTTAAAGCTGCGTGTGTTAGTCAGCCAAAGGGGTACTGATGCAAAATATCAGAAACTGACTGGTTTTTATAAAGGGTATTTTTTGGGGGTAGAAGCTTACAGTCACAAGACCCTAAAGAGTCCAACTCAAGGTACCATAAGAGGTACTTTCTCACCCAGAGTCTGTTGCCACGTGTTAACACAAGATGGCAGGCGATGCCTGCAAGGGTTCAGTCTTCCTTCTTCTCCCAAGGCCGCATATTTCTAACTTCTTCCAATTTCAGCTGCAGGCTGGGACAAGTCTTGTCTCTCTCATGGAGCTCTTTCTCTCTGGGCTCAGCTGCTCTGCTCTCTCCACAAGGTCAGCTGTAAACTGTCAGATGAACAGCTTGTCTCTCTTCCTGGGGCCTCTGCCGTGTCTAATGGAACCTTCTTTCTTTTCTCACTTATCTGCTGTATTTACTTCCTGGGCTCCAGGATCAAAACTCCAATTAACTCCTCTGCCTTGTGGTTTTCCCTGAGTCCCCACCCACCAAGGGGTTGGGGACTCAATGTCCCACTGATGTGGCCCAATCAAAGCCTTAATCATAATTTAATCAAGTAAGAGTGAAACTTCTGAATCCAATACAATCTAATGTACCCAAAGAAACAGACTGATTTACAAACATAATCCAATATCTATTTTTGGAATTCATAAATAATACCAAACTGCTACACTGTGGTTTCTTGAGTCAGCACTCATCCATTTATTGCAACTCTTTAGCTCTTCTCCAGGGTTTTGAGATGGGTCTGCCAAGTTGTTTAAAGATTCTGTCGAGTAACAGCACCTTGGAGTGTCTTATGCCACCATCTTGGTCAACTGGAAGTCTTTTTTCATTGACCCTTTCTCTAGCTTTTCCAACTTTCACACTATTTTACCACTTAAATGGTTCTTGAATTAATTTCTTTTGCATTCTCCCTATCACCGCTTTGGTATCCAATACTTCTTCTCTGTACAATTGCAATAGAATCCTTCCACAGTGAAAGCTTTTCTGTCCTGTCTTTCCCTTTAGAAGTCCAATTTGTAAATTTTATAGACATAAATATCCCTAAAGCTTTATTGAGATCTTATCCTCCTTCCTTAGAAACTTATATGATGCATTTTACAAATAAAATAAAATTCAAATAATCTGTTTGGGTATTCTATATTAATTACAATGTGGCCTAAAATTAATTTTCTGGCCTTGAATCCTGTTACCATCTATATGCCATATATTACCAGAATGATTAATTTTCATGTTTTGAAACAAGGTTAGTTTTTGGCATCTGCCTGACATAATTTTTGCTCTTCCCTTTCTGTTTTTGTGCATTTAAATGTGCTGGTTCTTCAATACTGATTAAATTGCCATTTCTCCCATTAAGACTTCTAAGATTTTCCCAGCTTGAAGCAATCAAGTATTCTTGTTTGTTTGTTTGTTTTGCCATTACTTTTTTGTTGTTGCATATGTCATATTCTGTCTTGGGAGGCATATGATTATTGTAAAGGGAGTCATCTTTGGAATCACTTAGTCATTCAACAAATATTTAATAGTTACTCTTGGTATGATCTTGGATAAATTGTTCTCTGAGCTTGTTTCCTCTTCTATAAAATTAAAAGGGCTGTGTTATTTTTAAGAGATTTTAAAAGGATTATGTCAGATGTGTTATATTATATTACCCAGTACAATTTTTGTAGCCATAGTAGGCACTTATTAAATAGTAGTTATTATTGTAATCATTCAAATCCCTGTCTCTTCACTTCTACCAACTTATACTTGTTAATATGTTCCTTAAAGACAATCTTTGTGGATTATATGTCTTTGTATTCCTTCATATTGCTGCAAATAATGCCTTATCTGACAGAGGTTCATTAAATGAGCTAAAACTATCATATTAAAACAAAGCAAAACAAAAATTCATTGGCTTACCTGAATAGATGTGTATTTCCTGCTCATGAAACAGTCTTGGGTCTTTTTTTTTCAGCAGGAGGTTTTCCTTGTTGTGATGATTCAGCGAGCCAGTCTTACCATCTTGTGGATCCATTATTCTCCACAGTGTTATAATGCTGTGCTTTGAGTTAGTAGATAGGGTAAATTCACATGGAAAAAGCAAATTTACTGGTGGAGGTGGAAGACCCTTGATTATATCTTATTTTTTTCCTTTGGAATAAAATTCCTTGCTTATGGTTTTCTGTGGCCCCTGGGATAGTCTTCCCAGTCTACTACTTATATGATGATTGCCTGTAGTGATAATTAGTGTATAGTCCCATGGGAGCTGCACAGATTTTGGAGCCCTCTTCTTGCTGGTGCAGATTTGAGTGTTGGAGGATGTTTTACAGTCACAGGCTTTTTGGGGCCAACCTCTTAATATTATTGGCATTATAATTCTCTCAAAAACTTGATAGACTTCCATTTTCTTCTCTGTGCTAATAATTATACTCAAAGTGCAAGTGGCAGTTTTACCAAATGTTTTGCCATTGCGTAATATGAATCTTCATCTTTACTGTTTCTGTTTATTCCTGGAAATAGCTATCAAGACTGGATTGTTTATTTAGCTTTCCTCACTCCTAAGACTCCCTATCTCTTAACTTAATTGTGTCATCATTGAGATCAAATCAATCAATAAACCGGGATAGTATGACAGTGCTCTTAATTTGACTTTCATAAAAAGAATGAGTCCTTCTGATCTTAATAGAAGCTTTTTAGTCAAAGATTTTGTTTGTCCAAAAAAAATTCATCCAGAAGATGTTTATTTCCAAACTTGAGAAGTTCCAGGTATGTGGACTCCTCTGTTCCCTCTTATTCCACCTCTTAAACTAGCCAAACTTTCCTGAGAATCTCTTTCTTGTGATACCTTACTAAGCAAAGAAGGTAAAAAATGTATACTATTAACATTCTGATTTTTTCTAACTTCTTCCCCTAGAGTTAGAGTGTGGTAGACACCTGGAATGATGTAATGGTTAAGCTAATGTGTCAACTCAGCCAGGTAATTTTGCCTAGTTATTTGGTCAAGCAAGCACTGGGCTAATTGTCGTACAAGGACATTTATGGGCTTTAGTCATCAGTGAGTTTATTGCATAGATGGCTGATTACAACTGTATCAACCAGGGATATTGCTGTCAGCAATGAGTGACACTTTATCCAATCAGTTGGATACCTTAAAAGGCGAAGTGATTTCAACATTCAGAGAGAATTTCCCAGCTCGTCTTTGGACAGCCAACATCTCCTGGAAACTCATCAAGGACTTTCACTGGACTTTCATCAGAGGCTCTGGTTTGCAGCCTGCCTGCGGAATCTGGACTTGTGCATCCCCACGGTCGTGTGAGAAACTCTTATAAAACCTCATACTATTTACAGATATCTCTTGTTGATTCTGTTTCCCTAGAAAACCCTGACTAATACAGCTTGGTACCGGGAGTGGTTCTTGAGGAACAGAATCTTAAACATGGGATGTCTGAGGTGGTTCTGGGAATTTTGTAATTGACTCTCTACTCGAATTGGACTCAAGGGTACTAATGACACCCTTTCTAATAATGAAGAGGCCACTAACAGTCCATGGCATAAGTTGGCAATGGAGATACGCAAAATGTCATCACTGGATTCCCCTACTTCCATGCTTAAAAGAAGCAAGGATCTGGGTGAGAGTGTTTTTAACACCTTAACAGAGTTTTGTGGAGTCAAAAGGTGTAATGATATTGGCTGACTCCTCCTAGATACTCTGGATATAGTTACAAAAGAAAGAGATGAGCCAAAGTCTTCAAATTTGAAATTTAAATGCTGCATGAATTATGTGAAAGTTTCTATGTGAGCTCTGAAATAAAATCTTGTCTCCTGCAGCCACAGGCTTGATATATCTGAGAACCAAACTCAAACTCTCATTGAAGGAGCAGCAGAGTTACAAAGGAAACTAAAATCTTAACCCCACAGGGTTTCTGAGGTTAAAATGAAGACATTGATTGGAAAGGAATGGAACCCAGAGGATTGGGATGGGTGACATATGGGATGATGATAATATTGGTGGGGACACTGGAACCCTAAATTCTGCTGAGACTTTGCCAGATAAACCTGTGATGGTCTGCCCTGTGTAGACCACACCTTGTCAACCTTGTATCACCTAACCTCCAGCCTGCCCCAGGGAGTCTGAACATCCTTCCAGCCCTGAGGTGGGTACCAGCCAAACTCTAGGATGCACTGCCCAACCACGGGCCTGCCCCAGGGAGTCTGGACCTCCTTCCAACCCTGAGGTGGGTACCAGCCTAACTGAAGCCTGAACTACCCAACCTCTGGCCTGCCCCAGGTAGTCTGGCCCTCCTTCCAGCCATGAGGCAAGTACCAGCCAAACTCCAGCATGCACTGCCCAGCCTCCAGCCTGCTCCAGAGAGTCTGGACCTCCTCCCAGCTATGAGGCAGGTACCAGCTAAATTCAGCATGCACTGCCCAACCTCCAGTCTTCCCTGAAGAATCTGCCTTCCAACCCCTGCCTGAAGAGATTTGTCTTGTCTCACCAGAAGAAAATGCAATGGAATGTCCTGAAATCAGTAGCTTGCAAGACATTTCTAATCCTTCTCCTTACCTACCCCTACCACCCTTCTTGTCTTTGAGACCTATTACTAGACTGAAATCACAACATGCCCCGAAAGGTGAAATACAAACTGTGACCCATGAGGAAGTATGCTATACTCTGAAAGAACTGCATGAGTTTTCCAACTTATATAAATAGAAATCAGGAGAATATGTGTAGGAATGGATACTAAGGGTATGGGATAATGGTGGAAGGAATATAAAGTTGGATCATGCTGAATTTATTGATATGGGCCCACTAAGCAGAAATTCTGGATTCAACGCTGTAGCTCGAGGGGTTAGAAAGGGCTCTAACAGTTTTTTCAGGTGGCTGACTGAAATATGGATGAAAAGATGGCCTAGCACATTGAGGTTGAGATGCCCGATTTGCCCTGGTATACTGTAGAAGAGGGAATTCAAAAGCTTAGAGAGATTGGATGCTAGAATGGATTTACCATTTAAGACCTGCCCACCCACCCCAGAAATGTCCAGAGGACACACCTTTAACCAGGACTGTGAGGAATAAGTTTGTAAGATTAACTTCATCTTCCCTGAAAAGCTTTATGGTTGCTCTTCTCTGTAGTCCAGATATTACTGTAGGGAGGACTGTATGGAATTAGAAACCTTGAACATTATGGGGATGATTAGATCTGGGGCCAGTAAAGGTCAAGTATCAACAGTTAATTACCAAAGACAAGGTGGGTGTGGCTACCACAATGAAAGGCAGATTCAAAGCCGCACTGAAAATAGTCTGAGTCCCATAGAGTTGTGGTGTTGGCTAATAGATCATGGGGTACCTAAAAGTGAAATAGATGGGTAGTCTACTAAATTTCTTCTGGAACTGTATAAGTAGAAGAGTTCTATGTCAAGTGAATAAAACCCTAACTCAAATTACAGATGCAGAGAACCATGGCCCCTTAATCAATTCCCAGACTTGAGATGCTTTACAGAACCAGAGCCCCTTGAATGAGGAGAAGGCTAGGTCCCTTTGGGGAAGGATTCTGTTATATTGCTAAAAATTTATACTATCTTCCTCCCACCTTTCCCCAAGGAGACCTACAGCCTTTTACCAGAGAAACTGTGCATTGGGGAAAAGGAAATGATCAGACATTTTGGGGATTATTAGACACTGGCTCAGAAGTGACATTAATTCCAGGAGACCCAAAACATCACTGTAGTCTACCAGTCAGAGAAGGTGCTAATGGAGGTCAGGTGATTGATGGAGTTTTAGCTCAGGTCCATCTCACAGTGGGTCCCTAGAACCGTTCTGTGGTATTTCCCCAGGTCCAGAATGCATAACTGGAATAGATATACTCAGTAACTGGCAGAATCCCCACATTGGATCCCTGACTTGTGGAGTGAGAGCTATTATGGTAGGAAAGGCCAAGCGGAAGCCACAAGAACTGTCCCTACCTAGCAAAATAGTAAATCAATGGCAATACCAGATTCCTGCAGTGATTGCAGAGATTAGTGTCACCATCAAGGATTTGAAGGATGTAGGGGTGGTGATTCCCATGACATCCCCATTCAACTCTCCTATTTGGCCAGTACAGAAAACAGATGGATCTTGGAAGATGACAGTAGATTATCATAAACTTAACCAAGTGGTGACTTCAATTGCAGCTGCTGTCCCAGATATGGATAATACATTTGCTTGAGCAAATCAACACATCCCCTGGTACCTGGTATGCAGCAGTTGATCTGACAAATGCTTTTTTCTCAACTACCATTAGTAAGGACCACCAGAAACAGTTTGCTCTCAGCTGGCAAGGCCAGCAGTATACCTTTAGTGTCTTGCCTCAGGGGTGTATCAACTCTCCAGCCCTATGTCATAATATTGTCCCCAGGGACCTTGATCATCTCTCCCTCCCATAAGACATCACACTGGTCCATTATATTGATGATATCATGTTGATAGGATCTAGTGAGCAAGAAGTAGCAAAGACTTTAGAATTATTGGTAAGGTATTTGCATGAGAGAAGATGGGAGATTAAACCAACAAAAATACAGGGGCCTTCCACTTCAGTGAAATTTCTAGGTGTCCAGTGGTATGGGGCATGTCAAGATATCCCTTCTAAAGTGAAGGATAAGCTGTTGTATCTCGCCCCTCCTATGACCAAAAAGAGGCACAACACTTAGTTGGTCTCTTCAGATTTTGGAGACAACACATTCCTCATTTGGGTGTGCTACCGAGTGACCAGAAATGCTGTTGGTTTTGACTGGGGACCAGAACAAGAGGAGGCTCTGCAACAGGTCCAGACTACTGTGCAAGCTGCACTACCATGTGGACCATATGATCCAGCAGATCCAATGATGCTGGAAGTTTCAGTGGCAAATAGAAATGCTCTCTGGGGCCTTTGGCAGGCCCCTGTGAGAGAATCACAACACAGACCCTTAGGATTTTGGAACAAAGCCCGGCCATCCTCTGCAGATAACTACTCTTCTTCTGAGAAACAGCTTTTGGTCTGCTACTGGGCCTTAGTAGAAACTGAGCACTCAATCAAGATCCATCAAGTTACCATGAGACCTAAGTTGCTTATCATGAGCTGGATATTGTCTGACCCACAAAATCATGAAGTTGGGCATGCACAGCAGCAACCCATAATAAAGTGGAAGTGGTATATACGAGAATAGGCTTGAGCGGGCCCTGAAGGCACAAGTAGATTATATGAAGAAGTAGCCCAAATGCCCATTGTCACCACCCCTGCCATGTTACCTTCTCTTTCCCAGCCCACAGCTTTGGCTTCTTGCGAGTCACTTACAATCAGTTGACTGAGGAAGAGAAAACTTCGGTCTGGTTTATAGTTGGTTCTGCATGATATGCAGGTACCACCTGAAAGTGGACAGCTGCAGCACTGCAGTCCTTTTCTGGGACATCCCTGAAGGATAGTGGTGAGAGCAAATCCTCCCAGTGGGCAGAACTTCGAGCAGTGCACCTGGTTGTTCATTTTGCTTGAAAGGAGAAATGCCAGAGGTACGTTTGTACACGGACACATGGGCCGTTGCCAATGGTTTGGCTGGATGGTCAGGGACTTGGTAGGAACATGATTGGAAAATTGGTGACAAAGACTCCGGGGAAGAAATTTGTGCATAGACTTTTCTGAGTGGGCAAAAACATGAAAATATTTGCATCCCATGTGACTGCTCCAGAAAGTGACTTCAGCAGCAGAAGATTTTAATAAGCTAGTGGATAAGATGACCCACTCTGTGGCTAGCACACAGCCTCTTTCCCAGCCACTCCTGTCATTGCCCAATGGGCTCATGAACAAAGTGGCCATAGTGGTAGGGATGGAGGTTATGCATGGGCTCAGCAACATGGACCTTCCCCTCACCAAGGCCAACTTAGCTACAACCACTGCTGAGTGCCCAATTGCCAACAGCCAAAACTCACACAGCCCCGAGTACGGCACCATTCCCTGAGGTGATCAGTCTGCTATCTGGTGGCAGGTTGATTACATTGGACCACTTCCATCATGGAAGGGGCTGCTACTTGTTCTAACTGGAATAGATCCATACTCCAGATATGGATTTGCCTTCCCTGCACGCAATGCTTCTTCCAGACTCATCTGTGGACTTACTGAATGTTTTATCTATGGCCCTGGCATTCTACACAGCATTGCTTCTGATCAAGGAATGCATTTCACAGCAAATGATGTGCAGGAATGGGCACATGCTCATGGAATTCACTGTTCTTACCATGTTTCCCATCATTCTGAAGGAGGTGGATTAATAGAACGGTGGAATGGCCTCTTGAAGACTCAATTCTGGTGCCAACTAGGTGGCAATATCTTGCAGGGCTGGGTTAGTGTTCTCCAGGAGGCTGTGTATACTCTTAATCAGAACCCACTCTATGGTGCTGTTTCTCCCATAACCAGGATTCATGATTCCAGGAATCAATGGGTGGAAATGGGAGCGGCATCACTCACTATTACCCTCAGTGACCCACTAGGAAAATTTTTGCTTCCTGTCCCTGCAAACTTAAGTTCTGCTGGTCTACAGGTCTTAGTCCCCAAAAGAGGAGTGCTGCTACCAGGGAACACAACAATGATTCCTTTGAACTGGAAGTTAAGATTGCTACCTGGCCACTTTGGGATCCTCTTACCTGTGAATCACCAGGCAAAGAAGGAAATTACTGTACTGGCTGTGGTGATTGTTCCTGACTATCAAGGGGAAATAGGAGTGTATCTACATAATGAGGGTAAAGAAGAGTTTGCCTGGAATACAGGAGATCCTCTAGGGCATCTCCTAGTACTGCCATGCCCTGTAACTAAAGTCAATGGAAAATTGCAACAACCCAATCCAAGCAGGACTAACAATGGCCCAGAATCTTCAGGAATGAAAGTTTGGGTCACCCCACCAGGCAAAGTATCATGGCCAGCTGAAGTGCTTGCTGAGGGTAATGGGAAAACAGAATGGGTAGTAGAAGGTAGTGATAAATATGAACTCCGTCCACATAACCAGTTACAGAAATGAGGACTGTAATAGTCACGAATCTTTCTTCCTTGTTTCATTATGAGTATGATTGCATATGTACACAAAACAAATTTCTCTGTTTTTTTTCCCCAACCTTTTTCCCTTATCATATGACAAGTTGTATTAAGTTCATGTTATAATATTTGAGGATGTCAAGTTTAAAAGTGAATATTATCCAAGGACCTGCACCCTATTCTTTAAGGAATTAATGTGTTTCCGGTTTTATGCAGGACAGTTGAACATATAAGTAAGTTTCATAAATGATGACTGAAGACAGTTGTTTGAAATGAGCTCTATTCCTGCTCATTCCCATTTGCATTATGTATTTGTTCTTCTTTAGGTGGATCTTGTGTAAGCTCTCTTTTAATTCTGCCTTCAATAGCAATAGAATCCTGAAGTTATACCAACTTGCAAGATTTACATTTCTCTTTCAAATCACTCCTCCTGAATATGGGAGTGCATAAAACAAATTAAAATGTGCATATTTGTAGAGATTGTGCTGAAATGCTTGATTTATCTACATCATTCATTACTTAAACAAGTAAATCTACTTAAACAGTAGAAGAAACAAATGATAATTATTGTCCTCTCATTTGTGGCTACCACTTTTATACTACATTATATTAAATATATGCTGTAGAATCAAGACCAATTAATTGGAGAATATATTTTGAGACAACAATAAAACACATAAAATGTGCTTATAATATTAAATTTAAATTGAATATCTACTCCTTATTATTCATACAAAACATTTAATATGAAAGTACCATTTTTTAGATTTTAATTTACAAGTAGTTACATTTAAAACAATTACATTAATCCATGGATATATTTATTTGCAGCTCAGATTCAAATGAGATGGCAGTTTAGAAACTGTTCGATCAAATGTACTGAGCTTATACCTCCTATTACTTTGCTGAACCCATTTAGATTTAATGAGAACCTCTCACCAGTTATCCAATTTTCAGTATCATTAAATTAGTGTTGAAAAATTGTCTATAACGCATTGGATTCTTTGGATTAATTCACTTGAGTTGAGTTCCTGTACAAAAGGCAGCTTCCAGTTTGATACAATAAAGGTATCATTAAAAAGTTTCAAACATCACATTCAGTGCTAATTAGATCTGATCAAATATATATTAAATTTGTATTGTGCTTCACTTTGTCCTGGATTTATTATTGAATATAGAATACAGAGTAGTTACACCTTTTTTTTTTTGGTCTGGTAGCAAATGAATTGTTTTCAAATTTAAAGTACTCATTACGAATGCAACCAACTTGCTGATTTTCCTTTTGTTTGACACATGATATCTTTTTGAATATCATAATGGAGTTTTTTTTTAATAGACAAAGTAGATGAAGACCTATATGAGGTTCTTCTTTTTTCCTAACATTGGAAAAATTAAGATATATTTCAGTGCCACAATCAGGGAAATTTGGGTCTTAGTAAAGATTGTAAATTAATTGAGGACGACAACAACTATGACTTAGATGTGTTATATCTACACTACAGCTAATCAGTTTTATAGCCTGCAACTGTGCCGAAGGGCAGAGAGCAAAGTGGAAATCCCCTGCTTTACCAGCACCTGAGAGATAGATGAGACATGGCCTCATGGCCACCTCCTGCAAAATCAATCTCCTCCATGAACTTACACTACATCTCTGTTTATTTGTTTTCTTTATTTCTCTCAGAAAATTTTGTGGTTTTCAGCGTTTTGGAATTGCATATATTGCCTTAAATATATCCCAAAATGTTTCATGTTCTCCAATTCTAACATAAATGGTATTTTAAGATATTTCTTTTCACAATGGATTGTTGTTTATACTGACAAATAGAACTGATTTTTTTTTAAAATAGATTTCAATAGTTTTATTTTTATTTTTATTTTTTTTAAAGATTTTATTTATTTATTCATTTATCCCCCCCTTGCTGCTTGCGCTCGCCGGGCCAGCCAACCACGCCGCGCGGGCGGGCTTTGCCTTCACCAGGAGGCCCCGGGAACCGAACCCGGGCCTCCCATATGGTAAACGAGAGCCCCACTGATTGAGCCACAGCCGCTTCCCTAGAACTGATTTTTAAAAAAAAACTTTTTATTTTAAAATAATTTCAAACTTACAGGACAGTGGCAAAAATCATACGACACCCTTACGGAGAACTCCATATCCACCTTATCCCCCCATTTCCATTAGTTTTAATATTTTGCCTCATTTTCTGTATTATTCTATCTACCTCGCCACCTATCAATCCATCTAGTCATCCATCTATCCGTCTGTCTGCCTATCAATCCATTTTCTGAACATTTGAATATAGGTTGTATATTTCAGGGTCCTTGAACACTTAATACTGCCATGTACATTTCCTAAGAACAAGGCTATTCACTTACCATGAATTGAATGGTCAAGTTCAAGAAAATTAACATTGGTATAAAGTTACAGTCTACATTCCATTTTTTCATCTGCTTCTAATAATGCCCTCTTAAGCCTTTTCTCCTTCCTTAATGGATCCCGCCTAGGATCACATATTGCACTTGTGTCATTGTCTCTTTAGTTGCTCTTTTTAAAAATAATTGTGGGAACATATATACAATATAAACTTTCTATCTCTACCACTCCCAAACATATCATTCAGTGGGATTAATACATTCACAAGGTTGTGGTACCCTTAGCATCAATCATTACTAAAACTTTTCCATCTCCCCAAACACAGACCCTATACCTATTATGCATTAACTCCTGATTTCCACTGCCATCCACTCTGTAGAGCTGTACTCTAATTTCTGTCTCTATGAGTTTGCATATTTTCCAATATTTTCTTTGTAGTTACCTCGGAGCTTAAATTTAACATACTAAATCTATAACAATGTCATTTATTCTGATAGCAACTTAACGTCAGCAATTTACACAAATTATGTTCCCATACCCTTCATCCCACCACCTTTATGTAGTTTTTATCACAAATTGCATATTTATACATTATGATTCCCAAACCACTGATTTATCATTAAATTTTATGCAATTTAACTTTTAGATCCTGTAGGAAGTAAGAAGTGATTCACAATCCAAAAATACAATAGTACTGGCATGTATATTTACCTGTCTTGTTACCCTTCCTGGAAATCTTTATTTCTTCATGTGAATTCAGTCTATTGTCCTTTCCTTTTCCTTTAGTATCATATATAGGGCTGGTTTAGTGATGATGAATCCCCTTAGCTTTTGTTTATCTGGGAATATCTTAATCTCCCCCTCATTTTTTGAAAGACAATTTTTCCAGATAGAGATTTCTTGGTTGGTAATTTTTATTTCATTTTATTTTATTTTTTGCTTTCAACCATTTAAATCCTACTGCCTTTTTGTCTCCATGGTTTCCAATGAGAAATTAGCAGTTAAGGCTTCTTGTACACGGCCTATTGCTTCTCTCTTGTGGCTTTCAGAATTCTTTCTTTATTTTTGGCTTTCAACATTTTGATTATACTATGTCATGGTTAGTGAGTCTATTTGAGTTTATCCTGTAGGGAGTTTACATATCTTTGATGTGTATATTCACATCTTTTATTAAATTTGGGAAGCTTTTAGCCCTTATTTCTTTGACTATTGTCTCTGTCCCATTCTTCTGCTTCTGGAAGTCCTACTGTGCATACATTGGTACCCTTGATTTCTTGCAGGTACCTCAGACTCTGTTCATTTTTCTTCATTCTTTTTTTCTTTTTCTTTCTCAGACAGAATGATTTCAATTTTCTTTTGTTCAAGTTCTCCTAGTCTTTCCTTTGCCAGATCCAATCTGCTATTGAACTCCTCTAGGGAATTTTTAAATATCTGTTATGTGGTTTTGGGCTCTGCTTGGTACCTTTTCATGATATGCATCTCTCTATTGATATTCTCATTGTATTCATCATTTTCCTGATTTCCTTTAGTTCTTTGTCCCTATCTCCCATTAGCTCTTTGAGAATATTTAGGACTATTAATGTCCCAGGTGATAGTTTCTACTGTTTTAATCTTCTCCTTTACTTGGTCCAACACTTCATGTTTTTTGTATGTTTTGTAATCTTTTATTGAAACTTAGCCATTTTGATATTTTACTGTGTTATTGCTGAAAGTTAGACTTTGGGGCATCTCTTCCTTAAACTTGTATCCAACCAGTATTTTGACAGAGCTTTCCTTGAATGCCAGGAAGAAGAAGAACAATAACAACAACAAAAAAAATTCACAAAAGAAAAAAAGAAAACAGTCTTTGCAGATTGACGTGTACAAGTACTCACCTTCAGAGTTTATCTATATGATGAGTTTAGAGAATAGATCTAGGTCAAAGTGTAGGGCCTCCTTGATCCTTTCTGCACATACATGTTTTCTTGTGCATGCATATGTATCCCCATTTATACAGATTTGAATGCCTCCTCTTTGTCCCACAGCCAGGCAGCCATGCCTTGACTGTTCTTCCACAGCATTCTGTGAGCTGCCTTATATATGCAGGGCAAATTCTGGGACAGCAAGTCTGCAATGAGTGGTCTGGTTCTGTCCCTCACACCACCACCAGAGAGATTGCCCCAGACATAGATCCTCCCATATGTACGCGATGGTTACTCTGCTCCCTCCAGAACAGGGATCTGGGACTCATACTGTGAGTATGGGCCAGCTATGTGCTGAGCTACCAAGGGGATGGGGAGGGGCCAGCAAGGTTGCCAGGAGATACAACCATTTTTAGGTTGCCTTTTTCTTAATTTGGTGCTAGTTCTGTTACTGTAATCCTTTAACTGTTTTCTGGAGTTTTGAGAAAGGTGTTTTTGGCAGGTCTTGCTGGTGTTTCAAAAATTCTGTGGGGGGACAGAGCCCTGGAGCTTCAACTGTGCCATCTTGATCAAGGCAAGGCCTAGAATATAATTTTTATTTTGGCTTTATATTCTGTTATCTTGCTAAATTAACTTATTCATTCTAGAAGTTTAATTTGTACATTATTTATATTTTTGTATACATTGATATAATCAATGAATAAGCAGAACTTCCCATCTTGTTTTCATATCTTTTCCTTTCATTTCTCAGCACACCTTCTAGTGGCTCCAGTAAAATTTTTGGATAGAAGTGTTGGGTGCTCATGTTTGCTTTGTTACATATATTAAATTTGCATTCAGTATTTTCCTTAAGTAGATGTAGATTTATTGTAGACACATTGCAGATGTCCTTAATCAAGGCAAAAAATTTCTTTTCTATTCCTAATTTGCTGAAAATTTCTGTCATGAATGGATGATAAATTTTGTCAAAATTTTTTTCTGCGTTTATAAAAATCATCATACAACTTATTCTGTTAAGATGGTAGATTACATTGATAGATGTTTAAATGTTAAACCAACCCTTATATCCTTTATTTCTGGATTAGATTTGCTAATATTTTGTTAAGGACTTTTCCATCTATGTTCATGAAAGATATTGTTCTGGAATTCTCTTTGCTTTACTGTCTTTGTCAAATGTAATTCTCAGGGTTCTTCTGACCTTATAAAATGAGTTTAAAAGTAATCCCTCCTGATCACTGTTCTGAAAAATGTTTGTAGTAGTTCAGAACTAATTTCTTCTTTAAATTTCTTCTTTAAAATATTTTTTTTCTTTAAATGTTTGATGGAATTTAAATTGAATCTATCTGAACCTGGAGTTTTCCTTGTGGAAGAATATTATGAAAAATTCAATATCTTTAATAGGTAGAAGGTATTTAAATTCTTCATTTCTTGTGCCAATTTTGGTAAATTGTGTTTATCATTAAAATTTTCCATTCCATCTAAAGTGTTAAATATAATAATATAAAGTTTTTCATTATATTATCTTATTAACCTTTTATGGCCAATTGATATTTTTATATTAGAAATGTTATGGGTTTATAGAACAATCATGCATAAAGTACAGGATTCCCGTACACCATCCTACTACCCATACCTTGCATTGGTGTGCAACATTTGTTACGAATGATGGAATACATTTAAACAATTGCACTTTTAATTAAAGTCCATGGTTTCACTTAAAGTTCACTGTTTGTGTAGTGTAGTTCGATGGATTTAAAAAAAAATTATTCTGTTACCATATATACAATCAGCTATTTCCTCTTTTAATCATATTCATATGTATATTTCAGTGCTGTTAATAGCAGTCACAGTGTTGTGCCACCATTACCACCATACATTACCAAAACATTTCCATCATTCCAAATAGGAAGCCTGCACATTTTAAGCCTTAACGTCTCATTCCCTATCCTCACCCCATCTCATGGTAACCTATATTCTAGATTCTGACTCTATGAGTTTGCTAATTCTAATTGTTTCAAATAAGGGAGATCATATAATATTTGTCCTTTTATGTTTGGCTTATTTCATGTAACATGATGTCTTCAAGGTCCCTCTGTGTTGTTGCATGTATCAGGACTTCATTTCTTTTTACAGCTGGATAATATTTCACTACATATGTATACCACATTTTATTTATCCATTCATCAGTTGATGAACACTTGGGTTGTTTCCATCTTTTGGAAATTGTAAATAATGCCACTATGAACATTGGTGTGCAAATATCTTTTCAAGTCCCTGCTTCAATGCTTGTTTTGAATATGATAGTGGGATTGCTGGGTCATATGAAAATTCTATACTTAGTTTTCTGAGGAAACTCCAAACTGTCTTCCACAGTAGTTGCACTATTTTACATTGCCACCAGTGATGAATGAGTGTTCTTATTTCTTTGCATCCTCTCTAACATTTATTTTCCTTTTTTTTTTTTCATAGCAGCCATTCTAATGGGTAGGAAATGGTATCTCATTGTGGTTTTGATTTGCATTTCCCTGATTACTAATGACATTGGGCCTCTTTTCAAGTGCTTTCTGGCCATTTGCATATCTATTTTACAGAGATGTCTGCTCAAGTCTTTGGTTGTTTTTAATTGGTTCTCTCTCTTTTGTTGTTAAGTTGAGGGATTTCTTTATATATGCTAGATATTAATCCTTTATCGGATACGTGCTTTCCACATATTTTCTCTCATTGTGCAGGTTTTTTTTTTACTTTCAAGATAAAGTCCTTTGAGGAACAACAATTATTAATTTTGATGAGGTCCCATTTCTCTATTTTTTCTTTCGTTGCTTATGCTTTGGGTGTAAAGTCTAGGAAACCATTGCATAACACAAGGTCTGGAAGATGCTCTCCTAGGTTTTCTTCTAGGAGCTTGACAGTTTTAGCACGTATATTTAGGTCTTTGATCCTTTTTTTTTTTTTTTTTTTAACACTTAAGATATTTTAATTTTATTTAAAAAGATATTTTATATCAGATGGAAATTTTTATCATATGTCATATTTAAAGAAAATAAAATTACACAAAAATACATAAAAAGTCAAAGTTGCAAGCAAAATTAATTGATTAGGACATTTCTAAAACTTCTTCAAATGCAGAGTGTGACTCTTCTAAATCACTCTTTTTTTTTTAACCTCTGGTGGCCACTGCCTTTATATCAGTTATAAAAGTTCTACCATTGCCAAAGTAACAATAAGTCTATAATAGAATAATATTAAGTATACTTTAGTCCACTGTTCATTCCCTAATCTTGAGGATTTGAGGATGGTGATGCCAACTCTGTTTCTAACTGAGAGGGGGCCTAGGTCCCATGAGGCAGATGGATGGAACTATTTTGCTTGCAGTTGCAGACACTCTCTGTTCCTTGGGATGGGCATTGTCCATCATCATCTCCTTTTAGTTGTCCTGGGTGAGTTCAATGACCTGGAAAGTAGGTGTTGCAACTCTCCTGAGATTCAGGACTCAACTGGCACGTGGAACGGACCAAAGATTTAAGTCTCTGGGACATATATTTAACAAGTATGGTGCTAATTATAAGTTCAAATAAAAGGGGCAGAAGAGCCATGTGTAGGGAAATAGTCTAAGTTTGTTACACTGGGAACCATAAATTCCAGAGTAGGGCCCACTGATAGGGTGCTGAATTCCTGAGCTTGTCTGTCCTGCTTATAGTGCCTGGATGTCTCTAGAGTCCTCAGGAGCCCTGCTGTTTGTGGCACTGTGTACTGTGGCATGAGATCCTCCTGAGACATGCATAAGCGTAATCTCTAGAATGACCTTCCGAATCTCTTAGCCATAAAAACTCATTTGTGTTTAATATTTCCCCCTTTTGGTCAAGGTCTTTTTCTGAATGCATTACTATAATAGTTTGCACTTGGTAATAATCCCTCGGTGCAAGGGAGGCTCATCCTGGGAGTCATGTCCCACGTGGAGGGGAAGGTAGTGCATTTTTATATATATATATATACACACACATTGGCTTAGAGAAAGGCCACATTTGAGCAAAAAGGAGGCTTTCAGGAGTTAACTCTTAGGCAATTTGTAATACTAGGCTAAGTTTCAGTTTCATAAGAAAATGTTCATAAATACAATCATCAATATCAAGGGCCTGGCATAATGGTCTGTCTTCCTTCACTAGGCACTGCCCTTGTACTCAGAGGATTCTTGTCATTCTATTAGAAACTGTGTCAGTGCTCCCTAGGATGGGAATTTGGTATTCTTTTAGTTATTGTGTGGGTCTCTGCCCACTGAGACAACCCATATGCCTCTAAGGCATATGAAGGCATATTCATATGCCTTAGAGGCATGCCCCAGGTGCACCCCTCCCCACACATCCCCCCATCATCTACACCCCGCACTAGTGATCCTCCCCTCCCACAGTTGTGACCCGTCTGTGATTTAATAACTCTCCAAAAATGAAGCCAACACAATAACCAAATAAAATTTATAAGAAAATGAAATAATAATGGTTTTAAAAATATCAAATAAAATACAAAATTTTAAAAAATTGAAATAATATAGAAAATTTTTAGATATTATGTCTTTTGTCACTGTAAGATCTGTTATCTTGTATGTATAGTAACGATTTCTTCCATATATTCTCCCAGTGTCTTATTTTTTCCATTTTATCTTCAAAGAAGCTTTAGGTTACAGAAAAGCAACATAGAAAATATAGGGAATTCCCATATATTCCACAACCTCCCCCTTTTCCACTTTCCCCTATAATAACATTTTACATGTGGATGGTACATTTGTTATACTTGATGTACAGATATTGAAGCATTGCTACTAACCATTGTCAATGGTTTACATTACATTTTGGACCATATATTTTAATAGGTTTTGACAAAGTTGTTGCAAGATCATGCAGTAAAATTTTAATGCCCTAAAAATGCCCTATGTTCCATCTATTCCCTCTCTTCCCCCTCCCCTCGGAACCTATGGTAACCACTAAGTTTCAGTTTGTGAAAAATGAAATTCATAGTTACTTGCAATAATATTGAGAGTTGGACATATTGGTCTGTTTTCTTTTATTGGGTACTGTCTATGTTCTTGGGGGATTCTTGTCCCTCTAATGAGAACATAGGAGGGCTCCCCAGGATGGGAGTTTAATATTTTCTTGTTTATTGTGTGGGTGTCCACCCACTGAGATAACATACTATGACAAGATGAGTACTTACATATTCCATAGAGGCATGCCCCAGGTGTGCCCTATTCCATATATCTCCCCCCCCAATGCCCTATACCAGTAACCCTTCCCTACCATATTTGCCAAAGAATATTCCCAATATTGTAGTTTTAACCACAGATATGCAAATCCCCAGAGTTCACCTGCTACTTCCTCCAACTCTCCCTGTTTCCATGGATAGTCCAACCCACCCTCCCACTGTGCTCCCCCTCACAGACCAGCACCGCAGATCCCAATCTCATCACTGCACCACTCCCACACCCATCCACTGCCCAAACAAACCCTTCCACCTTATATTTGATCCATTTTGAATTGATTTTTGTATGAGGTGTGAGGTAAGTGTCCTTCTATTTTTTTCTGCAAATGGAGATCCAGATTTACCAACACCATTTGTTGAAGAGACTGTTCCTTCTCCATTGAGTAATCTTTGCCACCTTATCAAAAATCAATTGGTTATAAATGTGAGGGTTGATTTCTGAGCTCTTAATTTTACTTCATTTGTCTATATGTCTGTTGTCCCAGTACCATGCTGTTTTGCTTCTAGTGGCTTTGTAATTAAGTTTTAAGATTGGGAAATGTGAGTCACCCAACTTCATTATTCCTTTTCAAGATGACTCTAACTATTTGGGGCCCTTTACTCTTCCACATAAATGTGATGATTGGCTTTGCCATTTCTGCAAAGAAGGTAGTTGGAATTTTGATTTTGACAGCATTGAATCTATAAATTGTTTTGGGTAGTATAGACATCTTAATGACATTTAGTCTCTTAATCCATGAACATGGAAAGCATGGAATATCCTTCCTTTTATTTAGGTCTTTTAAATTTTCTTTTAGTAATGTTTTGTAGTTTTCTGTGTGCAAGTCCTTTACATCCTTGGTTAGATTTATTCTTAGATATTCAATTCTTTTAGTTGTTTTTGTGAGTGGATTTTTTTCTTGATCTTGTCTTCTGATTGTTCACTGTTTATGTATACAAACACACTGATTTTTGGGTGTTGATCTTGTATGACACCAATTTGCTGAATTCATTTATTAGCTCTAGGAACTTTCTTGTGGATTTTCAGGATTTTCTGTATATAAGACCATATCATCAGCAAATAGGTAAGTTTTACTTCTTCTTTTCCAATTTGGTGCATTTTAGTCCTTTTCTTGCCTAATTGCTCTGGCAAAAGCATCTAGTACAATGTTGGGTAACGGTTGTGACTGTGGGCATCCTTGTCTTGTTCCTGATCTTAGAGGGAAACTTTCAGTCTTTCATCAAGTATAAAGTTAGATGGTGGGCTTTTCATATATATTTCATATATATTCTTTATCATCTTGTAGAAGTTTCCTTCTAGTCTTAGTATTCTAAGTGTTTTTTAACAAGAAAGTATGTTGTATTTTGCCAAATGTGTATTTTGCATCAATTGAGATGATAGTGTGTGTGTTTTTTTCCCTTCATTCTGTTAACGTGGTGTATTACATTAGTTGGTTTTCTTATGTTGAACCAACCTTGCACACTAGGGACAAATCCGACTTGATCATGGTGTATAATTCTTTTAATATGCTATTAGCTTCAGTTTGGTAGTATTTTGTTGAGGATTTTTGCATCTATATTCAAGAGATTAGTCTGTAGTTTTCTTTTCTCATGGTATCTTTATTCAGCTTTGGTATGATTGTGATGTTGGCTTCATAGAATGAGTTAGGGAGTGTGCCTGCATCTTCAATTTTTTAAAAGAGTTTGAGCAGAATTGGAATTAAGTGTTCTTGGAATGTTAAGTATAATTCCCATGTGAGGCCATCTGGTTGTGGGCATTTCTTCATTGGGAGGTTTTTGATTACTGACTGAATCGCTTTACTGGTAATTGGTTTGTTGAAATCTTTGATTTCTTCTTAAGTCAATGTAGATAGTTTGTGTATTTCCAAGATTTGTCCATTTTGTCTAGGTTATCTAATTTATTGGTATACAGTTGTTCATAGTACACACTTATGTCCTTTTTATTTAATGGGGTCGTAGTAAAGCCCCCCTTTTCATTTCTCAGTTTGGTTATTTTTATCCTATCTTTTTTCTAAGTCTAGCTAAAAGTTTGTCAATTTTATTGAGGTTTCAGAGAACCGACTTTTGATTTTGTTGTTTTTGTTTTCTATGTCATTTATCTCAGCTCTAATCTTTGTTATTTCCTTCCTTCTGCTTGTTTAGTTTGCTCTTCTCTTTCTATTTCTTCATGTTTGAGGTTAGGTCTGTCTCTGAATTGAATACTTTCTTCTTTTTAAATGTAAGCTTTTAGAGCTATAAACTTCCCTCAGCACTGCATTTGTTGCATCCCATAAGTTTTGGTATGTTGTATCTTCATTTTCATCCATCTCAAGATATTTCCTAATTTATCTTCTGACTTCCTCTTTAACCCATTGGCTGTTTAAGAGTATGCAGTTTAATTTCCACATTTTTGTGAATTGTCCCTTTTTCTCACTTTTATTGATCGCTAGCTTCATTCTGTTGTTGTTGCAAAATATACATTGTATGATTTCAATATTTTTCAATTTATTGAGACTTGTTTTGTGTCCCAACATATGGTCTGTCCTAGAGAATTATCTATATGCTCTTAGGAAGAATGTGCATTCTGTTTTCATTGGGTGAAGTGTTCTATATATGTCTGTTAGTCCAAGTTGGTTTTGTGTATCATTCAAGTCCTGTACTTGTTTATTGATCTTCTGACTAGATGTTCTATCCATTATTGAGAGTGGTGTGTTAAAGTCTCCTACTATTAAAGTAGAACTATCAATTTCTCCCTTCAAATCTGTCACTATTTGCCTCATATATATTGGGGCTTTGCCCTTGGATGTATATATTTATAATTGTTACTTCTTTCTGTTGAATTGTCCCCTTTATCAGTATGTAGTGACTATCTTTGTCCCTTGTTACTCTTTTTGACTTAGTGTCTATTTTATCCGATATTAGTAGAGCCATCTCAGCTCTTTTTTGGTTACTACTTGCACGCATGGTGTTACAGTTTGAAGTTCTTTCATGAATCCCAAAAAGAAAAAGATTATGTTTTTAAACCAGTCCATTCCTGTGGATGTACATTTTTTTTTTTTTTTTTACATAGAGAATCTTTAAATTTTTGTTCATTTTATTAGTAAGCTGAACCAAAGTGACTATTGAATTAGTAGGTCAAAAATAAAAGTATGTGTCCATATATATAATATAAATATTTCTTCATTCCTCATTCTCAGCTGATGGCCTTGGTTCCTATTTTACTGGGAAAATAGAAGCAACAAGCTCCCATTGCTATATCTACCCACCCAGCAGTATCTACAGCTGTAATAGAAGGACAATCTGTCTGTTGTGAAATCCTCCACTCTGTACTCTGTTTCCCTCATGCCTACTCAATTCTTTCTTCTCTCTTCTGCATCAGCAGTTCCCCCCCTCTTTATTGGATCATTTCCATCAGTAAATAAATGCTATTAATTTTCCCATCCTAAAAAAAAGAAAAATTGTGAGACACTTTTGATTGGACTACATCAGTGAGGTGTGACTCAGGTTGAGTCTCTGCCCTCTTTCTGGGTGTTATATGAATGGAGATACAGAGAGACACAGGAAAAGGAAGTTCTGTCATTTTTGATCCTGCCATGTGAGAGGGGCCTCAAGGATCTCTGTCTAGCAGCCAAACCTTAAGCATGAAGACCCCAAGAAGATGGGGCCATGGAGCAGCTCAGTTTTTAAAAGGCTTTGATCTGTATGTTCCCATTCTTATTTTCTTCACTGGTATTTTCTGTATTTTAATCCTCTTCTTTTGGATGGACCATTATTTCCTGTTTCTTTGTTTGTCTTGTACTCTTGTTGCACACTGTAAATGTTAATATTTTAAAATATTAATTCTTGGATTTACTTCCTGGGTGTTTGTTTCTTGGTTTTGTAAGCAGCTGGTGATAGACATTTTCTTGAGCTTCAGCCCTTGTATCAAGAAGGTCTTCCCAAGGTGAATGCAACGTGCAGGATTTTTTCTGTCTTTCTGAGCCTTTGTCTTGTCCTGGGCTTTTGCTTCTTAGTTGTTTTGGAGTACTCTTGTTTACAGAAATCTGGTTGTCCCTTCTGTTTCTCAGGGGACAAACCTCTCTCTTTTGGATATTTGAAGTCAGCTTTGTCCCAGACTGTCTGCTTCTACAGTTTTTTACACTCCTGTTGTTGTCTTATGTTGCAAATTCTGGGTGGAGGGTCACCCCAGGGAGGAATTTCTCATGTTGGTCTTTCCCAGGCAAAACAGAGTCAGGGACTCACAGAGGGGGTCCAGACTGGCTCCAAAGTGCCCTATGGAGGGGTCATGAAGGATGCCAAAACCTTCTGCAAAGGACCACCAAAGATGAGCTTTCTTGGTCTGCCTGATAAATGTAGCCCTTCAGCTTACTGTCCTCTGCAGCCCTGAGGAAGCACAGCATACTTAAATATCCTCCTTCTTTGCCCCATTTCAGGGCAGTGTTGAAATCATGGCTGCTGCCACCTTAGTCTGGGGCTGGTTGAAAGAATAGCTGCCCAGTGATCTGAATTTGCTAATCAAAAGCCATGATCATTTGATCAGCCATGCCCACCCCTGTTCTTGGGGAAGAGGATTTTATGTCCCTTTCTGTCATTAGGAACTAGCCAGGGGCTGAATGCTGCAGTGGCCCACTGTAAGAGTAGGGGATGGGTGCCAGTAGCCACCACATGGAGAGAGCAATTTACAGTTCTTTACTGTAATTTATCAGCCTCTTCCTCCTGTTCTTCCCTGGATATTGTATAATGTTCTTCTGGCTTCTAGAATTTCAAAATAGTTGTTTCAGACAGTTTCTGCCTGTTTAATAGTTGTTTTGGTATAAGGTCTGAGTCTTGGATTTCCCTATGCCACCATCTTCCCTTGACGTCTCCTCTTATTAACTTTTTAATGTCTATAAGATCTAAATAATGATATCACTTTTTCATTGCTGATATTGGTAATTATTGCTTTCTCTTTTTTTTCCTTCATAATTCTCACTAGGGGTTATTTTTATATTTTTTCTTAGAGAAATAACCTTCAGCTTTGTTGATTTTCCTAACTATATTATTTCTATTTCATTGATTTCCACTCTTTCTTTATTATTGGCTTTTTTTCCTATTATTTTTGTTTAATTTGCTCTTTGTAACTTCTTAAGGTAGAAGCATAGATCAATTATCTAAAATTGTATTCCTCTCCATTATAAACATTTAGTGCTATAAATTTCTATCTAATTATTGCTTTGACTACATGACATTCATTTTGGTATGCTATATTTTGACCATTATTTGGTTTGAAACATATTTCGCATTTATCTCTGATTTATTTTACCATTGTTTTTTTTTTTTTTTTTTTTTTTAAAGCATCTTGCTTATTTCCAAAAATCTGGATATTTTACAGCTACTTCTTTGTTGTTGATCCAAATTTAATTCAGTTGGGCACAAGAGAACAAAATGGTCTCTGCTATTGCAGTTCTTTGCAATTATTGCAGAAGAGACACATGATGTCCTCTAGGGGAGGAGTCCCACAGCATGGAGGATAACAACCATGGTTTGCAGGTGTTGGGATCACCAACAAAAGCATGACTCACACAGGCACTGGATGGAATAACATGTTACTCACATAAAGAAGAGACAGAGTAAGGTCAACTTCATTAATGGATGTTGGTCCCCTTTGGCCAGTGGGTCTCATCTGCAGCCAACATAGGGAGATAGTCTTTATGAACCCCTCTTACACCACAAGTGAAGGATTCTACTCCTTCCCTGCTGTGAATGAGTATAGCAGCAGGGCTGGCCAGGTGCCATTAAATGAACATACATAACCAGGCAGTCTCTGTGAATGTTTACATATGCTAAGGACAAATGGGGAAGGAATATGCCTACAGAAACATTATCTGCTAAGAGATGTGTTTTATGACAAGGTGCCACAAGGAGGAAGTCAGCTCACAATCATCAGCCATCCTAGGTGCCAGGCTGACACATCTAATCCCAAGCACAGGGTGTGTTGGTGGGTTACAGGGAAGGCAGCAAAATGTACACAGACTGTCCTCTTCAATAGCAATCTATTGAGATTTCATTTATGGGCCAGCTCATGGTCTGTCTTGATGAATCTTCCAGGTACACTTGACAAGAATGTCCATCCTGCAGTTAGTAAGTATAGTTCTCTCTCATTAGATCAGGTTAGTTGATAAGGTTGTTGAAATCTTTAACTTTACTGAATTTTTGATCTAGTTGTATTATTAATTACTAAATGTTGAATGTTAAAATATTCAGTTTTACTTGGAGAATTAGCTATTTCTTGATATAATTGTGTCAATTATTGCTTCATGTATTTTGACATTCTATTATTAGGTACAAATACACTTAAGTTTGTTAAGTCTTTTGTAAGAATTGATGAATTTATCATTATAAAACATCTCCTTTTATCTTTGTCAATACTCTTTGTTTTGAAGAGTACATCTCTTAATATTAATATAGCCAAATCTGCTTTCTTATGATCACTGTTTGTATGGTTCATTTTTTTTCTAATCTTTTATTAGCAACATATCCAAGTCTTTATATGTATATGTGTCTGTTTTAAAGAGCAAATGTTTACATTTTTGAAAAATCCAGTTTGATGACTTTCCATTTTAATTGGAGTGTTTAATGCATTTTACATTCCATGTAATTATTACTACAGTTGCATTTTAGAATAACCTCATGCTTTTTGTTTACTGTTTATTCTATTTGTTCTTTGTTCCTTTGTTCCTCCCTCCTTGTCATCCTTTGGGTTAATATCCTCTATTATCTTTTTAATCATAGTTGTTTGTTTTATTTTTATTTTTAGTGATTAGTCTAGAGATTGCTATATACACACTTAATTTACCCAATTTATCTTATATCAAAATTATACAACATTACTATATGACAGAGTAATTTTATTCACTTTCCCATCCATGGAGCCATTGTTTTTTTTTTTTTTTATATTTTACTTCTCTCTATATAATAATCCTACAATATATCATTTTTATTTTAAGTAGTCTATTATCTCTTAAAGAAAAAATATTAAAAATGTTTTATATTTTTGACATATCTTTATTTATTCTTGTAGATACTTGTTCCTATCTGGTATCATTTCTCCTCAGTTTGAGAAAAAATTATTTACAATTCTAATTCAGCTGTGCTGCTGAAGAATTCTGTCAGATTTTTAAAAATATGAAAATGTGTTTATTTCACCTTAATTTATTTTCCTTGGATATAAGATTTTGGTCTGACAGTTCCTCTCTTGCACATCTCCCTCCAACCCCCAGCACTTTAGATATGTTGTTTCACTGTCTTCTGGTTTCTCTTGTTTCTGATGAGAAGTTAGCTACCATTCTTATCATTGTCCTTTTCTTCTCTGGAGGTTTTTAGGATTAGTTTTGCTTTTCAGAGGTTTGATTATTAAGTTGTAGTTTTCTTTATATTTATACTGCTTGTGGTTTGTTGAGTGTCTTGCATCTATTCATGATTTGTTTCATCATGTTTGCTAAAAATTGTTCTATTATTTCTTCAAACTCCCCCCCCCCCATTCTATTGTTTTCTCCTCTTCTTCTGGGAATCCAAATACACAAATTTTATATCATTTGATATGATTTCAATGGTCATATTCTGTACAGTTTTCAATCTTTTAAATTTCTGTACTTCATGTGAATATTTCTGTTGATTTCTTTTCAGATTTGCTTTCTTCTTCTAATCTGATTTTAAGTTTATCCAATATATATTTTTAATTTCAGATATTTTATTCCTCATTTCTAGAATTCCCATTTGTCATTTATTTAGGGTTTCTCTTTCTTTCCTATTTCATTTGTCTTCACACATTATATACATTTTCTTCCTGCAAATTTTTAACATATTTGTAGCACTTGTTTTGATGTACTCTCAGCTAATTTAAAAATCTGGATCATCTGTGGATCTGTTTCTGTTGGCTTTTATTTTTGAGTATGTGTCACAATTTCCTGCTTCTTAACATATCTCAAAATTTTTATTTAACTCTAGACATTGTGTTCCTTCTCAGAGTGTGCAGGCCTAATGACCGATCATTCAAATTCCACCAGGGGCCAAGTTGTGCTAGTTTGGGCCACAGTTTTGAATACTTTTATTTCATCACTGGATTCAGTTCCAGCAGGGATCTGGAAATCTTGCACCCAGAAGACACAGATGGCATGAATTCTGTTTCATGCTGTTTCCCACTGTCATTTTCTCAGCAAAATTCAAGGGGCTATGGGGGAAATTATCAGGCAGTTTGATGTATTTTTTGCATCTGGGGCTCTTCATGTTTTTAAAAGCTAGTCTGGTTTCTCCTCCTTCCTGGAAAGTCTTTCTATTTGTAACAGGCCCACTTACAAAACATTAGTTCCCAGACTAGCCACATTCCCCCAAGCATAGAAACTTTCTTGGCTCTCTGCTTCTCTAATGCAAGGTTTATTCCTTGATGGTATTTAATACCTCAAGGCTTCCATGCATCCACCAGTCTTTGATAATCCCATAGAATAGTATGTCTATTTTAATTAATTTTCATTTTTTTTCTTGTTGCTATCATGAAATGTAGGTCTCTTTTTTTGCATCTTCCTACATCTTTTTCTCAAATATCTTATTTTGTGCTTTCTATTTGTGGATACATAGAATTATCCTTGTTGTATCTCTTTTCTGATAAACCAATCTATTTCATACTCAACCCTTTTACTAAGGATATGACCCTGCACAGGTTCCAGTTTATGAGTATACACAACTTCTTGTTTTTGGTCTTCTACCTGCCTCTTAAAATTCAAACCTCTAGATCATTGAAATCAATCCATATCTCAAGAATAGCCATGATTGTGTTTTAGCATTCTACTTTCCTTACTTTCTTCTCTCACTTTCTCTCTTGTAGTGATCTTTGAGGAGTTCCATTAACTTCATGAGAGCTGAAATCTGCTTTTAGAACTCATTTTCTATATTTTATAAAGCATTTCTAGGTGATCTGTGGTTGGACAGTATCTAGTGTGCTGTATGTACATAAGGATAAGTCATTATTTTAGGCCTTCATATAGCTTTAAACCACTCACCCACCCAATCTGGAAACACTATTTTCATCCCCTGAAACCCTCCAGTACTTTTCAGTTCCCTTTTCATTACATTTAACATGGCCAGTGTTAAATCATTGCTGGTTTGCGTGCTTGTCCTTGGTGTGTTACAAAAATGTGAGTTCCATAGAGGAAGGAATATTCTTATATTCTATATATCATCTCTAGGGCCTGATGCTGATATTATACATATTATGGACCTAAGGGAAGAATTATTGTTTAAAGAATGTAATAATATAGATAAATTTCTACAGACAAAAAAAAACATTTCTGTGGACAAGATAAAATTCTGAAATATTTAGTTATAGATATAGACAAAAGTATAATTCCAAAGGCAAGAAGACAATGGTTGGCTTCTGGGAAAATGGCGATGGAGTAGGTAGGCAGAGACTGACTCTCTCACAAAAAAGTGGAGAGAAGGCAGGTATCTATCTAAAGGAGGTGTTTTGGATATATATAGAACAGAAACGTGTTCTGAGTCATATAGAAGGATACTGGAAAGATAAAGAAGAAAACTGTGGGTTGTTTGCCCCTGTGGCTGGAAACAGCACATATACCCTGCCCTCATGGCAAGTAGCCTCGGTGCCCCTGGCTTGCTGTTGTTGCCAAGGGACAGGGAGGAGGCATTTCCTGGGAGGAAGAGGGGTCTGGCAGAAGGTGGAGAGTGGTATCTTTGTGTTGAGTTTGGCCAGCTGAGCCCCCTTTGGATCTTGGAAGGGACCGCAATCCAATGGAGAGATGGGAGGGGTGTCTGCTCAGGCAGGCTATCACACCTAGCCACCTGCCCAGGGAGAGAAAGCAATATTAGAGGGGTTGGGGACAGGTGCTTAATCAGCAGGACTCTAGCAAGCTATAGAAGTCTAAAAACACCTGGGGGAAAGGGGGCAGATAGCTTTCTGAAGACTAATTAGCCTAAGGAGATGATTCAGCTCAGTGGAGGAATTTCTGCCTTGCATATATGAGGCCCCTGGGTCAACCAAGAGAATGATCCACCTGGTTATCAGGTAACCAGCTGATACTTTATGACAGGAAACATATAGACATTCGTTTTGTTTTAGGCTTTCTTGGATCAGCTTTTTTTTTTTTTTTTAAAGGTTCCTTTTTAAAATTTAAATTTAAAAAACTTTAATCACTAAAATCTGGTACATCACTTCCAGAAGGCAGGCTGCAGGGTGATTGATTGATGAACACCACCAGTCTGAGAAGCTCCTTAGGGGCCTAAAGGGAAGTTTGTTTTTCCTTGGTTGTTTTGTTGTTGTTGTTGTTGTTGCTGCTGCTTTGTCTTTTGTTTGTTCTGTGTCCCCTTTCTTTGTTTCCCCCTTTATTTTCTTTAACCGATTTTTTTTCTACCTACATTATATCTTTTCTTTCCTTTATTTTTCTATCTTCTGTTTTCTGTTGTTTTTCATTCATTCCACCTCTTTTTGTTTGGTCTTCAACTGTTTTTATTTTTCTTTCTCTCTCTCCCTCATTTTCCCTCTGCTTTCTTTTTTTTTTTACTTTTTCTTTTTTTTTCCTTTATTTTTTCTTCTCTTCTCATCATTCTGGCCTTTTAATTCATTCTATATACTTTTCTCTATTTTGTTTCTCATTTAATTTTTTTCTATTTCACATTTTAAATCTTATTCCACTGTACTTCTTATGACTTTTTACTCCTGTTAATTATTTATTTTCCTGGATCTTGTATGGCTCCTCTTATACCTTTTAAAATTATTATTTTTTTTTACTCTTATTCTATTTCTCTTCTTATTGCTTTCCTTTACTGTGGTCCTAATCTTTTTTTTTTTTTTTTAAGGTAACTTAGACAACAGAAAGGAAATAGAAAAAATGGAATGAAGTGTCAAAGTGAAACCTTACAACACACACAAAAAAATGACAAAATAAAACCCTAGAGTAGAAGAAGCAGCTAGCCAACCAAATAAATGCATCAATATAAACAGATGCTTAGACACTAACAAAAAGTTACAACCCATACTAAGAAACAGGAAGACATGGCCCATTCTAACAAACAAACAAAAAAAAAACAGGAGGAGGGGCAGAACATGGAACAACTAATCAAAGATGCACAAACAAATATCATGAATCAACTCAATGACATGAAGGAAGAGATTAAAGGTGTTAAGAAGACACTGGGAGAACATACCAAAGAAATTGTAAACATACATAAAAAGATAACCAATATGATGGTGATGAATGGCACAATGCAAGAAATAAAAAATAAACTAGAAGCACATAACAGTAGATTTGAACATGCAGAGGAAAGAATCAGTGCTGTGGAAGATAGTACAGCTGAAATTAGAAAGATAGTAGAACACATAGATTAAAAGATAGAAAAAAATCCAGCAGGGACTTAGGGATTTGAATGACAACATGAAATGCACAAACATGCATTATACGCATCCCAGAGGGAGAAGAGAAGGGAAAGGGGGTAGAAGGAGTGTTGGAGGAAATAAAGGCTGAAAATTTCCCAACTCTTTTGAGGGACATGAATGTACATGTCCAGGAAGCACAGCATACCTCAAACAGCATAAATCCTAACAGGCCTACCCCAAGACATATACTTATCAAATTGTCCAATGCTCCACATAAAGAGAGAATACTGAAAGCAGCAAGAGAAAAGAGATCCATCACATATAAGGGAAGCTCGATGAGATTAAGTGCTGATTTCTCATCTGAAACAATGGAGGCAAGAAGGCAGTGATATGACATAGTTAAGGTGCTAAAAGAAAAAACTTCCAGCCAAGATTTCGCTATCCAGCAGAGCTGGCCTTCAAAAATGAGTGAGAGTTCAAAATATTCATAGATAAACAAAAATTAAAAGAGTTTGTCAATAAGAAACCTGCCCTTCAAGAAATACTAAAGGGAGTTCTGGAGGTTTAAAGGAAAGAACAGGAGCAAGAGAGTTGGAGGAGAGTTTAAGAATAACTAAAAAGCTAAAAAGAGAAATGAAAACAAAATATGGCATACATTAACTTAAAGAAAATTTGGCTAATATAAGTAATTCTTTGACAGCAATAATAGTGAGTGTTAATGTCTTAAACTCTCCAATCAAGAAACACAGATTGGCATAATGGATAAGGAAATATGACCCATCTATCTGCTGTCTAAAAAGAAACTCACCTTAGACCCAGGGACACAAGGAGGTTAAATATGAATGGTTGAAAAATGATTTTACATGGAAACAATAACCAAAAAAGGGTGGGAGTAGCTCTACTAATATTGGACTAAATAGACTTTTAATGCAAATATAGTAAGAGACAAAGAAGGACACTATATAGTAATAAAAGGAGTAATTTATCAAGAAGAAATAACAATTGTAAACATTTATGCACCTCACCAGGGTGCCTCAAAATATAAGAGGCAAACACTGGAAAAACTAAGTGAGGAAATAGAAGCCTCTACAATTATAGTGGGGACGTTATTATACCATTTTCATCATTAGACAGAACATCTCAAAAGAGGATCAATAAAGAAACAGAAACCTTGAATAATACATTAGAGGATCTGGACCTAATAGACATATACAGAACATTGCACCCAAATACAGTGTGATATACATTCTTCTCGAGCACGCATGGATCATTCTCCAGGATAGACCACATGCTAGGCCACAGAACAATTCTTAATGAATTTAGAAAGACTGAAATTATACAAAATAATTTCTCTGACCACAATGGAATGAAGCTGGAAATCAGTAAGGGGCAGAGAAGCAGACTAGGTACAAAGATATGGAAGCTGAACAACACACTCTTAGACAAACAGTGGGTCAAGTATGAAAGCACAAAAGAAATAACTACATTTAAACAAATGAAAATGACAGCACAATGTACCAAAAACCTGTGGGATGCAGCAAAAGCAGTTCTGAGAGGGAAATTCATAGCCGTAAATGCCTTTATTAAAAAAGAAGAAAGAGCTAAAAACAAAGACCTAACTTCACACCTGGAGGAACTAGAAAAAGAACAACTTACCCCAAAACAAGTAGAATGAAGGAAATAAAAAAGATTAGAACAAAGCTAAATGAAATTGAAAATAAGAAAGCACTAGAAAAAAATATACAAAACCATAAGCTGGTTCTTTGAGAAGATGACTAAAATTGACAAACCCTTAGCTAGGCTAACAAATAAAAAAGAGAGAAGCTGCAAATACATAAAATAAGAAATAAGGAAGGGGATATCACCATTGACCCCACACTGAAATAAAGTCTATCATAAGAGCATACTTTTAAAAATTGTATGCCAACAAGATGGGTAATTTAGAGGACAGGGACAAATTCCTAGAAACACACAAGCAGCCTACACTGATGAAAGAAATTGATGAACTCAACAGACCAATCACAAGCAATGAGATTGAATTAGTCACCGAAAACCTTCCAACTAAGAAGAGCCCAGTACCAGATGCCTTCACTGGTGGATTTTCCCAAACATTCCAGAAAGAAGTAACAGCAATCCTGCTTAAACTCTTCCAAAAAATAAAAGTGGAGGGAACATTGCCTAACTCTTTCTATGATGCCCACATCACCTAATACCAAAGCCAAAGACACCACGAGAAAGGAAAACAATCGACCAATTTCTCTAATGAACCTAGATACTAAAATCCTCAACAAAATACTTGCTAGTTGTATTCAACAATATATCAGATGAATTATACACCATGGCCAAGTGGGCCTCATCCCAGGTATGCAAGGATGGTTCAACATAAGAAAATCAATAAATGTAATACACCACATAAACAGGTTGAAAGGAAAAAATCACATGATAATCTCTAGATGCAGAAAAAGCATTTGACAAAATACAGCACGTTTTAATAATGAAAACACTTCACAAGATAGGAATAGAAGGAATCTTCCTCAACATGATAAAGGGTATATATGAAGAACCCACAGCTAACATCATATTCAATGGTGAAATCCTAAAATCTTTCCCTCTAAGATCCCTCTAAGATCGGGAACAAGACCGCTGTTATTTAACATTGTGTTAGAAGTACTTGCTTGAGCACTTAGGGAAGAAACTAGCAATGCAACTGGAAAAAGATCTTGACCAAATGGGAGAAAGTGTAAAGAAAAATGAGTGTATATGTCTAAGAGACTTCAAAGTTAGTGAAGAGGTCATTCCATAGATTATGCTTATGCATGCCTCAGCAGGATCTCATTGACTGCTTAAGTAAATATTGCCTCAAATAGTAGAGACATCCAGACACTATAGGCAGGGGCAGACAGCTCAAGAGTTTGGTGCCTTGCCAGTGGGCCCTACTTGGGAAGTTATGTTCCCAGTGTGACAGAGTTGGACTAGGTTGTGGTTTCCCTACACATGTCTCTTCTGCCCCTTCTATTTTAACCTATAGTTAGTGCTAGAATTGATAGATGTATGTCCAAGAGACTTAAATCTTTGGGCTGACCATGTGCAAGCTGGGCCCTGAATATCATTAGAGTTGCAACACCTACTCTCCAGTTCATTGGACTTACCCAGGACAATAACAAGGAGATAAAAATGGACAACAACTATCCCAAGGAACAGACAGTCTTCAAGTGCAAGCAAGATAGTTGCATCCATCTGTCCCATGGGATCTAAGCCCCCTCTCAATTAGAAGTGGAGTAGCTGTCACCATCCCAGAATCCCCTGGATTGGGGAATGAATGATGGATTAGTGTAGATTTACTGGTATTCTACTATAGATTTATTGTGATTCTAGCCATGGAAGAACTTTTATCATGGAAGAACTCCACTGGAGGTTCTGAGGGGAGGGAGAGGAATAAACAGGTATAATATGGAAACATTTTCAGGACTTGGGAATTGTCCTGAATGACATTGCAATGATAGATAAAAACCATTATATATCTTGTCATAACTTACAAAATTGTGCAGGAGAGAGTGTAAACTACAATATAAACTATAAACCATGCTTAGTGGCAATGCTCCATTATGTGTTATTCAGTTGTAACAATTGTACAACACTAATGAAGGATGTTGTTAATGTGGGGGAATGCGGGACAAGTAGGGAGCGTGACATATGGGAATCTTCTATATTTTTTGCATAACTTTTATGTAATCTAAGTATCTTTTAAAAAAATGTATATTTAGGAAAAAAAAAGAAGACAATGGTCATTTTCTTCAACCAGTTATGCCAAATTGTGGTATCTTCACTTTTAAGGATCCCAGATTTAGCAAATGACTAGTTAAATATTAGTTAAATGTTAACTTAAATACTAGTTAAATATTAACTTAAGTAAAACATCTAATAACTTTTTAGTATGTCTCAAATATTGTATTATTTGTTGTTTATCTAATATTCAGATTTACCAAGGTTTCCTGTATTTTATCTGATAATCTTATTTACATTATAACTAGGATGCTCAGAATCTCCACTTTGAACACTTTCCAGGTTTAGCTTCCTTAGACTGTATCCTATACCCAAGATCTCCTTTCTAAACCCCCACTTTTCTCTTGAGGATAATTTCCTTAGTAGTCTTCTTTCTGTTTTTCAAGATGACAATTAATAAATTGACAAAAGTAAGTTGTGTTTGAATGTGAAAAATAGTGGCATAATCCTGGAATTTGCAACTCTCAGGTAACATGTATCCAAGGTAACAGTGATCTTTTGGAGTCAATGTCATAATCCATAGAGGTGATTTTATTAATGGAAATTCCAAAAAAGAGTAAAAAGTATTTCCAAAAATCAAGAAAGAAGCTTTTCTTCAAAACAACCAATAAAGGTGTTTGTTCTTCACACCTCTATTTGGTGGAGCCCTTCCTGCTTGTTGGGAACATTAGCATAGAACTTTGTGATTTTTAGCTACCTGATCCTAACTATATATTAAAAACATATTTTGTATTTAAAAATTGAGTATATTTATATTTTAAATGATGACTAACAGGTTTTGGGGCTAATAAATTTAGTGCAAAATCATAATAAAATATAATTAATATCAGTCAGGAACAAAATTACTCTTGCCTTCAATGTTTCTTTTCTTTTTTTTTTTCCACTTCAGATCACATACCATTTACTGAAGACTACAATTTCCCCATTATTAAAGTAAGCAATACATAAAGGAAATTAAATGGAGCATAATTGGAATTAAAAACAAATAAACTGTTACGTAAAGTACTCATCTAACTAGTTTTTGTTTGTTTTTGTTTTTTTTGCATATGGAGCTAATGGGATCCCTTTTATTTATAAATTTCAATTTAAGACTGGTCTTTGGAGAGAATATTATTGTTGGAAGAGGGCATAGGAAAAGGAATTATATAATGTTTTCAAGTAAAACAAAATACATTTTATGAGTATTTGAGATATACTTTTTAGTTTTATAGGACAATAGCAGATAGAATAGTTATTTTTGATATAAGGAAATACTTGTATTTGGAATGCATAAATCAGAAAAATCACTAAAAACTATGGATAATTTTCAGAGGGACACTGATAATCATCTTCCTGGGATAGATACCTTCTTGATAATTTTGGACATTCTAAAGAGTTAGAGCTAAAAGAGACTATTTTGCCTATGGTTCTCAACCATTTTTTTTTTTCACCTACTGAAACCATTGGTGGAAATAACCCACTCCTCTAGGTAACAGTAGCAATATACTGTAGTGGTTCCCAAAGGAATGGAATTCCAGAATCTTGGTGATGGATTAGGAGATTATGGAGAAGCATATTGCCTTAGTTTACCAGAGCTGCTATGACAGATACCACACAACAGGTCAGCTTAAACAACAAGCATGTAATGTTTCATGGTTTTGAAGGCTAGAAGTCCAAAAGGAAGGACTTTCTCTGAGTCTGTAGCATTCTGTCGATGATAATCATCCATCACACTGTGATCTCTCTCTCCTTGTATCTGTTTCTCTGCTTTCTGCTGACTTTTGGCTCCCTCTGGTGGCTTTCTTTCTGATGTCTTCCTTCTACACTTTCTGCCTTCTCCATTGACTGTGGTTGCAAGTGTGAAGGCAGAGAGGTGTCCTGGGTTTTGTGACTTTAGTACAAACTGGTCCAAAAAGTAGCAGTGCAAGGGACCAGCATCCTTACAAGTCCAGCAATAGCTAAATATCCTTGGGATATTCTACTCCTCCAGCCCTGACCGGGTCTTCTCTATGCCTTGTGATTTTCTTTTTTCTGGAGCTGGTTCTCTCATGGATGCATTCCCCTTAGGCATCTGTCTCATCACTTCAGTTGAAGTCACAGGGCTCACCAGCTCCTCTGCAGGAAGCTAGGTGGCTTCCAAGGCACAAGGAAAGTTATTTCCTGCTGGTAGCATTGGTGATGGTTTTCTCAACTCATCCAGATTTCATCATGGACAGATTCAAGTTGGAATAATCCACTATGGCCACTCAACCAGAAGAGATGTCATGGGCACAGAACTTGAGCTGCTTCCCTCTCGAAGGCATGGTGACTGTGTAGGGGGAAAACTGGCCTGGAGTTCCGAGCCCCATGCCATGACAAAACAACAGTTTTGTCAGAGAAAGCCACAGAGAGAAGCCAGAAGTCAACAGAAACCAGAAGAAACACAAGGAGAGACAGATTGACATATGATGAAGGATTCCCATCATCAGAACATTACCAATCCTGGAAGAAAGCATGGTCTAACCATCATTTTGACCCTGTACTTCTAGCCTTCAAAACTATGAGACAATAAATGATTGTTGTTTAAGCCAATGCATTGTGCTGTATTTGTCATAGCAACTTTGGTAAACTAAGGCATATAATCCCCAAATAGACCCCAAATTCTAATATCCTTTTCTCCACCTGAAGGATCTTGTACAAATATGATCCCAGTTAAAATAAATGAGACAATTGAAGGTCAGTTTTGTTCAACATTGTACAGCAAATTAGGTGAGGGTTGAATAGAACTGCACAGACAATCTCCCATTTTCAAATGCAGTGTTTTTCCAATGCATATGTTTCATTATACCTTCCAGATGTATCTTCTTTGTGTCAGTAATGCTTTATCATTATAGTTCACAAATATACTTGGATTTTTTTGCCTTTAATAAAACAAACTTGATTTCCCTTAACTATTATAAAGCAGAGTGCCTCTGGAAGAGATACTTATATGTGGATTGCTTGAGTTATTCTTAGTTTGATGCTTCCTGACAAGCTTAGAGATATAAATACAGTTTTACCAGTCTTTAAGCAGATTTTGTCTTTTATTACTTTAGGTTTTGGAACATATTCTTAGAACATCTAATCAACAAAGACTTAAATCATCAGTAAGTTGATTGCATCTATGGCTGATTACATTTACAATCAACTGAGGAGATTTTCTTCAACAACAAGAGAAGTCTTGTGAAATCAGTTGAAGGCTTTAAAAGGAGAAGTAATGATTTCAGCAGTCAGAAGAGAGAATTTGTACCTCTACTTCAGCCATCCATATTCTCCTGGGGAATTCATAAAGGACCTTCAACAAAGTTCCAGCTTGCAGTCTGCCCTATGGAATTTGGACTTGTGTATCCCCACAGTTGTGTGAGGCAATTCTGATAAAAATCTTATAATATTTACAGATATCTCTTCTCCTATTGGTTTTGTTTCCCTACAGAATCCTGACTAATACATCTTTGGTACTGAGAATAGGGTGCGGCTCTTGCAAATACCAAAAATGTGGAAATGGCTTTGGAATTGTATAATGGGTAGAGGGTGGAAGAATTGTGCAGTGCTTGATAAAAAGGCCAGAAATTGCTATGAAGAGACTGTTGGTAGAAATATGGATGCTAAAGGTATTTCTGTTGAGGCCTTAGACAGAAATAATGTGTCATAGTAAACTGGAAGAAAGATGATCCTTATTTTAAAGTGGCAGAGAATTTTAAAAAATTAAGTTCTGATGTTGCATGGAAGGCAGAATTTGAGAGCAATAAACTTGGATATTTAGCTGAGGAGATTTACAAGCTAAGTGTGGAAATTGCAACCTGGTTTCTCCTTGCAGTTTATAATAAAATATGGGAGGAAAGGGATAAATTGAGAGCTGAACTCCTGGACACAAAGAAACCAGAAATTGATGGTTGGAAAATTCTGAACTTCTGGAAAGTGAGTACCCAGAAAATATTGCTCCATGTGAGGGTTTAGAAAATATTGCTCCATGTGAGTGTTTAACTGAACATGGAACCAGTCAGCCATTGATTGGAGTGCAAATCAATATTGGAAATTCAGTTATCCAGAAAGGATCTATGGAAGGTCCTACTATCTTATGGATTGGACCCCTGTGTACTACATGCAAAACCAACAAGCTTTTTGTTAGATCTGTATGAACAGAACCATTGCCAGCCTGGACTAAAAAGGACAGAAAAGGGACAGATTGAAGGAAAAATCACTTCAAAGGCAGAACCATGGAAGCTGAGGTCTGGGCCAAAGACATCTTCTCAGACCAAGAGAGCAGAACCACCCATGTGCATGGAAAACATGAGTATGCCCCAGCACATGGAGAAGGTGGGCCCTCCACTGTTGTTCAGGAAGAGGGCTGCCACCCTAGTCTTCAGAGAATGTGGAACATATTACCCTGGGGATTGCAGAGAATCTGGCTGCCACCTCAATGTTCTGAGAGGGTTGAGCCTGCAGCCCAGAGATTGCAGAGAGACTGACCATCATCCTGATGCTTGACAAAAGTGGGGCCTAGAGCTTGGTCACCATCCCAATGTGTGAAGAGGGTGGAACCTTCACCCCAGTGTTTTGGGAAAGCATGGCCACTGCACAAGTAATTGGAAAGGGTGGGGCAGCTTCTCCATCAGGCCCAGAGGACAAAATGTTGTTCCATAGAAAACTCTTAGACCTTGAAATCTAATGGAGTATGTCCTGCAGGGTTTTGGAATAGTTTGGGACCTGCGACTCTGTTTTCCTTCCAATTTCTCCCTATGGTAATGTTTATCCTATATCTATCCTTCCTTTGTACATTGGAAGCATATAACTTTCTCTACGTTTCACAGGTTCACAAATGGAGGGAAATTGTGCTCCAGACAGACCAAACCAACAACTGAATTTTTTTAGGAGGTACCAGGGGTTGAACCTGGGACCTCATACATAGGAAGCAGGCACTCAACCAACTGAGCTACACCTGCTCCCCTAGTAACTGATTTTGATAAGACTTTGTGCTTAGTATTGTTCCTGAAATGACTTAAGCATTTTTGTGGTATTGTGGAATGAATGTATTTTACATATAGAAAGAACATTTACCCATGAAAATCATGTTTTTAGAGCTAATACATACCTCTGGGTGTAAACCTATTGTAAGTAGGATCTTTTGATGAGCCTACTTCAGTTAATGTATGATCCACCTCATTTAGAATGGGTCTTAATCCTCTTATCCTCTTACTATAGTCCTTTACAAATGGAATGGATATAGAGGGGAGAGACAGAGAGAGTGAGAGAGTGCATACACCACGAAAGCAAGAAGCTGGAAGCAATGAAACTCAGAAGAGAAGGAAGAGGTCAGCAAACATTGCCATATGTCTTGCCAGGTGGCAGAGGAACCAAGGATTGCCAGCAGCCAGTCTTTAGGAAGAAAGCATTGGACATTTTCCGGGTCTCAAACTGTAAGCTAATAAATTCCCATTGTTTAAAGTCTGTCCATTTTATGGTATCTGCTTTAAGCAGCCCAGGAAACAAAAAGCATTTATGTAGTAAAACAGACTTGCTTTCTTAAACAGTGGACAAGTATCTGAGAGAGAGAGAGGGAATGAGGTTGAGGGATTATTTGGACATATGTGTAGCAAATTATTTGTAGGGAAATTTGAAGGTAGTATTGTGAAGTCAGAATCAACAGAGGAGAGATACAAGGGATCTTAAACTGGGGAGGTGTCTTTAGGTGTCTGTATGTTAGAGATGTGAGATAGAAGGGGTTTTGTCATGTCGACTGAAGGACTCATGGGAACATTGTCTACAATGGGAACTTCATCTTCATTTATAAACAAAGGCCTCTTTCAGAGATTTTATTTCTCCATTTGAACTTGGGGCTTGGGGGAGTGATGCAATAATATATTTTCCATTAAGTGTTATTGCATTTAATACTGATTTGTTCCTTATTATAACATGCTTTGGGTTAGCTTATGTTTGGAAAATATTTCAGGATACTTCATTTAAAAAGTAGGGTGGGAGATTGGAGTTTATGTTGAGTTAGTCCATGTGTAGGTACCTAACAAAGTGCTCAGCATATACATTTGCCCTATCAATGCTAGTCCCCTTTAGGCACTGGAAAGCTAAGTTCATTTCTAACTAAGATTTTATGATTCTTTGATAAAGAACATGGATGTTAAAAAGAAAACAACTTTATGGAATTAAATAAGAAACAACTATATTAAACATATATAATCCAAATAAATAATGTATGTACTTAGTTTTATATATTTCCTTATAGTCTTTGTCCATATATATATGTTATAAAAACATATGGTAAAATAAAAATGAGAAATTTCTATAATGATTTCTAATAATGCTAGACAATCTCTTAAAAATCCTGCCCCAAGTGACTGCTGTTAAATTCTTTGTTCTATAAATTACATAAAACTATCAATGTCTTTTGGAGTTACAATAAAAATATTTATATGTGCATGTGTGTGTATATATATTTGCATATTATATGTATGTGCACATATAATGCTGAGAAGACCAAGCGTGCTTTGTCATAATTTTATTTCTTTTTCATTGTGGTGACATATGTATAACACATTTTTAAATTTTAACCATTTTTAAATATATGTTTCAGTGGCAATAATTACCATCACACTTTTGTGCTACTGTCATCATCATCCATTACCAAGACATTTTTTATTACCTCAAACAGAAACTCTGCAACTATTAAGCAACATCTACCCATTCTCCCCTTCCCCCTGGCCTCTGGTAACCTCTAATTTACTTTTTGTCTTTATGAATTTTCTTATTCTAGATATTTCCACATAAGTGGAATCTCACATTTGTCCTTTTCTGTCTGGCTTATTTCACTCAACATAATGATTTCAAGGTTCATCCATGTTGTAGCATGTATCAGAACTTCACTGCTTTTTATGGCTACCTATTTTTTCTTTTTAGGAGGTACCAGAGATTGAACCCAGGACCTCATATGTGGGAAGCAGGCACTCAACCACTCAACCACTGAGCTATGCCTGCTCCCCTGCCTATTTTTTGTATTATTTTTTATGTTGTTGTTGAGTTCTAGCTGTTCTTTATATATTTTGCATATTAAATCCTTTGCAGAAATATGATTTGCAAATATTTCCTCCCATTCTTTAGACTGTCTGATTTCCCTTGTGATTTCTTCTTTGACCCATTGGTTGCTTAATAGTGTGTTCAATTTCCACATATTTAAAAAAATTTCAGTGTTATTTATTTCTAGCTTCATTCTTTTGTGGTTGGAGAAGATACTTTGTATAATTTAATTTTTCTGAATTTATTGAGATGAATGACCTAACATATGGGTCTGTTCTGGAGAATGTTCCGTGCGGTTGAGAAAAGTGGGTTTTGCTGTTGCAGGGTGGAGTGTTCTATATATATCTGCAAGGTCTAGATGATTTATAATGTTATTCAACTCTTCTGTTCCTTATTGATTTTCTGTCCAGATATTCTATCCATTATTGAAAATGGTGCATCGAAGATTCCAACTATTATTATAGCACTGTCTGTTTCTTCCTTCAATTCTGTCAAATGTTTGCTTCATATATTTTGGGGATCTGTTATTAGGTGCATATAAGTTTATAATTGTTTTATCTTCTGGTGGATTAACTCTGTAATCAGTACATAATATCTTTCTTTGTCTCTTGTAATAGTTGTTTTTTTTTAAGGAAAAATAATTTTTAATTTTGCAATAAGTTTACTAACATATACATTAATACCAATCATTCAACCTTGAAAACAATCTTCACTTATACAATGTAAAAAAATTTTTCTTGACAATAAGTGACTAGAAATATTCCATTATCATAAAGCTAGACAGATTTTTGTTCCTTAGAGCAGTCAGGAAAGTAAAAATCATAATTATACCAGTGGACAGCACCAGGACAGAACTTTTTTGTACTTAGGGCCTGATTGGTTGTAGTTAAATATAAACTCTACCAATAGTAGAACTAAAATAAGGCCATATTTGTAGGAAAAAAAAATAAAAATACATACAGAGGTCTGTCTGGAAACAATGAAGAATGCCCACTTTAAACGTAAAATAAAACAATAAAGCCAATCATACTTGTTTTTTAATTAATGTGACATTTTTGCAAAATATATTCATGTCATTTTTCTTCATTAGTTCACTTTATACAATTATGATTGTGCCGCTTCTGTTAATCTGTTGTCACACTAAAGTAAATATATTGAATTATGTGGATTTGTTATAACTAATCCGTCAGAGCTAGATCTACTAGCTCAAACAATCTTAACTGCAATTCATTCCAACCAATGAAACAGATTATTATTTATCTTCGTAATTTTTAAAAACCTGAGCCAGAATGGATAGTGTTTGCTGAAAGTGTGTGTGTGGTGGAGGGGGGGTGGGAGAAGAGAGAAAGGGAGTACAACCCAGAGGGAAGACTGACACACACAACAAGCTTACGCAATGGCCCAGCTGATCCCTGAAAGGATTGGGTAGCCAGACATTGAATTACCCCCAAACAAACCTAAGGCTGAGCAATGGGGGAATTAGAGAATCTGTCACCACAATGAAGAATCAGTGACAGATTTGGAAAACAAAGCCCACACCAATCAGTGACAGCAGCTTTTCAGGTGGGGATCAGGATTGACTTTGGCTGCCCCTGGAGGAGTTCCCTGGGTTGGCAGCTAAGGATCCCTGGAACTTCCCCAAGGGGCCTTTTTAGCAGTGGTCCTCTGCCTCACTCTGTGAGAACATGACAAGGATCCCAGAGTATGAGCCTGGGCATTTCACCTCCCAGTCCCAGTGTTTCTCTCCACACAGCTGCTATCTACATTCTGCATGCTACCCTTCTAGAGGCACAGCTAAAACTAAGAGCCATCACTATCCTCCCACTTCCAACTCAGTCCCTTTCTGTGCCCATGGGGTCCCTGAGTCTGAGGTAATGCCAGCATACTGTATGCTGTATAGCAGTGACATATGGAGCCAGCCAGGTGGGCCACTTTAAAACTCAAGCTCTCAAAATTCAGTATCAGCCAGTTCTTGTTCTCTCAGTAATTCCCTTTACCAAGATAGTTTCTCCACACAATTAATAATATGTTGGGCCAAGAACAGAAGAAAAATATTGCTGAAATATGATAGATTTTTTTTTAAAGCTCAGCACTGACATCCCTTAAAGGAAGGAAAAAGAAACAGATTTCTTTTCCACTATCTACTTTCTTGTCCTTGGCTTCGAGGTAAAAGAGCATCAACGTTCTGAGGTTCCTGTTAAGCCAGTTAAAGGTCTCCCATGCCCCTCTACCCACACGGCAACCTCAGAGAATGCCTGGGCTGTCTGCCTCCCAAATTTGTAATCATATCTCTGGGCAGGTCTATACAGCTCTTTTCTTTAGTTCCCAAATCCAAAGCATTTTTGAAACAGAATGGCATAGTTGCATTCTTTAAATGCCAGCCATGAAATCATCACCAAAAAAAAAGGGAAATTATTCATATTATACATACACATATGGAATAAAATTCTCTCATTAGAAGGTATTTTATTTCGTCTATTGAAGACATGCCTGTGACTGCTTCCAAAAGCCCTTAAGAGGAGCCTGATACCACATTATGCAGTTTGTTATTTGTTCTAATGTTGTCGAGTTCTTATGGTATGATATTTTTTGTGAAGATCCCCAAAATGGGCATGTAAGACAGAGAAAAAACTTCATTTATGATTAAGAGAATTTCAGTCACGTGAAAATAATTATCTAACCTGCCTATACGTGCGACTTCTTCTTATCTGACCCCATGAATTAAATTCTCTTCTATACAAATGGTCAAATTTGGGGATCAAATTCATATCCAGTTTCAAGTTAAACTCTGAAGGTTCTACATAATTATAACATGACTTTAAAATCATATTGGCATTCAATTTTTTGTATTTTCCTACATTTGTCCTGAATAAGTTTTGTGGACCATAAAATTTAGGATGAAAGTATACTGTGAAGTTCCAATAAATTCTCAGTTTATCAAGATTTATCATGTCTTAGCTCAATGCCATACAACTTCTACATGATACAAGTATATGGACAAATGTATTTCAAATACAAAGTCCTTAGCTCTGTGTCATAAATAGGTTTGGATAAAACCACAAGCCTTCCACTGAGTCATCGGCAAAGATGGCCCATCTTCTTTGCAAGAAGTAACGGTTCTTTGGCCAGGAGGACGGAAATTCCCACAAATTTGGCAAACTCTTCTGGTGTTAAGGATCCCTTTTCTGAAACTGTCTCTAGGGCTGAGGCCACCATTTCCTTTTCCTCGTGGGACTGAAGCTCCAAGTACCGTGATGCCACTGTCAAAAACTCGGAGCCTGAGAGGTAATTTCATTGGTTCCAGCATCTTACACACATTCACTAAATCTTCTGGTGAGAGCAATTCCATTCTTCGAGCATGGTTTACTAAACAGTACACCTCTGTAAGTGACATTTTCCCCCCTCGTTCCTCTAAAGGCCCCTGCAGTATTCCAACCAGCTGTTTGGCCAGCTGCATGTGGTACTGTGTGCCTGAGCCATAGGTTTCCCTGGTAACTGGGTTAGTTATTCCCATGCTGAGCAAGTAGGATTTAAACCTTATAGTTTCATCTTCTGTGATGTCAACTTCTTTGTCTTTAATTTTGTTAGCAATTGATTTCGATAACTCCACCATTTCCTTAGCCTTGACCATTAGCTTGCTGAGGTCCTCAAAGGCCTCAGAAATGTTTTTGTCAGTTTCTTTTCTTTTTTCCTCCGGTTTCCTTTCAATACCTACAATTCCTACAGCCCTTATTTTTCCTGGCTGGGGTCCTCTATTTCTTTGTACTGACTGGGAAACTGGCACATTCTCCCACCTTCTCTGTGTCATTTCCTCTGATAAATGCCTGTAAAACTCAATCTGGCCGTGCTCTTTGAAGAAGAGTTTGATGTAAGAATTCTTACTACTTTGAAATGGACCAGGTTCTTTGTTAGGAGGCACTGGGTGAAGACGAACCAATTTCAGTGGCCTGTTTTTCAATGAATACACTTTGGGAAAGAGGAATGATCAGGCAGCATTCATGATTTCTCTGATCTCTCCAAATCAGTCCGTGGGTACTAAGGAGAGCCCCAGCATCAGATTTTTTCTTCTCCTCACCATCATAGATGTGCACCCCACGCTGCTGGATCATCAGGGTCTCACTGATCTCCAGGAGGCCGCTGGTCCACACGAAGCGGTCCATGGCCACTGCCAGGCCGGCCCCACTGCTCACCTGCGCCAGCACTCCCATCTTGTAATGGTTTTTGATGTAAAGTATACTTTGTGCAATATTAGTATAGCCACCCAGCTCTCTTTTGGTTACTGTCTGAATGGAATATTTTCTCCATCCTTTCACTTTCAACTGTTTGTGACTTTGGAAGATGAGTCTTTTAAACTTTTTGTCATCTTGTTGGGTCATGCTTTTTATTTAAAAAGAAAAAAAGATTTATTTATTTCCCCCTCCCCTCTCATTGTTTTGCACTGCTGTCTGCTCTCTGTGTGTTCTTCTGTGTCTGCTTGTCTTCTCTTTAGATGGCACTGGGAACCAATCCTGGGACCTTCTGGAGTGGGACAGAAGTGCTCGATCTCTTGTACCACCTCACCTCCCTGGTCTGCTGTGTCTCTTATTGTCTCTCCTCTGTCTCTCTTTTTGTTGTGTCATCTTGCTGCGCCAGCTCTCCGAGCAGGCCAGCACTCCTGCATGGGCAAGCATCCCACGCTGGCCAGCTCACCATGTGGGCCAGCTTACCTTTCACCAGGAGGCCCTGGGAATCAAACCCTGGACCTCCTATATGGTAGACAGGAGCTCAATTGCTTGAGCCACAACCGTTTCCCGGGTCATGCTTTGTAATCCATTTACAATCAATGTAATTACTGATAAGGCACAACTTACTTCAGCCATTTGCTTTTACTGTAAGTCTTAATCCTTGTTATCCTTCATTTCCTCTATTGCTACTTATTTTGTGCTGAATTGATTTTTTTGTAGTGAAACAGTTTGATTCTGTTTTATTTCCTTTTATGCATGGTCTTTAGATATTATCTTTGTGGTATCTTGGGGTTTACATTTAATGTAAAAAATATATAACAATCTAGATTGAATTGGCACAAACTTAGTTTCAATAGTATACACAATCCCAGTTTATGTTGTTTTGTCACAAGTTAAATCTTTATACTTTGTTTGCCCAATACACACAAAGATTATTTTTATGCATTTGCATTTTAGATCACATAAGAAATAAAAAGTACAGTTAAAAACCAAGAATACATTACTACTGGCATTCATATTTACTCATGTAGTTGCCTTTATTGTGGATATTTATTTCTTCATATAGCTTCAAGTTACTGTTTTATGTCCTTTACATTCTTTACAAATGACTCCCTTTAGCTTTTCTTGTAGGGAAGGAGTAGTGATAACAAATTCCCTCAGCTTTTGTTTATCTGGGAATAACTTTATTTTTGCTCATTTCTGAGGGACTGTTTTGCTGGATATAGAATTCTTGGTTGGTGGTTTTGTACAAATTTGTAAAAATATCCTACTGCTTTCTTGCCTCCATAGTTTCTGATGAGAATTGGCATTTAATCTAATTGAGGATCCCTTTAAATGATGAGTCACTTATCTCTTTGTTTTTGGTATTTACAGTTTGATTATAATGCATCTTGGTGTGTTTCTTTTTGGGTTTATTTTATTTAAAGTTCATTGAGCTTTTTGGATGTATATGTTCATGTTTTTCATCAAATTTGGAAACTTTTAGCCATTATTTCTTTCAATGTTCTTTCTGCCCCTTTCTTTTTCTCTTCTACTTCTGGAATTCCCATAGTTGATATGTTAGTGTGCTTCATAGTATTTCACAGACTCCTTAGTTTCTGTTCACATTTTTTTCTTATTCTACTTTCTTTCTACTCCTAAGACTGAATACTTACAATTGTCCTATCTTTAAGTTTGCTTATTGTTTCTTCTGCCTGTGCAAATCTGCTGTTGGACCCTCAAGTGAATTTTTAATTCAGTTATTCTACTTTTCAGCTCCATAACATATATTTGTTTCTTTTTAAAATTTTCTATCTTTTTATTGAATTACTCTATTTGTTCATGTATTATTTTCCTTATTTCTTTTAGTACTTTGTACCTGGTTTCATTGAGCTCATTGAACTTTATTAGGAGAGTTGCTGTAATATCTTTGATTAGTAATTCTAATGATTGGGCTTCCTCAAGGATAGTTTGTCTTTTATTTTTTTCCCCTTTGAATAAGCTATCTTTTCTTGTTTCTTTGTATTTCTTGTGATTTTTTGTTGAAGTTTGAACGTTTGAATATTTTGATGTGTTAACTCTGGAAATCAGATTCCTTACCCCCCCCCCCCAAGTTTTGTTTGCCTTTATTTGAAGGCTGTAATGTAAAGTGGCTCTGTGTTATATCCTTCAACATTTAGTCCAGTTTATACTGAGGTTATAAGTCAGCCCAAGGTTAGGATGTTCTCTGGTCTATCTGAGCAGGTGTCTTGCTTTGGGCATGCATGATAGCTTTAAAAAATTCCCCAGTATACACAAATGCTCCTGGATGTCTTAATTTCCCCCTAAATAAAGAAACTCTCTCCTCAGTTTCTCCCAGGCCCAAGGTGCTGTATTTTATGGCTCAACTGAAATTTATGCCCTAGTTGGTTATGGTTTGCTCTGTTCTGTGCTACCTCTAATGCTTCCCCACTCTGAGTAAATTCCAGATTACGCAAAACAGATAAATGCCTTGTTTCAGGGAACAAGTTGTAACAGACATACAAACACACTAAATTCGCACATTAGATGTGGTCTGCTCCTTCCATTATCAGATACCAGGGACCTCCACTAGGAATGTGGACTGATGCACTGGGAATGTGGGTGATTCTTAGTCTCACTAAGGTGTCTGTGCTGGGAAAGGGAGTGGAGCCAGGTCAAGTAAAATTGCTTTCAGCTTTCTCAGTGTTCTTAGGTTGTCTTTTTTTTAATTCAGCATTTACTTGGTTGCTGTTTACACTTGACTAATTTCCAGAATCCTGGGAAAGTTGAGTCTGACAGTTTCTATTTGTATTTTTATGTTTCCATAAGGATGGGGTGTGGGCCTTTATTTGTAATTTCTTACATCGCCTTGCTGAGCTCTAAAATACAATTTAAAAGCTTTGAAGGATATTTTTAGCTTTTGCAATGCCTTGACCTTTCTTTTTATATATTAAGTGTGTATCTATATAAACACTATTAGAATTATATTCTTTTAGTAGAAATTCATTTTAAAAATTTTCACTAAGTGCCTACACCATGCCAGACACTGTCCCTGGGCTGAGGGAAATAGCAATTGATAAAGCAAGTTCCTTAATCTGGTGGAACATATAGTCTGTTTGAATTTATAATCTTATAGTCTGATTGGGAAAAATAAATGTGCATATGTGTTTGTGTGTGAGGTCTCAGTGTGTGTGTGTGTGTGTGTATATGTGTATGTGCCAATAAAAAAATAAAACAGAGTAAGGGGTCAGAGAATTTCACAGGAGACCTGTTTTGCCTAGTCAGGGAATGCCGTTCTGATGAAGTGACATTGAAGTAGAGATACAGATTAAGTGAAAAGTGAGCCAGGCTGATATCTGAGGGAAGATAGAGGGAGGAGCTTAATTTGTATGCTTGCAGAATCACAAAGCAGCTTTGTAGCGGAAGGACTATGAACAAAGAGGACAATGCTAGGAGATGGGGTCTGAGAAGTTGTCAAGGACCAGATCACACAGGTCCCTTTGTAGCCTTAATAAGGACTTTGGATTTTATTTTTTATGAAAAGGCCCTTTTTGGGGTGTGTCGATTTGAAAAATGGCTTATGTTTAAGGAAATAATGTTTGCTGTGTAAAGAATAGACTCTAGGGGACTAATGCACAAACAGATAGAGGCCTTGAGAGGATATTGAAATAATAGAGGCTAGAAATAAGGATGCTGGACATGCGGTATGTGTAGAGGGGTCAGAAGTGGTCAGAGCTCAATCTATTTCAAAGGCAGAACCAACAGGATTTGCCAATGTTTCGGATATGGGTGTGAGAGGAAGAAAAGCTAAAATGACTCTATGACTTTTGACCTGAAAAAACTGGAAGAATGGAAGTTGCCATTTTATAGAAAGTGAGAAATAACATTAAAAAAGTAGTGATTCCCATAGTCTTCCCTTAGTAATGTAACAAGTCTCACTGGATGTGAGCGCTCCAAATGACTGAAGTAGTTCAGTACCTCTTTATGTTGCTTCTTGAGCATTTTTCATACTTGCTAATGAAAGCTCAGGTTGGGAGCAGAAATAAAAATGATTGGTGGAGCTGTTAGGGAAATAGTCACGTAGGCTAACAACTATCTTAATTGACAGGCAGAAACAATGACTACTTAAGTGGCTTTAGTACATGGGAATGGCCTAAAAAAATCCTATCTGAAGTAATGCCAACCTTACCACAGCCGCACTGGGGTCCCTGACCTTGCTATCTGCTTGCTACTATAAAAGAAAGAGGGGGAGTTTTCCTCCTGGCTTGGATTTTATATTCGTACTAAATGTTTAAATGAGGAAAATTAAGTTGATTTAATTTTTCCTGCTAAATTAGCAGGAAAGGATTTGTTGTTTATTTGGTTCCTATCAGTAGAAAGGAGAAACTGGGACCACTTAAAAATACTGCTAATTTTCGAACTAATGGAAAACTAATTATTGGATAAAAAGTAAAACCAGAAACAGACACTTAATAGAAAAATTTAAAATAATACATGTTACAATTTGCATATAGGGCTGATATTTTTTTTTCTGAATATATACTTTTTGATTTTTGTGCCTGGATTTTATAAAATCCATGGTATTTTATTGCTGAAGGAAACTATATTTTTAAAAAGAACCCTCAAATAGTAATTTAAAAAATACAGTAGTGTGCTGGAAGGCAAAAACCCCAGTAATGACACAATATTTTGTTTACTACATTAATATCCTACATGCCAGACTCCTACAGCAATCTCCTTTTCTTCTAAAGAACAATGTTGTGATTTCATATTTCCAACCACATCTACCACTTATTCTAAGAAAACAAGCCACAAAATAAAAACTTTCCAAATTCAAAACCCTGGTATATTCCAAGAAAAAATTTAACTTGTGTTTTAAGCTCATTCCCGTAATGCTTTTTTTTTTTTTTTTTTAAACAATGCAGTTCCTCAGATTCTGTGGCTCTCCTGAGGACACTGCTATTCTGTCAGCAGGTGCCAGAACTCTCCTATTTTGTTTGCAAACCATTACTCCTCTAGTGCCATGTAAAATATTCTGTTTTTTTTTTTTTTTTGAAAGCTTTACTGAGACCCTAAGTCACCCTCCTCATTTCTTTCATAAACAGGCCTTTCTCAGTATTTTCATCCTATTCATTAAGCCTCTAATATATGAATTACATTTTCTCACCTCATACTCTCTTCCTTTATTATCCTTGGGAAAACTTGTGGATATTGAACTTTATCTGAGCCTTGGGATACTGGAGAACAGTGCAGATTAAGAAATCCTCCCACCATTTGTGTTCCCCAAAATGGTTTACCATATGGCTTTTATAAGTCTTATGAATGTCCCTCTTGTTTACCTATGGCAAGGACAGACACAGACCCTCCAAATTCCCATTCTTCACCTAATAAGTAATTAGTTGAACCCTTTGTCCTCACTGATCAAATGGAACAAAACACTTATTAATCAAAATTTGGCTAAGTTTATCTTCTTCCCCGAGGCCTCTGAACTTTTATGTCACATTCTAACTTCTCAGTTCCTTGCCTTCATATCTGTACCCTTCTTTACTCTGTTATCTAATCATATCCTAGAAATTTTCATCACCCAGCACTTACCCACCTCTGACATACTCAATTCTAAGTCCCAGTGTTGTCCACAACCTCTTCCCAAGCCAACTTTCTTGCTCAGTTACTTACATTCTTTTTTCTGCCATCCCTGGAATTTCCAGCATTTGAACCAATTAATTTTCCTCCTAAGCCTGCTCCTGTCTTCATTTGTATTCTTGTCTGGGTTTACCATTGGACTCTCTTTCTAATATCTTCAATCTCATATCAAATCGTCCTCCCATTCCATCTGCTGGGCAGAATCTGAGTATTTCCACCAGGAGTCCTGGTTGCAAGTAACAGAAACTTTACTGACTAACTCGAGTTGAACAGGATTTATTGAAAGGGTATTGAGTAGTTCACAAGTTAGGTTGGGAGACAAGAGAACAAGTTCAGAAAGTGGGCAGGGACCAAGGCAGGTTCTACAAAGAACCCACAAGCAAACACTAGAATAGACTAATTTTTTCAAATAGGTAAAATTAGCAGATGTTCTTGCTTCTGTGTGTTAACTTGAGCAGTTGGCAATGGCTATATTAATTTGTTTTTTTTCCTCTTGTGATTGAAACCTTGATTGAAGGAGGTTGAAATGCCAAAACTTCACAAGAATAATGTAGAGGAAGAATTCTAAAGGCTCAAGGAAATAAGAGTGTTGGAACAAGACTTAAAGGACCCCCACTGTCCTTGAAAAGCTCTGTGGTAACTGTCTTCTGTAAACCTTTGATAACCCTGTGTAAGATGCAGCCAGTGAGATGTGTCCCCTGATTTCCATAGGGAGGATAGGATCCCAGAGTGACAGAAACCAAGTAGCAGTGCGTTAGCAGCAGTAGGGACAAGGTAGGCACATTTGCCCTGATGGGCACTAGGGATGAAATAATAATTTGAATAGTTTAACCCACAAGAATGTTTGGAGGTAGCAATTTTTACAAAAAGAGTATGTATAAAAAATGTATTTAACTCATTAATGATTGAACCAACAGGATGGTAAAACTGATTAAAAAACAACAACAACAAACCAACACACTATAGGGTAGATAGAAATATTTATAGCCATGGAAAGAAAGAATAGTAGAGTAAATTAATAAAGTATATGAAAAAAACTTTAATGTCCTATAGGGTATGTAATGTTTTCAGTGTGATGAAAACCATCTGCATCACTGCAGGACAAAATTAATCTGCATTGCTATAGAAACAGAAGCATGTGCCTCACTCTCAGTTTTCTATTCTTCAACAACTAAACTTACAGAGTTGTAAAATACTATAATCAAAGGTACATACCCCTAAGTGCTAGGTAATCCTTGTTAGGTGGGCTTGTTAAGCCACACTCTTCTATGAATTTGAGAGGACTGGCAGGCATTCTTTTGCCTATTTCCAAGTTTTGGAAATTTTCTTTTTCTTAATGGTCTCTCCCTAGTGAACACAAATGATGACCAAAGATTATTCTTTATCATGAAAAAGAGGCTGGTCTCACTGTGTTTGGGCCTACAGCAATAGGTCACAATTAACGCAAATTTAACCCTTTGTATAAAGATGAACAAAATCTAGAGCCATAGAGTTTTAAATAATTACAAAGGCCAGAAAATGTACTTGTTTTGAGTTCTCATCGGAAATATAAACTGTTATTTTCAATAGCCTCTATTATGCCATAAGTTTTTTTTCTTTTTTTTTTTTTTTTAACTATCATTTGCATTTGCTCTTCAATTTGAAGGCTAGGAAAACTCAGGAAATTCAGCTCCACCAAGTTTTATATGACTCAGAATAACCATATAGAATAGGTATCAGACCATTTTCCTGGCAGCTTTTAAAGCATTAGTTCAGAGTGGGTGTAGCTCAGTGGTTGAGCACCTGCTTCCCATGTACAAGGTCCGGGGTTTGATTCTGGGTACCTCCTAAAAAAAAAAAAAAAAAGATTAAAGCATTATTTCTTGTTCCTTAATGGTGGGCCTTTCATACCTGAATACGTGAGATTTATTCTTAAATATAACGCTCTAGTTATATGCTGTAAAAAGGGGGACAGATTCTTATTGGCACTGTGCAAATAACTACATTGCCATTAATGTAAGAGATGCAATGAAAGCATTTATTTCTGAATTTTCAAGGGTCACTGAGAAAAAGGTACTTTTAAAAAATGTTTTTTTTTTTTTTTTCAGTCTACAGAAGCAGTCATGAAAATGACTGCTAGTCCAAGAAAAAAGAAAAAGGGTTTCTCGGTAAATGGAATATTAGAAATAATTCAAACAATATTCCAAAATAAATAACCACAATTAGATTTCCCTCATCGTTCATTCAGTCCATGTAATTAATTCTGATTTTGTTAGATCTTGGTTCAACAGTCTGCTTTCGTGAATTTTTTGCTTCTGGACTAAAAGGAGTGAGAAAACTCACTTCTGCGAGACCAATAAGTGTTCATGTGCATGGTTAGAACTGCTTTTGTTCCACTGGAGCTACCTCCAGGTGCAGTGTCTAAGGCCTGATTCACTGCTCTTCCTATTTTTCTTTCCTACTATTCATCCTTATAAAACAGGAAACTTTAAAAAAAATATTTTTAAAGATACTTAGATTACAGAAATGTCACATAAAAAATATAGGGGATTCCCATATGCCCCGCTCCCCACACCTCCCACATTTTCCCACATTAACAACATCCTTCATTAGTGAGGTACAGTCATTGCAAATGATGAACACATTTTGGAGCATTGCCACTAAGTGTGGATTAAAGTTTACATTGTAGTTTATACTCTCTCCCACCCAGTTCTGTAGGTTATGGCAAGTTTTATAATGGCCTGTATCCGTCATTGCAATGTCATTCAGGACAATTAAAACAGGAAACTTTTGACTTGCTAAGATGGTGCAAAGATCGTGCTAACACTTTCACTAGTTTTACATACCATAGATATCAGTATCCCCATATGCAAAGCAAACTTTATATCCTAATTAGAGCAAGAGGGAAAGAGTTTAGTAATTAGTAGGAATTTTGTGACATCAGGAGGCTAGAGAAGATGATTCTTTTAGGTTAGAGCCATTACCCTCTAATGAGGAACTATCTCAGAGGGACTGTCAAGAGAAATTATTTTCTCCATCCCTGTGGTGGTTTGAAGCTGTATGTACCCCCCACCCCCAAATCATGTTCTTCAATCAAGTCTATTCCTGTGGATGTGAACCCATTGTAAGTAGTGTCTTTGAGAGGTTACTTCACTTAAGGTGTGGCCCATGACAATCAGCATGGGTGTTAGTCCTTGTCCTAGAGTCCTTTATAAATGGAATCAATTCAGACAAAGAGAAAAAAAGCCATGGAAGCAAGAAGTTGAAATAATGGAAACCAGGAAGAGAAGGGAGAGACCAGCAGATGCTGTCATGTGCCTTGCCATGTGGCAGAGGAGCCAAATATCTCTGGCAGCTGGTCTTCTGGAGAAAGCATCACTGTGATGATGCCTTGATTTGGATGTTTTCCTGCCCAGAACTGTGAGTGAATAAATTCCCATTGTTTAACTCACCCATTTCATGGTATTTGCTTTGAGTAGCTAGGAAACTAAAACAACCCCTTTGGAAGAACTGTGCAGCATTCAAGGAAAGAGATTGTGACCAAACGGATGCAACTGTTGTGTAGGTGAGGTGAGACTCTGCTCCCTGCAGACCAGCATCTGGTCTATGTTTACTGACAGAGTATAGCCCAAAGTTAGCAAAGAGGTCATTCTTCCCACATCTGCAGTGAACTTAGTATCTCGATAGTCCCTTAGATTCCTACAACTTAGCGCATTGAAGTTTTCATTTCCCGAAGCAGCAAGTCTTTTCCAAGGGGTTCTGAAGTCAGGAGGTATGAAGTTGTGCAACTCTAGAGGAGAGCTGAAGAAGAATCTAAATGTTATATGGTGACTGCAGGTGACAGACCAGTTTCTGGGCATAACCAAAAGCATCTGTGGCAGTTTGAGATAATTTTATGAATCCCCAAAATAGAAAGATTATGTTTGTAAACTCATCTATTCCTCTGAGTGTGATTCCCTTTGATTGTAGTAAATTCTGTTGAGGGGCCTTTGATTAGATTACCCGTTAAGATTGCTTTGAGCTTTTGATTTAACTACATCAGTAGGCATGACTCAGGTTGAGTACCTTCCCCCCTGCTGGGTCTGATATAAACAGACACTCACAAAGACAGACAGACAGACTCACAGGAAGAAAGAGCTCTGCTGTTTGGATCCTGCCATGTGACAGAATGGAGAAGACTCAAACAGCTGAGGCCCTGGAGAGAGATGAGCCATTTGCCTGATAATTTACAGCTGAACTTGAAAAGAGAGCAGACTAGCCAAGACTGACACAGAAGGCCCAGAAAGAAACAAGCCCTGTGCCAGGAGAGAGAGGACAACAGGGTCACTTAAGTATGAAGCCGCAAGAGGCTGGGACCACTTAGCTCAAGAGGAAGAGGAAGCTTGGTGGGGAAGAAGAGATCAGGCAGAGATCACTCACCATCTTGCTTCAACACGTGGCAGCTGACTTTGGTAAGAAAACACCTCTTATGGTGTCTTGAGTTGGACTTTCTATGGCCTTGGGACTGTAAGCTTTTATCTCAAATAAATACCCTTTATAAAAGCCAACAGATTTCTGGTGCTTTGCATCGGTACCCCTTTGGCAGACTAATACAGCATCCTTTGAACACTTCCAAAATAAAAAAGCTGGAGAACAAGTTGAGGGCAGCTTATTTCCTGCTTCCACAGATAGGAGAGAGGTTGATGACATGTCTAAATCTCTCTCTCTCTCTCTCTCTCTCTTTTTTAAAATTTAAATAATAGGCTGTTAAGGCTTGGGAATACTAGTTATAATTAAATTAATCTGTATCAACTGAGATAATACCAGCATGTCCTAAAAGGTTCCTTCTAGCCTGAAAAAGCCTAACAATTATGTGGTACACTACTTAATAAGAGGTGGCTCTAGGCAGCAGCATTATGGAAAGTTTTCTACTAAATTAATTTGAGGATTGAAAAGACAGAAAGTTATTTAGTTAGTTATTTCTATTTCTGCCAATTCAGATCTAAGAGAAAAAAAAACAAAGAATCACATGTTAGACATTCTCTCATAAAATGGTTGAATTAATTGCATAGTTTAGCAAATTTTAAAAATTACTACAAAAGATATACCTTTTTTTAGTCAACCTAAAAAAAATACATTTTACTAGAAGTTGCAAAAATAGTACAGAGATGGTCTGTGTACCCATCACCTAGCTTCTGCCAATAGTGGTATCTTACCCAGTTCATTATCCAAATGAGAATATTGATATTGGTATATTAAAATTAATTAGACTATAGACCATATGCCAATTTCACCAGTTTTTGAATGCAACCATTTTTTGGTATGTCTCTATATAATTCTATGATATTTTATCACATGTGTAGATTTATATAACCACCATGATATCCAAGCTACACAGCTGTTCCATCCAAAAAAAAAGGCACTCATTCCTGGTACCACTGTGTAGTCATATGTACCTCCTCCCTTCTCTAATCCCTGGCAACCACTAAACTTTTTTTTTTTTTTTTTTTTTTTTTTTTTTTAACACTAACCTGTTTTGTGATGTATTGTGATATTTCATACAATGTAGCAAACATAACCAACTAGTTACCTAAATAAAGCATTGATAAAAATAATTGCTGTTTTGAGACTATTACATAAATGGAATCATACAATATATAACTTTTGGAATTTAGCTTTTAAAACTCAGCATAATAACCTTGAGATCCTTACAAGTTATTGCATCTATCAATAGTTCATTGACTTTTTTTTTTTAAAGATTTTATTTATTTATTCACTTATCCCCCCCTTGCTGCCTGCGCCCACCGGGCCAGCCAACCACGCCGTGCGGGCGGGCCTGCCCTCACCAGGAGGCCCCGGGAACCGAACCCGGGGCCTCCCATATGGTAAACGGGAGCCCCACTGATTGAGCCACAGCCGCTGCCCGTTCATTGACTTTTATTGCTTAGTATTCCGTTGTATGAATACACTGCAGGTTGATTAACCATTCACTTGTTGAAAGGCATTTCGTTTGTTTCCAGTTTAGGGTCATTTCAAATAAAGCTGCTATGGCATTCATGTACAGGTTTTTGTGTAAACATAAATTTTCATTTCTCTAGGATAAATAACCAGGAATATGATTTCTGGGTTGTATGGAAAGTGGATATTTAACTTTTTAAGAAACCTCTAGACTGATTTCCGGTATGACTCTACCATTTTACAGTCCCACCAGCAAAGTAAAAGCATCTCTATTTCTCTGCTTCCTTGTCAACACTTGGTACTATTAGTATTTTTTGCTACATACCATTCTGAGAGGTGTGTAGTGGTATCTTATTGTGGTATAAATTTGCATTTCTCTAATGACTAGTCATGTTGAAAATCTTTGAAGTGTTTATTCATTACTTGTGTATCTTATTTGGTGAAGTGTCTGCTCAAGATTTTTGCATAATTTTTTACTGCTTGTTTTCTTACTATCGAAAGTATAATTTCAATATTTGGGGTTAAAATTCTCTGTCAGATATGTGATTTGAAAATATTTTCACCCAGTCAGTGGCTTGTCTTTTCATCCTTTTGACAGTCTTGGCAAAGTAAACATTTAAAAATTTGGATAAAGTCCAAGTTACCCATTTTTTCTTTATGGATCATACTTTTGATGTAATGTCCAGGAACTCTTTGCCTTACCCTTGGTCATTAAGATTTTTTCGTATATTCTCTTCTAAATGTTGTATAATTTTCTGTTTTGCATTTGGATCTATGATCCATTCTGAATAAATTTTTTTTGTGTAAGGCTTAGGTTGATGTTTATATTTTTGTCTATTGATGTCCAAATGTTTTAGCACCATTTGTTCAAAGACTATTCTTCCTCTGTTGAATTGCTTTTGCGCTATTGTAAAAAAATCAGTTAGGCATATTTTTTTGCATGGATCTATTTCTATATTTGTGTGGATCTATGTGTATGTATACATAGATACCTATGTGTCTATCTTCCTGCCAATACCACATGTTCTTATTTATTGTACTTATATAGTAACTCTTAAATTTGGGCTGTGTAATTCATCTGGACTGATTATTCTTCAAAATTGTTTGGGCCTTTCTAGTTCATTTGCCTTTCCATAAATAATTAAAGCTGTACTTATCTATGTCTACCAAAAATCCTGATGAGAATTTAATAAGAATTGTGTTTATAGATCAGTTTGGGGAGTACTGACATTTTGATTATTTTTATTTCCATTTATTTAGATCTTTGTTCCTTTTATCAGGGTGTTGTGGTATTTAGCATATAGATTTTCTCCATGTTTTGTTTGATTTATACATATGCATTTCATATGTTCTTTGAAGTTGCTGAAAATTGTACTGTTTTAAATTTTTATTTTCAATACTTCATAGTATAAAAAATCGAATTGGCTTTTGTGATCTGTGATCTTGTTAAGCCCTAAGAGGCTTTTGCTGTTGTTGTTTGTTTGCTGAAGTTTTCTAGATAGAAAATCATGTCATCTCCAATAGGCATGGTTTTATTTCTTCCTTTCTGATCTGTATGATTTCATTTCCTTTTCTTCCCTTATATACTGTCAAGGTCTTCCAGTACTATGTTAATAAGAGTGTTTTGTTTCCAGGGTAGTCAGTGTTTCAACATTGAGTATGATGATAGATGTTTTTCAAAGATTTATCAGGTTGAGGAAGTTCCCTTCTATCCAAGTTTGCTGAGAGTTTTTTTTTTTTAAATCAGGAATGGATGATACAACTTGTCAAATGCATTTTTCTCCATCAGTTGATATAACTTGTGATTTTTGCTCTTATCTGTTAATTTGGTGGATTGCATTGATAACAGTGATGAAAGGACCTTGCATAAATAAACTCCACTTTGTTGTGCTGTACATCTATATAATTTATGTATGCTGGATTTGATTTGCTAATATTTCACTGAGAATTTTTACATCTATGATAATGAGGGATGTTTTGTTGTACAATATTTGTCTGGTTTTGATATCAGGGTAATTGCTGGCCTCACAAAATATGTTGGTAATGTTCCCTCCTCTTCTGTTTTCTGGAAGAGTCTGTGTGATATTAATTATTCTTTAAATATTTTGTAGAATTCTCCAGTGAAATCATCCGGGTCCAGAAATTTATTTTTCAGAAGCTTTAAAATTATAGAAATAATTTATCTAATAGGCCCAGGAATCATCAGACTAGGAGTAATCAGATTATTTCATCTTGTGTGAGTTTTAGCGGCTATTTGAGGAATTAGTTCATTTCATCTGAGTTTTCTGATTTATGTACAGCATTGCTTGTGATATTTTCTTATTATTAAAATGTCTTCAGTGTCTGGATTGATATCCCTTTATATTCCTGACATAGTTAATTTGTGTCTTCTCCCTCTTTTTTTCTGCCAGTGATGCTAAAGGCTTATCAGCTTTATGGATCTTTTCAAAGAACCAGGTTTGTTTCAGAGGTAATCTGTTGTTTTTCTGCTCTCTGTTCTAGTCTTTTTTATTTCCTTCTTTCTGTTTACTTTGTGTTTATTTTACTCTTCTTTTGTATTTTCTTGTGTTACAAATTTAGATTGTTGTTTTGAGATCTTTCTTTCTTAAGCAAGCGCTTAAAGCTATTTGTAATTTTGGGAAGCAGCTGTGGCTTAATTGGTTGGGCTCCCGTATACAATATGGGAGGCCCGGGGCTCGATTCTCCAGGCCTCCTGGTGAAGGCAAGCCAGCCCGTGCAGTGTGGTGAGGGTGCAGCAAGATGACTCAGCAAAGCAAGACAAGCAGACGTAGAAGAATGCACAGCAAATGGACACAGCCAGCACGAGCAGCAAGGGGTGATAAATAAATAAATAAAATAAATCTTAAAAAAAAAAGCTATAAATTTTGCTATAAGCATTGCTTTACCTATATCCCTCAAGTTCCTTCTTCTCTTCCTTCACTTTCAATATTATTTATATTCTCAAAGAACCAATCTTTGGTTTCATTTATTTCCTCTATTTTCTCTATCATTTTCCTCATTTCTATTTCATTAATTCCTACTCCAATCTTTAATATTTCCTTTATATTCCTTCCTTTGGTTTTAATTTGCTCATTTTTTTTTTCTAGATATTTTAAGGAGGAAGTCAAGGTTGATCTGAGAGCTTTCTTTTTTGCAAATATGAACATTTAATGTATAAAATTTCCCCTAAATACTGCTTTATTGATATCCCACAAATTTGCTTTTGCTTCATTCTGTTCATAATACTTACTAGTTTCTATTATGATGTATTCTTTGGCTTTGGCATTGTTGATTCGTGTCTTATTTAGTTTCAAAGTACTTAGGTGTTTTATATTATTATTATTATTTCTTTTTTTTTGGAGATATTGGGGACTGAACCCAGGACCACATACATGGGAAGCAGACACTCAACCACAGAGCTACATCTGCTCCCAAGATATCTTTATATTATTGATTTCCACTTTAATTCCACTTTATTCAGAGTTTATGTTTTGTATGCCTTGAAACCATTTGTTAATTTTTGCTCTATCACCCAAAATATGGTTGATCTTGGTAAACAGATATGCACTTGAAAAGAAAAAGAAAAGAAATTATGTTTAGTATCATTTTTTAGAGTATTCAATAAATGTAAATTAGGTGGTTGGTTGCTTTTTTGTTCAAATCTTCTACATCCTGACGTCTTTAAGTCCATTTGATCTATTAATTGAGAGGGTGTTGCAATCTGCAATTAAAATTTTCCATTATTCTATTTTTCCTTGCTGCACTTCTATTATTTTTGCTTTATGAATCTCTATTATTAGATGAATAAATGCTTCTTTATTGTGGTGTTCTCTTGATAAATATACCCCTTTAACATTTGTGAACTGACTTCTTTTTCCCCAGGTGATATTCTTTGCTATGAAGTCTCCTTCTTCTGACATTTTTATAGTCATTTCAGCTTTCTTTCGACTTCTTTCTATCTTTTACTTTTAATGTTTAATTCCACTTTATACTTAAAGTGAATTTCTTAGGGGTCGGATGTGGCTCAACTGGTTGGGCGTCCATCTCCCATATGGAGGGACCCGGGTTCGATCCCCCGGACCTCCTGGTAAAAAAAAAAAAAAAAAAAAAAGTGAATTTCTTATAAGTTTATAGGTAGCATGTCTATCCAATTTGTTTATTTCTGCTTTTTAATCAAGGTCTTTATATCATTTATATTTAGTGTGATAACTGATATGTTTATGTTTAATTTTAACAACCTACTATTTGTTTTCTATTTGTCTCACCTGATTTTTGTTCCCTTTTTCTTTTCTTTCATGCCTTCTTTTGTATTAATTATTTTATGTCATCTCCTTTGTTGGCTTACTAGCTAGAACTCTTTTTTTTTTTTTTTTTAATTTTAAGTGATTTCTTTGGGGTTTAGGACTGGTGTTAGCAGTCCCCCCCCCCCCGCCACCCCCCGTAATGGGACAGGTTGTAAACATTTTAGGTGTGAAGGCCCCTCCTGGGGATTGCATCATGTACCTCACAAGGATGTGTTCAAATCTTAATTTACATTTCTGTGAGTACAAATCCATTTGTAAATAGGACCTTTGAAGATGTTATTAATAGTTAAGGTGTAGCCAAACCAAATAGAGATGTGACTGGAGGCCTTGTAAAGAGAAGAAATTTAGATGTAGTCAGAAAAGTAGAAGCCAACAGCCAGAAGAAGTCAACAGCCAGAAGAAGTCAGAGAGGGGAGTGAGCTCACATGTGACAGAGGACTGCAATCACCAGAATGCTACACACCCAGAGAGAAAGCATGGTCTTGACATCTTGACATTTCTAGCCTTCAAAACTATGACATAATCAATACTTGTTGTTTAAGTCAACACACTGTGTGGTATTTGTCAGAGCAAATCTGGCAAACTAAGACAGACATATACAGTCTCTGTGGTATAGCTTTGTTGTTTTTGTTTTGTTTTGTTTAGTTTTTTAAGAACATGTTAAAATTTTAAAAATCACTTGTAGTTCATGAGCCATTTAAAAAAATCCATGGGCCTGGTTTCAGGGATATATCTTTTACTTATCACAGTCTACTTTCAAATGCTATCCTACCACTTCATATATAGAAGTATATGAACACTACAAATGTATACTTCTACTTCTCTACTCTAGGCCTTTATGCTATAGTTATCATATATTTTATTTCAAGATAAGCACCATACTATATTGTTATTATTTTTGCTTAAACAATATTAGATATTTAAATAATAAGGAAAACATCTTATGTATTTAACTCTATATAGATTCTATTTTCAGTACTCTTCATTCTTTTGTGTTGATTCAGATATGTCTCTGGCATTGTTTTCCTTCTGTCTGAAGTTCTTCCTTAACATTTCTTGTGATGTGTGTTTGGTGAGGAATTCTTTAAGCTTTTGTATATCTGGAAAAATTTATATTTTACCATACTTTTTCAAAGTTATTTTCCCTGGCATAGAATTTTAAGTTGATGTTTAAAATATATTTTACTATTTTAAATATATTGCTCTTGTTGTTTTCTAGATGGCATTGTTTTCAATAAAAATATGCTGTCATTCTCACCTTTTTTCCTTTTTACATAACTAGTCTTTTTTATCTAGCTATTGTAAAGATTTTTTTCTTTATCACTGGCTTTGTACTTTTGTTTTATAAAATATATATATATACCTTAAAAATTTTTAAAAAGATACTTAAGTTACATTAATGTTATATAAAAAATATAGGGGTTTCCCATATGTCCCACCCTCACCCCTCCCACATTTTCCCACATTAACAACATCATTCATTAGTGTGGTACATTTGTTAAAATTGATGAACACATTTTGGAGCATTGCCACTAAGTGTGGATTATAGTTTACATTGTAGTTTACACTCTCTCCCACACAATTTTGTAAGTTATGACAAGATATATAATGGCCTGTATCTGTCATTGCAACATCATTCAAGACAATTCCAATGTCCCGAAAATCCCCCAATATTACACCTACTTTTCTCTCTCCCTCCCCTCAGAACCTCCAATGGCCACTGCCTCCACATCAATGATAAAAGTTCTTCCATTGCTAGAATAACAATAAGTCTGTAGTAGAATAAAAATAAGTCTACTTTAGTCCATTGTTCATTCCCCAGTCCAGAGGATACTGGGATGGTGTTGCCCTCTCCACCTCTAATTGAGAGTGGGCTTAGATCCCTTGGGGTAGATGGTGGGACTATCTTGCTTGCAGTTGCAGACTCTCTCTGTTCCTTGGGATGGTTATTGTCCATCATCATCTCCTTGTTAGATGTCCTGGGTGAGTCCAATGAACTGCAGAGTAGGTGTTGCAACTCTGTTGAGATTCAGGGCCTGACTGGCACAACAACAGCCCAAAGATTTAAGTCTCTTGGATATATATCTATCACTTCTAGTACTCACTATAGGTTCAAATAGAAGGGGCAGAAGAGCCATGTGTAGGGAAACCACAACTGAGTCCAACTCTGTCACACTGGGGAACATAAATTCCAAAGTAGAGTCTACTGGCAGGATGCCAAACTCTTGAGCTATCTACCCTACCTATAGTGTCTGGATATCTCCAGAGCCCTCAGGACCCCTGCTATTTGAGGCAATATTTACTTTGGCAGTCAATGAGATCCTGCTGAGACATGCATAAGCATAACCTCTTATCACCGTGACAGTGCCCCATGAACACTTGAACACATTCATATGCCTTATAGGTATGCCCCAGGTGAACCTCCTCCCATGCATCCCCTATCACTGACATCCCACACCAATTGATCCTCCCCTGCCACAGTTGTAACCCTTCTGTGATCCAAAACTTCTTCAAAAATGAAGCCAACAAAATGACCAAATACAATTAATAAGAAAATGAAATAATAATGATAGTTTTTAAAATAACAAATAAAATATAAAAATTTTAAAAATATTTTGAAATAAAAATTATAATAATAAAATTAAAAATTAATAAAAAATATAAAATTAAAAAAAATTTTGACATTGTCTTTCATCACTCTAAGATCTGTTGTCTTGTATATACAGTGGCATTTTCTTCTGTTTATCCCCCATTGTCTTATTTTTTTCACTAGGGCTTCGAAGAAGCTTTAGGATACAGAAAAGTCATGTACAGAATGTAGGGGTTTCCCATATACCAGACATCATCCCCATTTTCCCCATTCCCCTATTAAATTTTACATGTGGATGATACACTTGTTACAACTGATGTACAAATATTGAAGCATTGCTACTAACCATGGTCAATGATTTACATTATGGTTTACATTTTGGACCATACATTTTTATAAATTTTGATGAAATTTAACATGGCCTGTATCCATAATTGCAAGACCATGTAGAATAATTCCATCACCTCAAAAATGCTCCATGTGTCATCTATTTTATTCCTTCCTCCCTCTCCCTTCGGCACCCCCAGTAAACACAAAGCTTCACTCCTTGAAGAACGAGATTCATTGTTACTTGAAACAACATTAAGGGCTTGACATACTGGCCTGTCCTCTCCTATTAGGCACTGCCTATGCTCTCGAGAGACTCCCAGCCCTCTATTTAAGAACATAGCAGGACTCCATGGGATGGGAGTCCAACACCTTCCAGCTCATTGTGTGGGTCTCCACCCACTGATACAACACACTATAACATGATGAACACTCAAACACTCACTAGAAGCCTTCCCCAGGTGCGCCCTGTCCTGCATGCCCCCCACATTTAACACCCTAAACCAGTAACCCTCTCCTGCCATATTTGCCAAAAGAACATTCCCAACGTTGTAGTTTCAACCACATACCCGCAAATCCCCAGAGTTCACCTGCGCCCTCCCTGGACCCTGCCCCCAAATCCATGGACAGTCCACCCCCCACCCTACTCCCTTCACAGACCAGCACTGCCCAACCCAATAGCATCACTGCACCACTGTCATGCCCATCCACTGCACAGCTACATCCTTCCACCTCAGCAATTTTACCCACATGGACATTGACTCACAATCCTCTTCTCCCTTTCTGTCTCCTGTAAACCTATCTTCCAGACTCTAGCTCTTCGAATCTGCTCAATTTGTTTAATTCATAACAGTGAGGTCATGTAATATTTGTCCTTCAGTGCCAGCTTGCTTCACCCAACCTAATGTCTTCAAGATTCATCCATATTATCCTGTGTGTTATTACTGCCTGCATTCCTTCTTACAGCTGAGTAATATTCCATTGTATGTATATACTACAATTTGCTTATCCATTCATCTGTTGACAGACATTTGGGTTGTTTCCAACTTTTGGCAATAGTGAATAATGCTGCTATGAACACTGGTGTGCATACATCCATTTGTGTCCTTGCTTTCAGTTCTTCTGTGTATATACCCAGCATTGGGATTGCTGGATTATATGGCAGTTCCAAAATTAGCTTCCTGAGGAACTGCCAAACTGTCCTCCACAATGGCTGCACCATTCTATATTCCCACCAGCAGTGGATAAGTTTTCCCATTTCTCCATATCCTCTTCAACACTTGTAGTCTTCTGTTTTTTTAATAGCTGCTGGTCTAATGGATGTAAGATGATATCTCACTTTTGATTTGCATTTCCCTAATAGCTAGTGATGTTGAGCATCTTTTCATGTATTTTTAGCCATTTGTATTTCTTCTATGGAGAAGTGTCTATTCAAATCACGTGCCCATTTTTAAAATGGGTTGTTTTTCTTTTTCTTTTCAAGGTGTAGGATTTCTTTTTATATGCTGGATATTAGGCTCCTATCAGATAAATGATTACCAAATATTTGCTCCCATTGAGTAGGCTGCCTTTTCACTTTCTTGAAAAACTCCTTTGAGGTGCAAAAGCTTTTAATTTTGTGGAGATCCCATTTATCTATTTTTTTCTTTCATTGCTCATGCTTTGGGTGTAAAGTTCATGAAACCCATTTCTTAATACAAGATCCTATAGATGCTTCCCTACATTATCTTCCAAGATCTTTATGATCTTGGCTCATATATTTAGATCTTTTATCCATCTTGAGTTAATTTTTGTATAAGGTGTGAGATGGTGTTCCTTTCTCAATCTTTGGGATATGGATATCCAGTTCTCCAAGCACCATTTGTTGAAGAGGTCATTCACTCTCAGTTGAATGGGTTTGGTGGCCTTGTCGAATGTCAGTTGACTGTATATGTGAGCATCTATATCAGAACTCTCAATTTGGTTCCATAGGTCAGTATGTCTATTCTTGTGCTAATACCATGCAGTTTTGATCACTGTAGCTTTGTAGAATGCTTTAAAGTCAGGTAGTGTGATTCCTCCAATTTCATTTTTCTTTTTCAATATGTCTTTGGCTGTTTTGGGACCCTTGCCCTTCCAAATAAATTTCATAGCTTTTCCAATTCAGTAAAAAATTCTGCAGTAATTTTTATTGGGATTGCATTAAAACTGTAAATCAGTTTGGGTAGGATAGAATCTTAAAGATGTTGAGTCTTCCTATCCATGAACAGGAAATATTCTTCCATTTATTTAGGTCTTCTTTGATTTCCATTTGACAGTGTTGTGTAGTTTTCTGCATACAAGTTGTTTACATCTTTAGTTAAATTTCTTCCTAGTTATTTGATTTTTTTTAGTTGCTATTGTAAATGAAACTTTACCCCTTGATTTCCTCCTCAAATTGCTCAGTATTAGTGTACAGAAATTCTACTTATTTTTGCACATTGAGCTTATAACCTGCCACTTTACTGAACTATTTTATAAGCTCTAGAAGCTTTGTTGTAGATTTCTTAGGACTTTCTATGTACAGGATCATATCATCTGCAAATAGTGAAATTTTTACTTCTTCCTTTCCAGTTTGGATTCCTTTTATATCTTTTTCTTCTCTATATGCTTGAGCAAGTACTTCTAACACAATGTTAAATAAGAGTGGTGACAGTGGGCATCCTTGTCTTGTTCCAGATCTTAGAGGGAAACCTTTTAGGATTTCACCATTGAATGATTTTAGCTGTGGGTTTTTCATATATAACCTTTATCATGTTGATGTTTCCTTCTATTCCTATCTTTTGATGTGTTTTTATCAGGAAAGTGTGCTGTATTTTGTCAAATGCTTTTTATGCATCTATAGAGATGATCATGTGATTTTTTTCTTTTGATCTGTTTATGTGGTGTATTACATTGATTGATTTTCTTATGATGAAACATCCTTGATTACCAGGAATAAAACGTACTTGGTCATGATATATAATTCATTTGATGTGTTGTTGAATACAATTAGCAAGTATTTCATTGAGGAAATTAGCATCTAGGTTTATTAGAGAGATTGGTCTATACTTTTCCTTTCTTGTGGTGTCTTTGTTTGGCTTTAATATTAGGGTGATGTTGGTATCATAGAATGTGTTAGGCAATGTTCCCTCCACTTCTATTTTTTGGAAGAGTTTAAGCAGGATTGCTGTTACTTCTTTCTGGAATGTTTAGTAGAATTCACCAGTGAAACCATCTGGTCCTGGGCTCTCCTTAGTTGGGAGGTTTTTGATAACTAATTCAATCTCATTACTTGTGATTGGTCTGTTGAGTTCATCAATTTCTTCTTTTGTCAATGTAGGCTGCTTGTGTGTTTCTAAGGCTTTGTCCATTTCCTCTAAACTATTCATCTTGTTGGCATACAATTTTTAAAAGTATGCTCTTATGATAGGCTTTATTTCAGTGGGGTCAAGGGTTATATCCCCTTCCTTATTTCTTATTTTATGTATTTGCATCTTCTCTCTTTTTTCTTTGTTAGTGTAGCTAGGGGTTTGTCAATTTTATTAATATTCTCAAAGAACCAGCTTATGGTTTTTTTAATTTTTATTTTTTAGTGCTTTCTTATTTTCAATTTCATTTAGCTATGGTCTTATCTTTGTTATTTCCTTCTTTCTGCTTTTCTTCTTTCTGCATTAGTTTGTTGTTCTTTTTCTAATTCCTCCAGGTGTGGAGTAAGTTTTGGATTTTAGCTCTTTCTTTCTTTCTTTTTTTTTTTTTCAGTGTAGGCATTTATGGCTATGAATTTCCCTCTCAGAACTGCTTTTGCTGCATCCCATAGGTTTTGATACATTGTGTTATCATTTTCATTTGTTTCAAGGTAGTTATTGATTTCTTTTGCAATTTCCGCCTTGACCCACTGTTTGTCTAAGAGTGTGTTTTCTAACTTCCATATCTTTGTGCTTAGTCTGCTTCTCTGCCCCTTACTGATCTTCAGCTTCATTCCATTGTGGTCAGAGAAATTACTTTGTTTAATTTCAATCTTTCTGAATTCACTGAGAGTTGTTCTGTGGCCTAGCATGTGGTCTATCCTGGAGAATGATCCATGTGCACTTGAGAAGAATGTATATCCCTCAGTATTTGGGTGTAATGTTCTGTATGTGACTATTAGGTCCAGATCCTCTAATACATTATTCAAGGTTTCTGTTTCTTTACTGATCCTCTTTTGAGATGTTCTGTCTAATGTATTAACGTCCTCCACTATAATGTAGAGGCATCTATTTCTCCACTTGGTTTTACCAATGTTTGTCTCTTGTATTTTGAGTTGCACAGGTTAGGTGCATAAATTTTTATCATTGTTCTTTCTTCTTGATAAATGACCCCTTTTTATTAATATATAGCATCCTTCTTCGTCTGTTGCTATATTTTGCATTTAAAGTTTCTTTTGTCTGATATTAATATAGTTACTCCAGCCCTTTTTTTGGTTATTGTTTGCATGTAAAATCATTTTCCAACCAGTCATCTTCAGCTTCCTTTTATCCCTGGGTCCAAGGCGAGCTTCTTGTAGATAGCATATAGATTGGTCATATTTCCTTATCCATTGTGCCAATCTGTGTCTCTTGATTGGAAAGTTTTATCCATTAATGTTCAATGTTATTACTGTCAAGGAATTACTTTCATTAGCCATATTTTCTTTATGTTTATGCATGCCATATGTTGTTTTTATTCCCCTTCTTATCTTTTTAGTTATTCTTACCAATAATATTTTTTCCTACACTCTCCTCCAATCCTATCCCTCCTGTTTTTTCCTTTCAACCTGCAGAACTCCCTTTAGTATTTCTTGAAGGGCAGGTTTCTTGTTGACAAACTCCCTTAATTTCTGTTTATCTGTGAATATTTTGAACTCGCCCTCATTTTTGAATGCCAGCTTTGCTGGATAGATAATTTTTGGTTGGAAGATTTTTTCTTTTCACACCTTACCTTAGTCATTCCACTGCCTTCTTGCCTCCATGGTTTCAGAAGAGAAATCAGCACTTAATCTTATTGAGCTTTTCTTACATATGGTGGGTCTCTTTTTTCTTCCTGCTTTCAATATTCTTTCTTTGTCTTAAGCATTGGACAATTTGATATGTATATGCCTTGGGATAATCCTGTTAGGATTTATACTGTTTGGGGTTGTACAGCACTTCCTGGACATGTACATCAATGTCCTTCAAAAGTATTGGGAAAATTTCAGCCATTATTTCCTCTCACAATCCTTCTGCCCTCTTTCCCTTCTCTTCTCTCTCTGGGATGCCTATAATGCATATGTTTGTGCATTTCATGTTTTCATTCAATTCCCTAAGTCCCTGCTGAATTTTTTTCTATCTTTTTATCTATCTGTTCTGTCTGCTTTCAGATGTTTTGTCTTCAACATCATTGATTCTTTCCTCTGCATGTTCCAATCTGCTGTTATGTGCTTCTAGGGTATTTTTTATTTCTTGCATTATGCTATTCATCACCATTAGGTCCATTATCTCTTTATGCATATTTACAATTTCTTCAGTGTGTTCCCCTAGTCTCTTCTTAATATCCTTTATCTCTTCCTTCAGTTCATTAAGTTGATTGATGATATATGTTTGGACATCCTTGATTAATTGTTCAACATTCTGCATCTCCTCCTGTGTTTTAGTTTGTTCATTAGATTAGGCCATGTCTTCCTATTTCCTAAAAAAGTTTGCATTTTTTTGTTGGTGCCTAGGCATCTGTTTATCTTGATGGGATTATTTGGTTGGTTATCTTCTCTTTCTACTCTAGGATTTTATTTTGTTGTTTCTTTGTGTTGAGTAAGGTTGCTTTTTGGTACTTGGTTCCTCTTATTCTAGATCTTTGCAGTTGTCTATTTTCTCTTGAAAAAAAAATTAGGATCAGAGAAAAGGAAAGAGATAAGAAAAGAAAAAGAATAATAGTAATAATAATACAAAAATGTAGAAGAGGAACTGTTCAAGAGCTAGGAAACTAAGTAATATGAGTAAAAAACCATAAAAAATACAAAAGAATAAGAACAAAAAGAGATGGAATAGAAAAAAAATAAAACAAGAAAAAATGGAGAGAAAATATACAATGAATTGAAAGAGCAGACAGATGAGAAGAGAAAAGAAGGAAAAAGAGAGAGAGAGTGTGATAAAGAAAAAATGAAGATGAAACAAGAAGTGATGGAAAGAAAGAAAAACAACAGAAGTCAGAAGATATAAAAATGAAAGAAAGAAGAGAAAGAAAATAGATCAGAAAAATAAGTAAAAGAAAAGAAAGGAAACAAAGAAAGGGCAAAGAGCAAATTAGATACAAAACAGAAACAAAGAAAAAACCCAGGAAAAACAGCCTTCCCTCTTAGGCCCCTAAGGACCTTGCCCGACTGCTGTTGCTCATCAGTTAATCACCCTGCAGCCTGCCCTCCACAGGTGATGTATCCAGTTTTAGTGAATAAAATAAAGGAAAAAGAAAATAAAGAAAAGAAAGAAAATCCAAAATAACATAAAACAAAACAACAGAAATGCAGTCTATAAGTTCCGTTTCATAAGTTGCTGGCTGTGTGCCTTATCTCTCCCTGGATCCCTTTTCTTAGGGGTACCAGGACTTGAACCAGGGACTTCTATGTGCAAAGCAGGAATTCCCCTACTGTGTTACAGTGGCTCTATAGACTAAAAAGGCTTCTGAAAGTTATCTGGCTCTTCCTGCCCTCATTTCCCTTAGGCAAGTTGAACTTCTAACAGTTTTCAGGGGCCAGGCTAGTAAGGTGCCTGTCTCTGCCCACTTCCTGACCAAGTTTTTCTCTCCCAGGGTGGCTGGGTATGAAAGCCTGCCTGAGAAGATCCCCCTACCCTCTCCCCAGGGCCACCTCAGTACTGCTGGAATCCTTCCTGAAATTCATAGGGGGCTCAGGTGGCCAAACCCACTGAAAGGAAACAACTCTTCACCCTCCACCAGACCCCTCTTCTTCCCAGGGAATGCTCCCTCCCACTTGGCTGGCTAGTAAGAGCCAGGGGTTCCATGGAGGCTATTTGCCTTGAGGGTGGGGCATATTCGCCCACAGTTTCCGGCCATAGGGGTGAGCAACTCATGGTTTTCCCTTGTCCTCTTTGTCTTTTTGTCTTCCTTCCTTCTGGATGATGCCCTGCAGCCTCCTGCTCTGTGGATTCCCAAAACAGCTCCCTTGGGTAGGTTTTTACCTCAACTCTGCTGTTTTTTACAAGAGAGATGAGCAGTGCCTACCTACATCGATGTCATTTTCCTGGAACTCCCTCTGGCTTTTTACTTTTGATTATGATGTGGATTGGTGGTAAAGATTTCTTCATGCTTTTTGTACTTGGGTTTCCTTGACCTTGTTGAATTTTTGGATTTATATATTTTAATATATTTAGGAAAAATTTGACCCTTATTCGTTCAAATATTTTTTTATCCCACCAGCCTTTCTTTCCTTTGAGTTCTCCAATTACTGATATACTAGGCCATTTGGAGTTGTTTCACAGCTCACTGATTCTCTGTTTAGTTTATTTTACTTCCTTTTTTCTCTTCATGTTTCATTTTAGATAGTTTCTATTTGTCTGCCTTCAAGTCTCCCAATTTTTTCTTCTATAATATCTAATCTGCAAATAATCTCATCTAATGTATTTTATACTTGTAAAGTTTTCATCTCCACAAGTTTTATTTGAGTCTTTTTAAGTATATATAATTTCCAGGTCTCTACTTAATATGTTCAATCTTTCCTCTGCCTTTTGAACATATGGAGAACAGTTATAATATCTGTTTTAATGTTTCTGTTTCTAATTTTAACATCCGTGCTTGTATGGTTCAATTACAATTGACTGAATTTTCTCCTAATGATGGGTCATATTTTCCTGTTTCCTTGGGTGTTTTTTGATTTTTTTTATTGGATGACAAGCAATGAGGATTTTACTTAGTAAGGTGCTAGATATTTTTGTATTTCTAGAACTATTCTTGAACTTTATTCTTAGTGTAGTTAAATTAGATGGTAAAAATTTGATCTTTTCTGGTCTTCCTGTTAAAGTGAGTTTGTTAGGAGAGGAACAGCATTTATTCTAGGGCTAATTGTATTCTATTACTAAAGCAAGACTCTTCTAAATACTCTACCCAATGTGCTGAGTTATGTGATTTTTCAGTCTGGCTGGTGGGAGCAAGCATTGTTTCTGGCTCTATGTACCCAGTACTGGTTCCTCTCATCATTTCAAATAGTTCTTTCTTTGGCCTTGCATAGTCTTCTGACATTCACGTGCTGTTGAGTACTCTTCTGAATACTGGAGGAGAACCCTCCACAGTTCTCTGGAGTTCACTCTCTGTGAAGCTATCTCCTCTCTAGTACTTTTTCTTGTGACTCTAGTTTCCATAGTCTTCCTGGATTTTTAGCTCCATTTTCTCCACCCTGGAGGGGGGACAGCTAGTCTCCTCCTGTGTCCCTCATCCCTGCATTGAAGCATGGTAACTTTCCTCAAGGCAATAAGCTGGGGCAATAGTAGGACTTACTTCATTTATTTCCTAAGTTTCAGAGATCACTGTCCTGCGTCTAATGTATTGAAAACTCTTGTTTCATATATTTTGTTTCTTTAGTTGTTTCATTTGGGAGGGTAAATATTGTCCTTCTTGTCACCTTTCTAGTCTACCTGGATGGTAGTAATGTTTAAATACATTTTTACTCCCTTCTAGTAAATTGACTTTACTGTAACCAGAGTTGCAATACATAGTCGATGAAGAAACATCCTTGCTAAAAAACCTTTATGGTCTCACAATGCATTTAGCACAGAAAAGAAAATCTAAGAAATCCTCAATATGGCTTAAAGTCTTCCTTTCATATCTGTTTGTAACCTCTCCAATTCATTTTTTTTCCAGTTCTGCCTTTCATAGACTACTTTCCTCTCTCACTGAACTTTGGAATTTTTCAGAGGTGCTAGAAGGTCCCCCATTGTTAAGGTTCAGACATCCTTCACTCCTTCCCCTGCTATCTCCTACTCACCCTTCACTACTCCTTTTAAAGCATACTTTCTCCAGGTTTAGGCCATAGCAGGTACAGAATAAATATTTCCTGAGTGAGCTAATGAATGAATATACAAATCCTTCAGCATATTGCTGTTTGGGATTGAAGTGGGGAGGAGGAAGTCAAAAGTAGAGGGGACCATCCTAGATGTTTGTGATATTTTGTTTTTAATACTAAATGAAATCTCAATAAAATTATGTTTTTTGCACTAATATTCTCAACAACTTTTCATTTGTACTGAATAATTCATAAGTATGACTGTGTTTAACAACTCAAGTTTGCAGTAGAATTTATCCACCTGCTCCTTTTTCTCATCACTGTGCTGAGTCATCTGGCCTTTCTCTAGCATTCTCCTTTTAGTGCCAGATTTTATCCAACTCAAGGTTGGCATAATCATTCAATTTTATTCCACGAAAGGCCCTTTAACTCCTTCCCAGGCCAGCTGGCATCTTCTTCACATCCCTTCCAATATTCACAGGCTATTTCATGTTCCAGGTTCCGCTTGCCTTGGCTTTTTCTCACAGTGCACCAGATTTTCTAATGAGGCCAAGGCTATTTTTCTTGACTGGTGGAGGGCAGAATTCCTAGTCCTACTCCAAATCACCAGGCAGAAATTATTTACCAGTGAGAAAAGACGGCATTTAAATTTTTTTTAAAAATCAAAAGATGAAAATAAAGGAGAAAATCTAATTTTAACACTTCAGAAAAAGGTCCCCAAAATAATAGTCTCATAATATTGTTTTAAATTATTGACATAAAGCTGTACTTTGGAAATGTTTCGAAGGACATATTTTTAAGTTAAATGATTTTGAAGAGTGTGTACAATTATGCATTTTGAAAAAAATAATGACTTTTCTCTGCTTTTAATTTTTGAGGACTTCCAGACTATAGACTGGGTTTAATATTTGAGTCCTCAATCCATTTGTCATAAAATATACATTAAGCAGTTATATGCAAAGCACTCAACTGGATTTGGGGGACATATAAGGATAAACAGTGAACATGTGGTCTCTGGCTTCGTGGTCTTACCTGTGAGTAGACCATACAAGCCCAATTATTGCTTCAGGCCTGAACTACAAAATTGTGGGAGTGTGCTTCAATGCATAATGATATTACATTATATATATATATATATATATGATTGTATTTTCTTTTGTTTCTGTGTACATCAGGGGCAAAGAATTGGATTAATATTTATCACACTCTCATCAGTAGCTCTTGCATACCTTATTCTTTTATTTATTACTTTGCTTTTGTTTACAAGTAACAATATACTTAACACCAGTTAACCGAACACCTAACACCTAAACTTGGCCATCTAACAATCTTGTCCTCCCTATTTCTGGCCCCTCTCAACCCTCTGACTACCTTGTGGTCACTACCATCATGGACCATAGATGGACATTCTCTTGCTTTTAAAAATATGACTTAGTGATAGCTATGTATTCTTAAGATATATATTGTTTTGTTTTAGTATTTTTTAAACTTCATAAAATGTGAATAATGCAATGTTTTAACTTTGGGGACTTGCTTTTTCCACTCAATATTAGATAGCTTATATTCACTTGCATCATTGTGTGTAGCATTTTTACATTCATTACTTGACATCATTGTATCTTGTGACTATATAATTACTTATTCATCCATTTTCCTGTCAGTGGGATTTTGGGTTGTTTTCAGATGTTTGCTATTACAAACAATACTGATACAAAAATTTTGTATATATGCCCTTGTTTGCCTTTGCAAGATATTTTCTTTGGCATAAAATTGTCTGAGTTAAATGTGAATTTCCTAAAAGTTATCTGGAAAAATAGGAATGCTCTATACCGAATTTTATTATATGAACTCATTCATTCAAGATAAGTTCTATTTATTGCTATATACATGTGTGCAGAAATGTAATAGTAATATGTTTCTAAACATTTATCTTTTTGAAATCTAAATTTGCTGTTCAAACATTAAATTCAACTTGTAAATGTCCTTGTTTGCCTCACAGAGTGCTTAAAAAATGTAAGCTTCCAACATTTATTTATTGAGATATAAAATATAAATCCAGTTTTCATCTCATCTTGAAAAGTAGAACAATATGGCAGTACTGAGCTTTTATTTCAACACACAGACCTATTACCAAGAGTTGTCTAAGTGGCAACTCTTTTTTAAACTTGATGTTGGGAACTGAATCATGTCCCCTACAAATAACATATTCAGGTCCCAACCCATGGTCCTTTGAGTGTGAACTCATTTGTAAATAGGACATTTGAAAGCGTTATTAGTTAAGGGGTGTCCAAACTGAACGAGGGTGGGCCTTAATCCAATATGGCTAAAGTCCTTATAAGAATGGAAATTGGACATGGAAAAAGTGAAACCACAGGGAAAGAAGTTGGAACTCAAAAGAACCTGGAAAAGAAAGGAGATGTCACCATGTACCTTGCCATGTGACAGAAAACCCAAGCACCCAAGGATTGCAGGAAGCCAGTCCCAGAATGCCACAGTCTTCAGGGAGAAACGGCAAGATTTTCTTTTACTTGCCTTTATTTTGGACTTCTCTTAGCTTCAAAACCATAAACCAATAAATTCCCATTGCTTAAGCCAACCCATTGTATGGTGTTTGTTTTAGTAGCTAGAAAACTAAAACACTGCATATATCATTTGAGAAGCTTAAGGCTGCAATTATCGGAATATCTGACTAAAAGTGGATATCTGATTAAAACAGAAGCAGTTTTATAATAAATCTCATTTATCTCAGTGGTACATGGTTTTAACATTTGAGAGTCTCTGCTTCTCTGCAGTCTCTTGGATTTTTCCTCATGGTCACAAAATGACTGCTACAGCTCCAGGCATTATGTACTTACATGACAATATCTAAGGCAGGCAGAAAGAAAGTGGCTTTATCCTCTTTATCTAGGAGTACACATTTTTTCCCTGACTTTCCATCAAGTTCCACTGGCTCTGGCACATGCCATGATCACTGCAGGGGAGGCTGGAAAAGTGAGAGGCTGTATTTTTTAAACCTCAACAGTGGGAGGCAAACTCTGCTAGCCAGGAAGAAGGGGCTTACACAGTTTTCCACAGTTTCACATTTGTTAACTTTGCTCAACATAATCATTTGTCAGAGATTTTACAAAGTCCTCAAGCTATACAACTTTGAGCAACGTTTAATTTATCAGGACATATTGCTCTCTCTCTCATGTATGTCTATATGCTCCTGCTAAAAAGTGTGTTTGGCATACTTACCATGACTCCTCTAATTCAGATCTCAAAGAAAAGCAAAAAACGGGGCATTCATTGGGTTTAGAATTTCAGACATTTTTAATAAAGACAAAAGAAGTTGTAATAATATTTAGTTGTATATTGATTCAAACTTTAAAATCAAGTTTGTAGAAAATTTTCTTCAAATTTTATAATAAAATAATGCTATATAGTGAAATATAATACAAGAAAAAATGATTTCAATTTATGAGGTCATTTGTTTTGCTGTCTTATTTTCCAAGGTATATATGGTACTTTCCTTCCTAGTGAAAAACACGCTAAATAGTTACCATGTTGTTTCTTAATAATGTGAGTGAAACATTCATATCTGCACAAGAGAAGCATTTTTCATGCTGAAAAAAAGCAAGACAAGAGTCATGACCAGATTTGACAAATAGAGAGAAACTAAGAATCATTGTCCAAATACCATTTTCTCAGGCAGAGCAAAGGAGTTTGAACAAAATAATTTGGAGTTAGTGAATCCACTGATAAATGTGCAGTATTTTGATATTTTTCAACATCTCTTCCAATGGTCTCTCTTACAAACTTAATTTAAGATTTTCTTTCTGTCTTAAACTTTCTTATTTGAATCCTTCATCTTGTCTCCTTTTTGTAAAACGCAAGTCATACTAAACTTTCTTTCCACCAACTGTGAGGATGATAGCTGGTGCCTCCTACAAGTACTGAAGAGGTGACTCACATTTGTTTCTCTTAAGGCTTGGTTTATGCTCAGAAATTTTGGGGGCAGGTTGCATTTGTAATTTATTAATTTACCACAAGGGTGCACTGATAAGCCCTCAGAAACGCGAGAAACAGCTATTTACTTTGCTGTCATTTATCCAGAGCAGTAAAGTGTTTCTATTGGACTCAGATGATGGTGTTCATACTCACAGAACTTTCCTACATTGGGAAAGATATTGTGCAGAGGAACAAAAATATATTGTCCTCACAGATGAAATGCAAAAGATAAGCTTTTTTTCCCCCCAATAATTAAGTCCTTGAAAATATTTCATAGATTGTTTCAGGCATGAAAATGCATTTAGTCAGGGAATTTTTACTTCTTTGATATTTTTAAAACACAGTTTACTTCTGAAAAAAGGATTTTTGGGTTCATGGGAGAAATAGTGGTGGGACTTTAGCATGTATTCTAATTATGACCTATGAAAATTTTAATGCAGTTTTGCTAGCATTGTGCCAATTTTTCTTCATTACTTGGATTCTAGAGTGAAATTGTATATTGGGCTTTTGTGAGTCTTCCAAAAATCAAGAGATGCTTCACATACTACATATACCAACCTGGATATCAGAAGTAAATAGATTACTTTTCACACAAAATCAAAGAAACCAAATCTACAATGAGTGTCCCAAGATGCAAACATTATGTTACTCTAATTAAGTCTACATATTTGAAACATATCTCATCTGTTATCTCGTTTGACAAAAAGTGGCAATCACTTTACTTTTGGATAAAGCTTTGCAATTGTTTACATGTAGATATGACACATCCTTTATTCTCCAGTGATAATTTATTGACTGACTATTGTATACCAGGCTCTGTGACAGATCCTAGGGAATTAAGGATGAATTACAGCAACAGTAGCAAAAAAAAAAAAAAAAAAAGAAAAGAAACCTCTTGGAGACCTTCGTCATCTATTAGGATGGCGGTGGAGATGGAGTTATTGGAGAGGACTTGAGGGGGCAAAGCCTTCTTCAATATTCCTGGGATAGTTTATATTAGCAATAATCAGAATGGACTTGCTTGCAGAGTATACTATCTCAGCATGTTTCTCGGTTGGGTAGCAGAAGGAGCACTGGGTTGGGAGGCAGCTGTTCTGAGTTTCAGTCCCAACTCAGTCAGTAATACCTTAGGAAGTTCAAAAGACCCTCTCTCCTCATCTGTTAAAAGATCTTTTAATATCCTTTGAGCTTTAACATGCTATGATTCCACTTATGTGACAGCATAATTAATAGATTTGCTCTACTAAAATGTGAAAGAAACTAGATTACAAACTGAATATTTTTGATAACAAGACAATAAATATATTGTGGGCTTTTAATTTTGAACATAAAGACATTATTCATTTTTACAGTTTAGTTCAGCTGCGGGCATTTTGCCAATGGGATAAACACAAATGACCCTTACATACAAAATATTCCTTTGACTACCACAACATTCCAGGCCATTGCTACGTAGCACTGTAAATTTCTTGGTAGGCTAATTGGCTTGATGGAAAAAAATAGAATATCAGTCTAAGAAATTATATTTCATATTAAAGATTAAATATTGTGGGATTTTACTGCCGACTTTCCTTTTCTGTACACTTATCATAGCTTTTATTTTATATTAATTTTTTAAATTATGGGAATGTCTAACCTATAAAAATTGATTGAGAATGGTATAATACACAGCTTTAACAATGATCAATCCATGCCAATATTCATTCTTACGTGCTTTCACCACTGGTTATTTCCAAGGAAATTCCACAATCATATGTCATCTGTAAATGTGATCAAAATACCATTATCACACTTTTAAAAATTAACAGTAATTCCTAGTTATCATTGAATATCCAGTCAGTCTGTAAATTTCCCAGAATTTTCATTTTCTTCTTTCACACTGTTTTGGTAGAATCAATATATAAATAAAGTGCCAGCACTGCAATACTAGATGTCAGTTAGACTCCCTAATCTATGGATCCACTCTCCAATCTATTTCTCTCACAATTTGTTGAAGAAAAAAAGCCATTTGTCTTGTAGTTTCCTACAATCCGGATGTAATAATATTTATATTATAAATAATATAAACTGGCAGTTAGATCTAGAGGCTTGATCATATCCAGGCATTCTCTTTGTCTCCCTCCCTTTGATAGCTTTTACCCCCCAGACCAAGGACCTAATGAAGGGATTCGGCCAACTGTCAAGAATATTTATTCCTATTACAAATTCAGGGGCCAGGTAGACTGTAGGTCCAGTGAGTCACTGTTAATTGGACTTTGGTAAGAACTCCATTTATTACTTCCTCCCTGTTCTAAAAGGGAGGCCGTGATGATTGTTTGTGTCTCTGGCAATCGATGTCAATTCAGACCGCATGCCCAATAGTCCTCCAAATGTCTGGTTATTGCCAATATTCAGAGATCCAAGACCTGAGAAAATGGTCATAACCTATGGAGAAGGACTGGAAAAACTATGCAACATATACCTGCCATGGTGTTGCAGGTCCTCGCTCCTGGTGAATTAATTTGTGTCTTTTCATACAGCTTTGGTATCCATTCCTAGAAATTGAATTGCTGGATCAAATGGTAAATACACACATACACATATGTAATTTTCTAGATGCTTTAAAATTCCCTTCAGTAATGGTTGTATTATTTTGCATTCTCACCAGCAGTGTCTGAGAGCACCTATTTCTCTATAGCTTCCCCAGAATTATGTGGCCAAATTTAGGATTATTGCTTATTTGTGAGGTGAAAAATGACTCAGTGTAATTAATTTCAGTTTGCACTTTTCTTATCACAAGTCAGATTATCATTTTATATGGTTAAGTGGTATTTGCATTTCTTTTTCTTTGGACACTTTTTATAATTCTAGGCAATTATTATAGAATTTTTAGATTTTTTCCATCACAATTTTTAGCGGCATTTATATATTTTTTCCACTTAGTAGTTTGATTTCGATTTCTCTTATGTCATTTTTGCTATGCATAATTTATGTAATAAAAGATATCAATCTTTTTCTTACTAGTTTGGAATTTGAGACATAATTAGTAAATTTTTTGTCACTCTCAGGTTATATTGCTATTGACCCACAGTTTTTTCATTCAAATTTTTGATCCATTTGCAATTTATCATTGTGTATGATATGAGGGAGAAATGGATCCATGTTCTTTTTCACCTCTTCAGTTATCTCCATACCACTTATTAAATGTCTTGCTTTCTCTCTACTGATTTGAGAAGCTGCCATTTTGTACACTAGGTTTCCATATACAATTAAGCACATATATTAATTCTGTGCCATTGGTCTGTCTTCCTATTAATGCATTAATGTATTAATTATGCAAGCAGGCATTAACAATTAATTAATTAACTTGTTTTAGTATATGGAAGGACTAGTTCCATCTCCTGCATGTTACTTTTCTTTTTTTCAGGATTTTCCTGCATGTTCTTATTTATTTGTTCTTCCAAATGAGCTTTATAATAATTTTACCTAGCTCAAAAAAATCCTTAATGACATTCTATAGAGCTTACATTAAATTTTTAAGTAAGCTTGAAGTATACTGGTGTACTTCAAGCTTATTTAAAATGTGTAAATATTTAAATGTGTAATTTTTCACATTGAGTCTTCTTGTCCAACTTTATTTTTGTGTTTTTCAAAAGTGCTTTATAGTTTTCCTCATATATGTTTTGTACATTTCTTGGAAAGTTACTTCTTGATGTTTATATGTATGTATATGTGTATATTAATGCATTTATATATCCAATTTGTCATCTATATGTATTTGCTATCATAAATGCTGTCTTGGCTGGATTTAGTTTGTATCTTTGAAGGCTATTATATTTTATATTGATTTTATAACCTACTCTTTTATCAAATTATTGGAGTAGCTCCTCCATTAATTCTTTTGGAATTTGCAGATATTTAATCATTTCATTTGCAAACAGAGGAAGTATTACCTCCTTCTTTCCAAATAGTGTGCATTTAATTGCTTCCTTATGTTTACTTTCTTTGACTAATACCTTCAGGAAATATGTTAAATAGTAGTGGAAATGGTGGGTGTTTTTGCCTAATTATTAATTTTAACAGGAACACCACTAATATTATCCCATTAAGTAAAATACTGGTTTATGTACTAAAGTGTATATAATTTATCACTTTAAGGAAGTATCAAATACTTGTGTTTACTTATTTATTTATTTTTACAAGAGGAGGTGTTTTGTAAAATATGTTTTCTTCGTATATGGAAATGACCTTGTGATTTTTCTCTTTACCTCTAGAAATATGAGGACTATATGAAAGATTTCCTAATATGGAACTGAAATATACACCACTTGTTCATGATGCATCATTTTTTAATGAGCTGTTGTATTTTTTGATAGTATTTTAATTGGTTTTTGCTCCAGTATTTATGAGTGAGATTGGGTTGTAAAATATTTTTGTTTGCTTGTTTTTTTTTTTTTGTAAATTTGCCAGGTTTAGGAATCAATGTAATACTTGTTTCATTAAGTGAATTTGAAAGTTTTCCTTCTTTTTTTATGCTCTGAAATAGAAGCATTGGGCTTATCTGATCTTTAAAGGATTGGTAGAACAATCCTGTGAAATGACACCTGCTGGTTTTGTTTTGTTTGTTAGTTTTTATTTGTTTATTTTGTTTTATTTGACATCCCAGGAATCTCATACTTTTTTAACATTCCTAGGTTTCATGGTATTTCCACCTTTTTATATTTGTTGTTAGGTCCTCTTTTTTCCTTTGATTATTTCAGCTAGAGTTATGTCTGTTTTGTTGATAATTTCAGAGGCCCAAACTTTGAATTTATTTGTTCTACTATTTTTCTGCTTTATAACATTTATTCTTTATTAATTTATCTTTATGAATGCTGTTCTGCTTGCTTTTGGTTTAATTTGTGGCTCTTTCACTAACTTTTTGAATTGTATGGTTAATTTATTTTCATTGGTCATTTCTATTGCTATACGTACATAGTGCCATAATTTGCCTATAATTGTTTTAACCATATCCCACAGATTCTGGTGTACCATGTGTTTACTATTGTTATTTTCAAAAAACATCCTGAAAGTTTGATTTATATTTCTCTTTGACCCTATTTGCCATGTCCTGCTCAATTTGTATTCTATTCGCCAGTGTTCTGGAAGGAGATTGCTCAGCTGGTTACAGAGTTCAAGGGCTCGGGACTACTCCAACACCATCTGACCGTAACAATGTGCCCTTAATTTTACCTCCGAATTGGAGCCTACCAATCCTTTCCCAAATCAGTTGTTACTATATTTACTTTCCAAGCTTTCCAAGCTTTCGAAGCTTGATGACTTGGGGATTGTCTAGGTCTCTTGGTCTCACAAATTCCTGTGCTTTTCCTCTGCTTCCTCCTGCACACGTGCTTTGCTGCAGTGATGATTCCTCACCAATTAGCATTTTAAGGTTTGTGTGGATAAATTGTCACCCAGTATTGATGTAGAAGTTCTTCATGGTTTTTGATTTTGCCATCCTGTGAATTTTGTCAGTTTTTTTTTTTTTTAATGGGAGCATTAAGGGAGATTAAAAAACTACATATCAACTTCTGAAACCTAATCCTCATCTTCCTTTAGTTTTTTAGTCAAAAATAGAAAATTGATCACAACATTTTATTTAATCCATAATATGCATTTATAATGTATATAGAAGAAGATTCCTGACTTTAAGAAGCTTGCAAACACATGGGAGGAGTAATTATAAGAGTGAAACACATGAAAAATTGAGTGCTACATAGATTACTTAGGAATTGAAACAAGAAAGTTCATTGAAGGTTTGTATAATAGCACAGGTTTTCTTGGAACTAAGAGTTGACCTGCGTTTTGAAGAACAGTAGACAGAATACAGATAAATTGAAAAGAGCACACTTCAGATGTGATCAAAGGCCTCAAAGTGAGAGGATGTGCATGCCTGTCTAAATTGTTCCTAGAAGACTGAAAGATTATAGTAGGCCTCAGGAAATAAAGGGGAAATTGAACAGGGATGATTTGAGCATATTTTGATCACCTTGGAAGTCAGGTAGAAGAGCTAGGTTACCTAAGAGAAAGCTGATCAAGGTTTCTGAGGCATAGTACATGTTAAAACAATTTTAAGGAGATTACTCGAGCCGCAACATGCTTGATGGATTCAAGATAAAATTAAAATTAGGTTTATTTACAGTCTACAGAATATATTTACATTCATTTTCTCCATACTCGTGGAAGAAAGGAAATGAAGATATATTTAGCCTTGATAATTTCCCAGGAGATTTGCACAATGGTTCTATCGTTTACTCCCTCTAAAACCACTTTGATTTATGTGTTAATACTCACATATTACAAATGATGAAATTGAAGCCCAGGGAGTGTAAGTAACTTTTTCAAGGACAAATATTTTGTTAAATATTAACTGTTAAAGTTAAGATTTGATTCCAGTTCTCTGCCACTCCAAAGCTCATGTTCTTTCATCTCTCCTTCATTGCCACATACAAGTTGCAATATTTTAGAGGTGATATAAAAAATATATTAGAAATCAGGCAATGAGACTATAATGAGACTGGAGAGGAAGTAATAAGCATGAGCTTTTGGGGGAGGAGGATGAGTTAATGACTGTCCATAAGCTCTTGGAGGCCAAGGAGAATATTTTGCTCATTTTTAAATCTCTTGCACCCAGAACCTTGTGGCAACACTAGTTTCTTTATAAAGTTTTTAATGTGGATGTGTTAGAATATTTTGCTGAACTTCATTCTCAGTATTATTCAAGTCAAAATAGCATACGAGAATCTTGGCTTATTTCCCTCATTAGAGTAAAAATAAATGTTCAAAATTTAATATTATCTCATTAATTATTGACAAATTTGATTGTCATTATTAAAGGGAATCTTATTTCCATAGCCATTTCTCTTAAGATGGAAGTCAACTATCTCCTACCTTACGAGTCAGAGAGAAGGCTGACTTTTTAACACCTGAATGTACCAGAAGAAAATTAAAAGAAAGAAATGAAAAGTAGTAGTTGCTAATTAAACATTTCTTTTGGAGAGATACTATTTAGCTCACTAGCAACTCAACCTTGACATTTTATCTCCACTTTCTTCTGGTCTGGGTTTGATTCTGGGTTAAGAAATTGGGTTATGTTTTTGCATTCAGAATGGTGTTTGAACCTCTCATCATTACATCAAGTTATGTATGATGTAAGGATGTTACTATATTTTCTGAACAAAACATGGAAGAGAAACAAGAGGTGTTAATAACAGTGAAAACATGGGCAGGCATGGCATTTCTTGTATATAATATTTAAAATTTTGTTTTTTGTGAAAATATTATTAAAAATTGGCAACTATATATTTAAGCCTCACTAATAGTTATTGAGTGTTATGTTTTAAATGCTGCTAATGTATTATATTATAAAATTTAAAACTTTAGAAAAATTAAACTTTAAAAATTGGATAATAATATATTAAATTTATTATTATAGTAAATAACAAATTACAAGGATCATGGTGGGTGAGCTATAAATTTTATTAACCCAAAGAATACTTGTTAGAGTTCTTATTCCAATAATGATGAGTATTTTTATCAGACTGACCCTCCTGCTAATAGCAGTTATTACTCTGGATTAAAAATTAAGCTGTTTGAAGGTACTAGAGAGAAAACAAAAACATTAGAAAACTTCGTGGGACACAATCTTTGAGAGAAAAGCAGTGAACAAGGTGATACTTTTGTTTAGTTGGTTTTACCTCTGAGGGCATTTCCCAGTTTCCTGAGACATACAGGAAATAGAGTTAAAAAAAAAAAAAAAAAAAAGTCCCAGTCTTACTGGACTTACTAAAGTTGAATTTTAGGCTCTAGGAGCAGATAGAAATTGAGGGGACTATCCCAAAAATGAGGAAACCACAGAGAAGGGATGTCCTTCCCTGCTCCAAATTCTGCATATACATTTCCTTCAAATCCTTAGATGATTCTTAAATTGTGTATGTGTGGAGCAAAATCCCAAAAATCCAAGAGAAAAACAGAAGCTGAAAGGTCAAAGAAATGAGAAGAGACTTTAATAGCTACATTGTGCAGAGGCAAAAGGGTTTACTACCTACATGTCACTAAGTTAGAGAGGCTTGTTAAACACAATAGGGTAGGCTTTTCCTAAAACCCCCCAAGAAACTAGGCCTTAATGTGGTCAATAGCACATACCTAGGACTACACAGTGTGCCCTAAACTTAAAGGCACAGTTGAAATAAACTGCCTAAAAAAGCCTAAATCCAAGCTTCCAAAGGTTCACGTGACGTGCCAGTAATTAAACTGCCTGCCAGCGTGAAACTCAATATTCTTTAGAGGCAGATAACAATATTCAGTGTCTCTTCAATACACAGTATAAAAAAATTACCAGACTTGAGAATGAGCATGAAAATGTATACCATAATCAAGAGAAAACATAGGCAATAAATTCAGACCCATAGATGCCACAGCCATTATAATTAACAAATAAGAATTATAAAACAGCTAATATACATTTATTAAAAGATTCATTCAAAATGATGGCCAGAAGGGGTAAACCAGTGGGGAATATCAGAAAAACCATAATAATAATAACCAAATGAGAATTGTAGGTTTGAAAAATATAATCTCTAAATTGAAAACATTTGGTAGATGGGTTTAAACAGCATATTGGAAATTGCAAGAGAAAGGATTAGATAACTTAAAGACATATCAATAGAAATTACCCAACTGAAGCACAGAAACAAAGAAGATTTAAAAAGAAAATATACAAAGCCTTAGTTCCTTGTAAGGTAATACATGTGATCTCACACACATGTAACTGCAGACTCACAAGGAAAGGAGAAAGAAAAATTAAGAAAATTATTTGAGGAAATAGTTGCCAAAATTTAAAAATTTTTTGTAATGTATCAATGACATATCCAAGAATTTCAGTAGACCTCACAAGATACACACAAATAAAACCTACCTAGGCACATTAAAGTCAAACCTTTGAAAACAAAGATCATGAGAAAAATTAAAATATTTAAAAAAAATTATGACATAGAGGGAATAATAATAACTAACTTCTCATCAGATCATGGGATGCCAGAAGAAAACCAAATATCTTTAAAATGCTGAGAGATATTCTTTAAAAATACAATTTAAAAATAAATAGAAATCGAGAAATTTCAACATGAGCAGGTCTACTTTACAAGAAATGTTAAAAGTAGTTCTTTGGTTTCAAGGAAATAATGCCAGATAAAACCAGGATCTGTAGAGAAAAATAACCAGCACCGAAAATGGTAAATTTGTGAGTAAATGCAAAAGACATTTTTCTTTTATTAATTCCTTTAAAAAACAATTGGCTTAATAATATGAGTCTATTTTTGTGTTTCTAACATATTTAGATATAAAAATTATGACAACAGTAACCCAAAGAATGGGGTGTAAAGATATTACACGTAATATTATACAATAAAAATTTGTGTAATAGCAATTCATGGTTGCCTGTGATTAAACAGATCAAGGAAAAAAGGGAGAAAAACAAAATTACCCATATCAGGAATGAAAGAGAGATACGGTTACAGATAAACAGAAATTAAAACTGAAACAATGGAATGCTATTAATAACTTTATGTAAATAAATTAGAAAATTAAGATGAATTGCATAAAGTACTTGAAAAATAAAACTTACCAAAACAAACACAAACACAAAGAGGAATCTGAAACTCTCTGCATCTATTAATGAAATTGAATTCATAAATAAATGTCTTTTCACAAAGAAAATCCCAGTCAATAGCGCTTCATTGTGATTCTACCTAAGATTCAAGGAAGAAGTAATAACAGTCTTACACAAACTCAGAAATTTGAAGAGTAGGGAAGATTTTCAAACATATTTAATGAGGTTAGTCTGGAACCAACATGAGACAAAAACAGTAATACAAAGAAATTTACAGATCAATATCTCTCATGAACTTTGGTGAAAAAAATCCTCAACAAATTATTAGCAAATTGAATGCAGCAACATATAAAAAAAGAATAATATGTCGTAAGTAAATGTAATTTATGCCAAGAGTGCCTTAAAAAGATATTGTAAGAAAATGAAATTATAGACCAATATGCCTCATGAATATATTTAAAAATCCTCAGCAAAATATGAGCAAATGATACTCAGAAATATATGACAAAGATGAAAAATCATGACCAAATGCAGTTTATTCCAGGAATTCGAGTTTAGTTTCACATTTGAAATCAATCAATATAACGTCAACATATTAAACAGAAAAAAGGAGAAAAATATAATCGTCTTAATAGATGCAGAAAACAAGTTTGTCAAAGTTCAACAGGTAACCTATAAAACACTTTCAGCAACTAGAAATTCAAGGAAATATCCTTAACCTGACAATGAACAGCTATGAAAACCCTATAGCTACATCAGATAAAATGGTGAAAAACCGAAAGACTTCTCCCTAAGACAGGGAGTAAGGGATTCATTGCTTTCACTACTTTTATTCAACAATGAAATGAAGGTCCTAGTCAGTTTAATAAAGCAAGCAGGAAAAAAAGGCAGAATGATGAAAAAGGAAGAAGTAAAACTGTCTTTAAACCCTATTCACTTTACAAAAACAAATCAGAATTTTAAAAATCCTATTATAATTAATAAACATCAATTGTTACAAAAAAATCTCTTCCTGAAAATTGAAGATGACAGAATATTTTCCAATTTATTATTTGTGATCAGCCTTATTCTGACACTAAAATGCATTACAAAGAAATAAAATTAGCGGCTAATATCCCTTATGAACATAGATGTCAATATTGATGATAGAATTTTAACAAAACCAATCTAACAGCAAATAAAAATAATAAAGTATTATGACAAAGTGGGATTGTGTCCAGTAATGCAAATTTGGTTTAACGTTTGAAAATTAAGGAATGTGATTTGCTACAGAAAAAATTAGACAAAGTCCAACTTCTATTCCTGCTAAAAACCCTCAGCAAACCAGGAATAGAAGGGAATGCCCACAACTTGATAAAAAGCATCTATGAAAAACCTACAGCTAACTTCATACATAATGAGGAAAGACAATGCTATCCCCCTAAGATGAGGAACAAGGCTAGGATAGCCAGTCCTACCAGTTCTATTCAGCATTGTACTGCATATTTTATGAAAGCTACAATAAAGCTACTATAACTAATAAGTGAGTTTAGCAATAATGCAGGGTACAAGGTCAATATGAAAAAATCAACCATAGTTCTATATACTAGTAATAAACAATCAGAAAATGAAATATAAACTATAATTTATTAAAATAGCATATTTTTGACAAAATAGGGATATATTTGACAAAAAAAGGTAAGACTTTGAAAACTACACTGAAAACTTAATAAGGAAAATTAAAGAAGGACTAAATAAATGGACAGATATACTGTGACCATATGTCAGAAGATTACTTATTATTAGGATGTCAATTCTCCACAAATTGTTCTATATATTTAAGGAATTATATTCATTTACAGATTGTCTATGACTGCTCTTGTACTACAATGGCAGACTGAAGTAGTTGCTATGGAGACAGTCCTGTTCACAAAGTGTGAAATGTTTACTACCTGGTCCTTTACAGAAAAAAAAATTTACTGACACCACTTTAGTTCACGCTCCACACTGGCCGGGTTATTTTTCTAGCCCCATCTTTTCAACAACTACCCTTGCACCTTGCCCATGCTGAATTCCTTACAGGTCACTTAATGTACCATGCTCTCACCTTTGGCTTGGTACATGTATTTCCACTGCCTAAGATAGTCCTCACCTCCCCTACCTCCCATCTCACTTGATTATCTTTTCTTTTTTCTTTCAGGCTCCAGGTGAGATACTGCTTTCTTTAGAAAGCCTCTCTGAGTCCTGAAATCTCAGCAGAGGGCTCCCCACTATGTGCTCTTATTGAGCTTTGAATGTTTTCCAAGGTTAAGAAGTACACTGTAAGTAATAGTTTCTGTCTTCTCTACAAGATTATAGACTGTTTGAAGAAGGGATAGTGTCTAAGTGTCTTATTGGGCCTGTCACATAATAGCTGTTCAGTAAATAACTATTGAATTAATTAAAAAATGAATTACTGTTTTGGATATAGCAAGGTGAAGAGAACTTTTATGAATATTATGATGATACTGAACATTTTTGTGTTCCCAAAGAACACTATGTCATTTCTTTTGCTTAGACTAGATTCTAATTTGAGACATGAAGTTACATAGTTCCTTGACTCTAACATTTCCAAAAAAATCATTGACTCATATTACAAAGAATTCTTCTATAAGCATTTTAGAAATTAATTGATGACCTTTTCTCTGAGATAATATTGATAGAATTCTGTCTAGAACAGAACCTAAATGAAACTCTTCCAGCCCTATGATTTCATCTTAAATGAAAATAAAAATTAGTTTATTGACTGATGAGCTAACATAAGAGGCAAATTCCCTAGGCTACTTTCTCAGATCAACCACTGACTTATTTTGTATAGAAAGTGTACACTTTTATTTGCAGCCCATCTTCTTTCTAAGTGGTGTCACAATCATTGTCCACATAATTCCTTAATATGGTTGCTGAGATGACATCTTCGCAATGTTTTAAAATAAAAAATTAGAGAAGGTCTCTGAGTGTGCCTTTGGGTTTCAGGGAGTGAGAACAAGCACAGTGGTATCTGGCTGGTGGAAATGGCAAATGAGAGCAGCAGGCAAAGAAGAAGAGGACAAAAAATGACACTTCCGTCATATAAAGAAATACACTATTGATAGTTAAAGTAAGTAAACGAAGTGAAGTTCCTTTAAAGTAAAAATGAACCTAGAAACTATTGTGCGATGGAAACAACCTTATGGAATTGTCAAATGAGACAGATTTGCTGAAGATTCACCAGTGAAAGTTACAAATGGAATATCTTAAATGCAAATTATTGATTCAAACAATGAATTACCTAGCTAATAATTAGAGAATTTGACCCAGAACAGCTGCATTTTGACTGGAGGAGAAGGATCAAGATGGCTTGACTACTAGGTATTTGATAGTTCAGATCAAATACAGTAGGCACAGCCCTGGGAAATGAGGAGGCAAAATGAGATACCTAAATAATGAGGCATGGTATTGTGGGAGCAGAAAAAGGTTCAGTACTGAGACTTTAAATTTAAAGTTCAAGAGTGTTAGGAAGAAGTGCTTATATTTAGATGAGGATTTATGTCATCAACAAATATAAAGAAATAGCAAAAATATATTGCAACATGCAGATTTTAAGTTGCTCGAAAGAATACAAAGTGACATCAGTTATGTTGCCCCAGAAAAAGAATGTCGTAAAATCTCTCCTATCTTTTTTGCACTGTGCATTCGGTCCCCGCCTGTGCAGGAGAAGAGGTGGTGAACAGAAGCTGCTATCATCCCTGCAGCACATTTTTGACTCAGCAGCTGAAAGTGACAGCTAAAGTTAGAGAAAATTGGTGAAGGTACAATTGGATAAATAAAAGTCATTTTTTCTTTCAGATGTTAGATTGTATAAAGCAAGAAGCAGAAGTCTGCAAAGCCTAAATCCCTCAACCTTAGAGGATAGGTGAGCAGAAACTGTTGACTTAGAGTGAGAAATTAAAAAGATAAAGAATGAACACATAATAGAACTACTGGTGCTCTTTGTTCTCTCCTGATCATCTCCTAGTTACCAGAGAAAAAGGAAAGATACATCAGAAAGTAAGCAAAATGACAGCAATAAATAAAAACTGCCATTGACACCAAAAAACCCACAAAACTATGAATATTTATGAAGAAAAATATTTGGGAGGGAGGGCAGTCTTGAAATCAATCAATAAATATGAATTAAGAAATCATTTTGCAACATATTTATGATATTTATTGAATTTATAAAGTATTTTTATAAGGAATATATCCTGAGAAGAAAAACAACAAACTCTTTAGAGTTGGTTCTGGAGGATAGATTAATATTTCATATTTGGAAAAACAACCAGAGTTGTTTTTTGAAAAGATGCCATCCTAAGATCATAGTGATAATAGTATTAATATTAGTAATTTATTAAAAAGAATTTAGATAGAAAGGGTTAAAATCCATTTATCTAACACAATTCCTCCAATACGGTGAAAACATTGCTTTTGGGTGTCAAATAGCCAACCTATGTTTCAGACACTTTACTAAGTTCTAGAGACTGTCACGTGACAGTCACACTCCCTGCCATTAAGGAGCTTACAGTACAGTGAGAAACAGACATGGAAGTAAAAACATGTACCACCATGTACTTTTGGGGAGTTGTGCATGGCACATACATACAATATTGATGAAAGAGCTCTTAAATCTCAAATCCTCAGAAGAGATACTTGATTTGTAGAACAGAGAAGGAGACCTTACCTGTTTTATTCAACGCTGTATCTCCAGCTCCTAGAATAGTTACTGGCATTGAATAGTACTCAGATTTTTTAAGATAAGGGAAAAAATTAAATCTGCCTTTGGGTGTTAGGCTAGGTTTCAGTTCAGGAAAGATGGGGAAATATGTCCACATACACAATAGCACAGAAGCATAAAGCATCTTGTTTGTCTGGTCAACAGCTAATTAGGTACAAGGGGCTGGCAGCTTGAGGGAGCAGATGAAGTCTCTAAAGCCTGAAAGAGCCTACAAAGGTGGGCAGGTGTCATCTTTATAGATGAATTAAACATGTGGGAAAATATTGAAGGCTTGACATGGAAGTTTGTTGAGATAATGTGGGAAGAAATTATTTGCTGAAATTTTCTTATTGAAGGAAGTGAGTTTCAACATTTTCTTAAATCCAGTTTAGACAAAGTTTCAATGGGTTCCTCAATCAGAGCCCAGAAGGTTCTGAGACTTGGAGAAACAGGAGGGTTTCTGGGAGTGAAGTCCAGGTTACCTCTGACCTTGAAGAAGCAGGTCAGGACAATTAGCTCCTAGGACCAGACTGGGGTTACTCTATATCACAGTAAACCGTCATTGGAGAATTCTCTTCCATTGACACCCAGTCTTTAGTGTGAGTCATGTCCAAAGTTACAGCCTGGTCTTGGTTGACTGTGGGTTATTGAGATAATACCTTGAGCTACTCTGAGAGCTATATGGGTACTCTGAGAGAAATAAAGCCTTTTGCAGCTCTAGTTTGAATAAGACAACATATTGCTTGGGCATAGGAGGCACACATAAATATTAGTTGATTTTGTTTCCTCTGTCCCATATCACTGAATACTCCCATCGTTTCAAGAAGTCATTTTTCTCTTATTGCTTTACATACTGAGTTTCTGATTTAGTGTCTTTTTGTTTTTGTCTGTGGGCAATATTTATTCCTCTCTTTATTATACCCTAAAATGCTTACCCACATCCTTGCCACTAAAATATGTCAATTAATTCTTTAAGATCTGAGAATTATCTCTATCAGGATACCTAACATCAACCTAATCCTGTGTGAGTATTTTCCATGTTTGAGATTGACTTGCCTTTAGTCTCATCAAATCTTAGCCATCCCTTAGGCAACCTCATGCCCTACCTAATCCTTGAAGACATCTCCAGTCCTACTGAGTTTGTTTGGATTTAACGATTGCCTTTAGATTAGTACCACTTATTAGGTCTTATGATTTTGTGTGTTAACTATGGTGTCAGAGTGTAAGCTCCTTTAGCACCAGGACTCATGCTTCTTTGTATCCCTCATAGTGCAAGATGCAAAGTTAAGCACATGACAGATACTCAACAGGAGCTTGCTATCTTTTTATTTTTTATTTTTTTAAAAAAGATACTTAGATTACATAAATGTTACACAAAAAATATAGGGATTCCCATATGCCCCACCTCCCACACCTCACACAACCTCCCACATAAACATCCTTCATTAGTGTGGCACATTCATTGCAATTGATTAACACATCCTGGGGCTTTGCCATTAAGCATGGACCGTAGTTTACATTGTAGACCACACTCTCTCCCACACAGTTCTGCATATTATATGCTGATGTAAAATGGCCTATATCTGTCATTGCAATGTCACTCAGGACAATTCCCAAGTCCTGAAAAAACCCCTGTATTACAACTGATTTTCCCTCCCCCTGCTCCCAGAGCCTCCAGTGGCCACTGGCTCCACTTCAATGCTGTAATTTCTTCCATTGCTTGAATCACAATATGTCTATAGTAAAATACAAGTAAGTCCACTCTAGTACATAGCTCTTCACCCCATCCTGAGGAGTCTGGGTTGGTGATGTCCACTCCACCTCCAGTCGAGAGGGGGCTTATATTCCGTGGGGAAGATGGTGGGATTAGGAGCTTGCTATCTTAAAGAGAGGCCATGTGTGGGAGAAAGAAAGATTTTTGAGCATCTGGACAGACTAGCACATGTAACTTTCCTAACAGGGATTACTTAGCTGATTCATCAGTGTCAGGAGGTATCTCTTCCACATCTGTTCTCAGCCAGACACTTTCTTTAAAAAATTTTTATTCTTGGGGAAGCAGCTGTGGCTCAATCAGTAGGGCTCCCGTTTACCATATGGGAGGCCCCGGGTTCAGTTCCTGGGGCCTCCTGGTGAAGGCAAGCCCGCCCACACGGCGTGGTTAGCTGACCCAGCGAGCACAAGCAGCAAGGGGGGGATAAATGAATAAATAAATAAAATCTTTAAAAAAAAATTTTTTTTATTCTAGTAACATATATACAATCTAAAATTCCCTTTTGCCCACACCCAAATACATAATTCAGTGTTAATTATGTTCACAATGTTATGCTACCATTACCACTATCCATACCAAAAACTTTACCAGCAACCCAAATAGAAGCTCTGTACAATCCCATTCCCTATCTCCACCCCTACCTCTGACAACCTATATTTTAGATTCTGACTCTCTGAGTTAGTTTATTCTATTTATTTCAAATCTATGAGATCATACAATATTTGTCCTCTTGTGGCTGAAAAATATTCCTTTGTATGTATATATTGCATTTTATTTATCCATTCATCAGTTGATGGTTACTTAGGTTGGCTCCATCTTTTGACAATTGTGAATAATGCCACTATGAACATTAGTGTGAAATTATCTGTTGGAGTCCTGCTTTCAGTTCTTTTGGGTATATTCCTAACAGAGATTGCCAGGTTATATGATAATTCTATATTTAACTTTCTGAGAAACCACCAAACTGTTTTCCACAGTGGCTGCTCCATTTTACATTCCCACTGGCAATGAATGAGTGTTCTTAAATCTCCACATCCTCTCCAGCTACTTGTAATTTTTTTTTCAGTAGTAGCCATTTTAATTGGTGTGAAACTATCTCATTGTGGTTTTGATTTACCTTTCCCTAAAAGTTAATGATGTTGAGCACTTTCTCACGTATTTTTGGTCATTTGTATATCTTCTTTGGAGAAATGTCTATCATATTTTGGCCATTTTTAAAATGAGTCTTTGTGTTTTTATTGTTGAGTTGCAGGATTTCTTTATATATTCTGAATATTGAACTATGTGCTTTCCAAATATTTTCTCCCATTATGTAGGTTGTCTTTTTACTTTCATGATAAAGTCCTTTGATGCACAAAAATTTTTAATTGTTATGAGGTCTCATTTATCTCTTTTTCTCTTTTGGTGCTTGTGCTTTGGGTGTAAATTCTAAGAAATTATTTCTTAACGTAAGTTCCTGAGATGCATCCCTACATTTTAGTCTAGGGAATTTATAGTTCTGGTTCTAATATTTAAGTCTATTCTCCATTTCGAGTTGATTTTTAAAATATGACATGAGATAAGCATCCCCCTTCATTTTTTGCGTATGGATATGTGAGTCCTCCAACTTCATTCTTCTTTTTCAAGATGGTTTGGTCTATTCAGGGACACTTATCCTTCCAAATAAATTTAGTTTTCTATGTATAAGTCCTTTACATCCTTGATTAAAGTTATTCCTAGATATTTATTTTTAGTTGCCATTTAAAATGGAATTTTTTTCTTGATTTCCTTCTCAGATTGTTCATTACTAGTGTATAGAGACACTACTGATTTTTGTGTGTGGATCTTGTATTGCACCACTTTGCTGAACTCATTTATTAGCTCTATTTCTTTTGCTTAACTTCTCTGGATAGAATCCAACTGATCATGGTATAAAATTCTTTTAATATTCTGCTGGATTTGATTTGCAAGTATTTTGTTGAGGATTTCTGCATCTATATTCATAAGAGATATTGGTCTGTAATTTTCTTTCTTTGTAACATCTTTATCTGACTTTGGTATTAGGATGATGTTGACCTCATAAATTGAGTTAGGTAGTGTTCCCTCCTCTTCAGCTTTTTGGAGGAGTTTGAACAGGATTGGTGTTAATTTTTCTTAGGTTGTTTGGTAGAATTCCTCTGTGAAACCACCTGTTCCTGGGATTTTCTTTGTTGAAAAGTTTTTGTTTACTGATTGAATCTTTTTACTTGTAATTGGTCTGTAGAGATCTTTGATTTCTTTTAGAGTAAGTGTAATTTGTGTGTTTCTAGGAATTTGTCCATTTCTCCTTGGCTGTGTAATTTGTTAGCACACAAGCATTCACAGTAACCTCTCATAATCCTTTTTATTTCTGTGGGGTCAGTAGTAATGTCCCCATTCTCATTTCTGATTTTATTTTTTTTGTATTCCCTCTTTTTTTTTTTTTTTTGTTAGTCTAGCCAAGTTTTGCTAATTTTATTAATCTTTTCAAAGAAACAAGTTTTGGTTTTGTTAATGCCCTCTATTTTTCATTCCCTAGTTTGTTTATTTCTGCTTTAGTCTTCATTATTTGTTTCCTTCTGCTCACTTTGGGTTTAGTTTGCTTTTCTTTTTCTAGTTCTTCCATGTGCATAGTTTGATCTTTAATTTGACCTCTCTTTAAATTTTTAAAAATGTAAGCATACTTTAGGACTATAAACTTCCCTCTGAGCACTGCCTTTGCTGTGTTCCATAAGTTTGATATATTATGGCCTCATTTTCATTCATCTTATGATATTTACTGATTTCCCTTGTGATTTCTTCTTTAACCATTGATTAAGAGTTTTATTTAACTTATATATATTTGTGGATTTTACAGTTATCTGCCTGTTATTAATTTCCATCTTCATTCTATTTTGATTAGAGAAGAAGCTTTATATAATTTCATTCTTTTAAAATTTATTGATACTTGTTTTGTGACCCAACCTGTGGTCTATCCTAGAAAGCAATCTATGTGCTCTTGAGAAGAATGTGTATTCTGCTGTTTGGGGATGCAATGTTCTGTACATGACTGTTAGGTCTATCTATTATGATATTATTTAAGTTCTTTGTTCCCTTATTGATCTTCATCTGGATGTTCTTTCTATTGATCAAAGTTGTGTATTGAAGTCTCCAATTATTATTGTAGATATGTCTATTTCTCACATCAGTTTTGCCAGTATTTGCTTCATGTATTTTTCTGCACTGTGTTTAGGTACATAAATATTTATGATTGCTATTTCTTTTTGCTAGATTGCCCTTTTTTTTTTTTCCCCAAAAGGTAAATTTCTGTGTATTCACGCCTAATCTTCAAAAATTGTGTAAACAATTTTTTTCTACCTTCCCCCATCATTTGCACAAATTTTTGTTAAGTCCAAACGTAATTTAAAATGAGGTAGGTATAGATTGCCCTTTTTATTAATATATATTCCTTCTTTGTCTCTTATAACAATTTTTGACCTAAAGTATATTTTGTCGAATATTAGTATAGGTTACCCCAGCTCTTTTTGTAACCTGTTTGCACATATTATCTTTTCCCAACATATCACTTTCAACCTATTTGTGTCTTTGGGTCTAAGGTGAGTCTCTTGTAAACAACTTATAGATGGATCATGATTTTTTTTTATCCATTCTGACAACCTGTGTCTTTTGATTGTGGAGTTTAAGTCATGAGCATTCCATGTTATTAGTGTAAAGGCAGTGGTTATGTCAGCATTTTTTTTTCCTTTTTTTTTTTTTTTGTCTTGCTTTTTCTTTATTGCAGCTTCTTTTTCTGTATAGTTGATCTTTTGTGATGTATATGACTGATCCCTTTCTCATTTCCATTTCTGTATATTTAGAAATACTTTATTTGTGGTTACCCTGGATTTGTATTACTTAGCCTATACCTATAACCTACTAATCTGAAAAGACGCCAAGCTAAATTCAATAGCATACACGTTTTTGGCTCCCATATCCCTCTGTTTCCCCTCTTTATGTTGTTTTTGTCCCACTTTACCTCTTTATATTTTGTGTGTTCGTTATCAGGTAATATGACTGTTTCTTTATTCAATTTGTTCCAACCCTTATAAGAATTAAAGATTAGAGTTTTATATTTAGAATACAGTACTATTGGGTTTTGCATTTACCCACTTAATTACCTTTACTGAACATCTTCATTTCTTCACACTGCTCCTAGCACTCTTTCCTGTCTTTTCCTTTCAACTGAAGGAAAGCCTTTAGCTATTCCTGTAAAGCTGTTCTTTTGGTTTTGAACCCTCTCTGTATCTGTTTATCTATGAATGTTTTAAACTCCCTCATTTTTGAAGGAGAGTTTTGCCAGATAAAGAATGTTTGGATGGCAGTTTATAACTTACAGTACTTAAAATAATTCATACCACTGCTTTCTTAACCCCATGGTTTCTGATGAGAAATTGGCACTTAGTCATATTGAGAATCCCTTGTTTCTGATGAATCATTTTTCCTTTGCTACTTTCAATATTTTCTCTTTGTCTTTCATCTTTGGCATTTGACATTCTGATTAGGATGTGTCTCAGAGTGTCTGGAATATGTTGCGCTCTTGGACTTGTATATTTATGTCTTTCATAAGAGTTGGGAAATTTTTGGCCATTATTTCCTCAAACATTCTTTCTTCCTCTTTTCCCTTCTCTTCTCCTTCTGCAACATCCATGACACATATGTTTGTATGCTTCATGCTCTCACTCAAGTCCCACAGACAATGACCACTTTTTAAATTCTTTTCTCTCCTTTTCTTCTGACTGTATGATTTTGATTGTCTTGTCTTCTAGTTCACTGATTTCTTTCTTCTGCCTGTTCAAATCTACTGTTGTATGCCTCTAGTGTATTTTTAATCTCCTTTATTGTGCCTTTCATCCCCATAATTTCTATTATGTTTATTCTTCTTCTTTTTTTTTTTTTTTTTTGGTATCAGGGCCAGGAATTGAACCCAGGACATCATATATGGGAAGCTGGCGTTCAACCACTGAGCCATATCGGCCCCCCGAGTTGGTTTTTTGTTTCTTTGCTTGTTTATTTTTTGTTTGTTCATTTTTGTTCTTTCTGAGTCACTGGGGACTGAACCTGAGACCTCCTATGTAGGAAGCAGGCACTTAATGCTTGAACCATCCATTACCTATGTTTCTTTTTAAACTTTCTAATTCTTCTTTTTGCTCACACATTGTCTTCTTAATATCCTTTAGAAATATATCCACCATTAGTTTATTTCTATCCATATTTTCCTTCTTCTCCTTGATTTAGGAGATTTGCTTGAACTTCTTTGATTAGTCGTTCCAAAGTCTGCATCTTCCCTGAAATTTAATTTGTTCCCTTGCCTGAGCCATAGATTCCTGTTTCTTAGTATCTCTTATAATTTTTTGCTGCTGCCTGGACATCTGATTATTTTGACATGGTATCTCTGAAGGTCAGTTTCTCCCTTGCCTAGGGCTTTATTGTGGATTAGCTATATATTAAGGATCTTTTTTGATGCTTGGTCCAGCTTATACGGAATGTTTAGAGTGGCCCATGTTTAACTGTTGAGATTTCGTCAGGTCTTTTGAACCCATTTCTTGCCCTGAACACCTGGAACAACTTTTAAGATTGCCTTTTATGTGCAATTATTTCACCTCCAGGAGAAAATAGACTTTCGTCTGTTTCTTCCCCGGGAATTTTGATCTGTTATTTTTTTTTCATGCAGAATTTTCTCCCCAGATCTTTTTATTTTTGTTAACTACTTTCCTTCCCTCAGTGCCCCCTTTTAATTAAACTTTTCAGTCCTAGGATCCATCCTACCATACAGGAGGTCAGGTTTCTCTTTTTTTTCTGTTAAGTTTCTCTGCCTCCGCGTGGAAGCAGATGGGTCAACATTCAGAAAGGCCTGTTTTTCATTTATGTGATCCAGCAATTAGAGAACAGATTGGGTGTGTATCTCTTGCCAACAGTTCAGCTGAGGGTTTTTTTTTTTTTTTGTTCCTGGGGGCCCTTTTGTGTGCAAGTTCTCACCAGCTGCTTAGGTTCTGCCCTGGATCTCTGTGGACTTGGGTCCCTGTGCCTGGATATGCATGGGGTTCTGACTCCCATATGTGAGTGGCTCTGTGGTCTTCATCTACAGCAGCAGGGATCCAGGCCAAGCTGTCTCTGTGTGGCTCTTGAACTGCACAGGACTGAGTAAGGGGGAAGGGTCTGGATTGGCAGATCCAGGTTATGGACCTCTTACCTATTTTTCATGTTTTAAAAATCTTTTTCTTTGATTTAGCATTTGTGGAACCCTCTAGTATCTATCACCATCCAGAGTTCCAAGAAAGTGGGATTTATCCTTTTGTTAGTTGTTTCTGAGGGGAGCCTTTTCCAGGAGATTTTTTACATTGACATGATGACATTAGTTCTTCATGATTCAGTTCTTCATGATTCAGTTCTTCATTAGTTCTTTGTCATTCTATTTTTCTTCTGCCTTTAAGGATTTAGTCTGCTCCACATCTTGGGATTTTTATTATTATGATATGACATGAAGTAAGCATGGAAAGAATTTGTTGCATATCACTGAATAAGAGATCTTGCTCTCACAAGGTAACATGATATGGCCAGTCCCTGATCACTGGAATGTTCTGAGTATATTACTGAACACAACAAAAAGGGAACAGTTACACCATGCCCTTATGACTTAACAAAATTTATTCTCAGATTTGGTGAAGTAGTAACTATAAATAGCTGATTATATTTTGCTCTGTTATATATAAATGTAACAACTAAGTATATATATATCTTCTGCGCCTGGGTTAGTCAACTGGTTATCAGATATATAAGAATCTTTGCTGTTGTATCAATACAAAATGAGCAGTACTTGGTTGGATTTTTCTTATTATGCTATATAAAGGGTAAAAATGCAAGAATGTTGTAATATTCATGAATAATATAAATGTTGCACAAAGACCATCTGTACAGAAAATTGGAATGTTGATATAAAATAAATCCTCTGCGTATTTTCACATCCTTATCTCAGAACACTCTGAACATATACTTTTCTAAGTTGTGCTAAACAGTGAATGGGAATCATGTACCAAATTAATCAACAATTCTATTAATTGAACTAAGGTATTTTTTTCTAGTGGGTAATTTAGAATATTAGAAAAGGCAAGATGTAATTTCTGCATTTGTTCTGAGGCAATGCTAAGCTTTTACTTCTGACCATAATAAAAGTTTTCTCCCTGAGTTGTGCCATAGAAGGGAAGACAGTAATTTTTCTGTAAGAATGTGTGGTGGTTTTTCCCAAGAGAAAGTGCTTAAAGACTGTCTTCTCTAGTGATAAGCTTTCTTAAAGACAAAAAAAAAAAAAAAAGTCTCTTGAAAGTCACAGAGAACTGTGAGTAAACTAAGGTTTTTCCTGTGGGCTTTCCCACAGTACTTCAGTTCTAATGCTTCAGCTATGTCCCCTCAATACACTTCAGCTGGTTCTTATTTTGAAATTGCTTGGGGTTAGAAATTGTTAAAACCAGAAAGAGTGTTTGGAATACTTGACAAGATCAATTTGAGAGTGACCAGGACGCAGGTATATGTGCTCTCTCAGTGTTATTTAAAGTTGACTAAATATGATCAAGTGAGGCAGAGCCCTACCTGAAAAGTTCAATACAATTAGACAGATGTAGTGCTGTTTTCTGATTGCTGGTTTTTACAATGGCAATTGTGATGAAGTGAGTTTGCGTGTGTCCTTACACGTGTCGTTACTATTAAGAGAATACTTAACACTTCTATTAGTATGGACTGGTCCTTTTTTGAAGCAGTACAATCACACCACCTTCCTATTTGTTGATTTACTCAAAGCATTCAGAAAAGAGCCTTTTTGAAATGAGAATGATAGCTTATTTTGCCTTCCTTCCTTTGTTTTTCTTAGTCTTCAGGAGTGGGACCACACCAGCCTTGAGGACAAGCTAAATCTAGAGTAAGAAGTACAGAGGCCTGGATCTTTAAGGTCCTGTCCAGGACTGTTACAGGAGCCCAAATCACTCTGGGGCTTACATACTTATGTTTTCATTTACCCATTGCCTGAGAGCCCAGGTCATCTCTTGCTGTTCCACTACCTCTGAGAAGCTTTTTTTTGTGCATGCTTACAATGCTTAAGATTAGAATATTAATTCAACTTATTTTTCTCATTAGTACTTACTCTTTACCCTTATCTCCTAATACCACCACTCACTCCCCTAAGAGACCATAGAGTTGGAAGAGATTTTCTTCACCAAATAGCATAAGTGACCAACAATGTAAATCGTATTTCTCAATGATTACTACATTTACTCTTCAGTTCTATGTTCCTTTTCACTAAGGTTACAAAGACGATCAATTTTTAAAATTCTTTTCAAAAATTTACTTTGGCAGCCTTGGGCATCGGCTGTTGCTCTGTGCCTGCAGGAAAGAACTTGCTGTTCGACTGCTGGTAGTTCAGTAAGCTGATGACCTACAGCTGTGAGTGTCTTTAATCTCTGCCCACTTTTTGATCTGTGCTATTCCCAGACAGGCCCTAGTGAATGACCGAGCATGGTGTGGATAGTGGCCCTGGAATTTCTGCCCAATGTGGGACGCTGCCAGGGAGTAATCTGGGCTGCCAGTGTGTCAGCTGAGACTTTGTCAGATCTGCATTCAATGCTGGGAGAGCTCCCTGCTCAGTCCTTATCTTTCCCTTTTCTTTTCACTAGTGTCACATTTTTGTTAGTCTCAAGACTTTCCCTGATGAATCCTCCCTCTTCCAACTTCTATCCTTCATTTATGTTATCACTTAATAAAACTCTTGACCTCCTATGGGTATGTGATTTGGCTTCCCTTGGAACTTAAGTGGCTTAGTATTTTAACTGGTTTGTTTACTGCTTAAAAGTATACACTGTGGTTTACAATCCAATTTTCCTTTTAACTCTTATACAGCCAAGTACAAGAAGCAGACCTTGAGACAAGGACTTAAACCCAGGCAGCTTATTTTGATAAGTTATTCCAAAAAACAGGAGTGGGCCACTGAACAGAGTGAGAGAGATATTCCTAGGATAATTACTTAGCTGGTAACTGTGGGCTACTGAGGACCAGGTCCATTAACGACACTTGGAGGAGACTGTTAAAATCTCCTCAGAATTGTCTGCTGGAAGGATGGAAAAAGGGAGTCATTTTCATCAGTTCCCATCCCCCATTGGTCAAGGGTTGTTCTTTGGGGAGTTAACTCCCTTGCACTGCTAGGTTTGCCCATGTGGTCAGAATTGTTGAGTGGATTCCTTCTGGTAATCCAAGGGTGTGGTAGCAGGAAGTGAGAGAGATCAAAGCAGCCAAAGCAAGATACTGTCATTTACACTTGTGCACAACTGGTTGTTGCAGTAATGGCTGGAATAAAAAGATAGTTCAAAAGGATGTGAGATGGGGCCCAAGAGGTGGCCAATAAACCACCTGTGGCAGTTTGATATAATTTATGAATTCCAAAAAGAAATATAGATTCTGTTTGTAAACTGGTTGGTTCCTCTGGTGTGATAACCCTTTGATTGTATTAGATTCAGCTGAGATATCGGATCAAATTATGTTAAGATTAGAGCTCTGATCCAACATGTCATTAGAGTGTGACTCTGCATTGAGTCCCAGCCCCCTTGGGGATAAAGCAGAGGCTCACATGGAAGTAAATACACAAAGAAGAACACAGAGGAAGAGAGACAGCCCATTAGACGTGGCAGAGGCCCTCAGGAAGAGAGATGAGCCTGATAGTCTACAGCTGACTTTGTGAAGAGACCTGAGTAGCTGAGCCTGGAAAGAAATTAGCCCCGGGGAGAGAGATGTACCAGGCTACAGCTGAGATTGGAAGAAGCCGGGACCATGGAGCCTTAAGAGGAAGAAGGAAGGCTGAACCCTTGCAGACATCACCCACCATCTTGCTCCAACACATGGTCAATGACTTTGGGTGAGAAAGTACTTCTTATGGTACCTTGAGTTGGACTCTTTAGGGCCTTGTGACTGTAAGCTTCTACCCCAGATAAATACCCTTTATAAAAGCCAACAGAGTTCTGGTACATTGTATCAGCACATTAGCACCCCTTTGGCTGATTAATATACCATCTTTAGAAGTTTCATTGTCACTTGTTAGGCTATAATTCTTCCATCTTAAGGGCTTCTGTCAAGTTTTCATTTTTAAACAAATCTATTAGGAAAATTCTGAAACACACATGAAAGTATAAAGAAGGTATAGGAGAGACCCATGTACTCCTTTTCAACAATTATCAATGGTCTGCTACATTTATTTCATCAGTCCCTTTCTCACTTTTTTTTTCCTGGTATATTTTAAAGCAAATCCAAGATATATAAATTTTTCCATCCATAGCATTTCACTATATAACTCTACTAGATAAGAATTTTTTACATCCTATTACGATATCATTATTGCACTTAACAAAATAAACTACATCTAATAAGGCATCCCATGTTCATTTTTTTCATGTTTAAAAATGCTTCTTATGGTTCATTTATTTGAATCAAGATCTAAAAGTTGCATTTGATTAAAAGTTTTAAATTTAAAAAAAAAATCTGTAACAGTTTTTTCTTTTTTGTTTGTATATACCATTTATTTGTTGAAATAACTGGGTTATTTGTCCTGTGGAATTTCTCATACTCTGCCTTTGTCTGTTAGCAACTTCACAATTTTGTATAAAATGTGCCTCCATACCAGAATTATTTATCTGGGTTTCCCAGGCCCATAGAAATTCAGGAGTCTTTGATAATGGATCCGAGAAAAGACATCTCCAGGTTCTTTAACTTCTAACCGAAATTTAGCAATTCCTGCATCTTGAATATAGGTAACAAACCACAAAAGTATTAGTGTTATCATATAGATATGTTTTTCTATTTGTCATAAATAGAAATGCTTATGTTCACATTACATTACAGTTGTTACAGAGAACTTGAAATATAATTTCCCTTCATAACTGCTTTAAAAATTTACTGTGGTTATTAGATGCTGTACTAGATTCCAAGTCTTGTCTGCAAACCTAGCTGGCCAACCAGGAGGCAAATCTAGGCTTAATAATTATTCTGCAACAACACAATGACTTCAGCCTTTTTAAACACAATGAGTGCACAGGCAGACCAAAGAAGGCCAAACGCATCTGACCACTGAGATAAATACAGTGTTTACTAGTTAATGTCACCGATTATTACTACAACCAGATCTGGGTAGTGGATTCCTCAGCAGCTCTAAGTTTTATAAGTACCAGAGATTCTTTTGTTTTTTTTCTTTATACCACACTTTTGAACACTGTCTATGTTATGATGAAAAAGCACTCACATGGTAAAAAAAATTAAAAATCATTGTTCCCAATCGGTGACTTTTGGAGATGAAGAAAATAAAGGACAGTGAAAAAAAGAACAGAGAATAATTGTGTTTAAGTCTTCTTTTCATGTAGCTATTAGGTGAGTAATTTTGAATGAACTAGTACTGCTAATGTCTGACAAATGTTGCTAATGCACACTATGTAAAGACAACGTGTTACCTTCTGTATTTTTTGAAAGACCACCTTAAAATCTTTTAAAAATTACTTAACTAGATTTCTAACATGATATTCTTTATTTTATCAATTTTAACTAATATTAATGAGTCCCTATTTGTAACACTGCAAGATTTAGAATCCAAATAATAATTAATGAAATACATTCATTTTTTTAAAAATATCAATTGTTATTAAAATATTATCTGGAGGAAATAATTCCATTTGTTTGTTTCTCCCCACACACTCTTCCAAATACATTCATTTAATATTGAGGCACCAGTTTTGTAACAGCAAAGCATGTTTCTCAGTGATTCTCAAACTTTAGTTTGCATCAGAATCACTGGAAGGCCCTTAAAACTCAGATTGTTGGGCCCAATCCCCAGTGTTTCTGATTCAAAAAGTCTGGGGTGGGATTGGGAACTTCATATCTAAGAAGTTCTTAGGAGATGTTGATGCTGATGGTTGAGGAACTGTACTTGAAGAACCACTACTGTAAAATATAATAGGTTTACTTAGTCATCAACTCATCCATTCAGTTAAGGCACTGAGAACCTTGAGATATCTTACTTTCTTAAACCTTCCCACAAATCCCTAAGTAGTTCTATAGAGAAGCCTTCCTTTGAACCATCTGGGAGGATTTGTTTCCTGCCAGGATCCTTTGATCACCAAAACTGTTCTCTCCAAGATTGTGGTAGATAACTCTTTGAGTACAATAGGTATTTGAGTACCTACTATGTGCCAAAACTGGGGACAAAAGTGTTTGCTCAAGGGTATAATTCTGAATGAATATCTAGGTTCAGTTTGTATCATGGGATAACTGTCAGTGTTTAACATCTATGTGCAATTTCATGTTTCCATATCATTTTTACATCACCAAAAAATTTACCATATGTATATTTTATTAATCAAATGATCATAGATTCAATTTGAAGATAGCTCACTAAATTTGAAAAAATGAGGTAGTCTTGAAGAAATTTTACTTATATACAGTTGATTGAGATACTGTGTCATTAAAGTAAACATACTCTAGAGATTAGAACTTAAAAATTTTCCCTCTGAATTTGTATCTAAAACATCATCTTGTCTTTGTTCCACAATAAATTCCTCTATTAGCGTACACTGAGGGGCTACAATATTGTCAGGAGGAGCAGAAGGAATAAAGGAAGCATACTTTACTTTCAATTTTGAAGGTTTTTCCAAATGTTTATTTTAAATGTATTTATTTGTACATAGTAATGGATAGTCCTATAGAAACAATACTTTAATTGATGATCAGTTTCCCAGGAGAACTCAAAGAATTCATTTAATTTATAATGAGGTTAAACTACTGTATAATTCAAAATATAAACTAACCTAATTCTAATTTAGATGAGAATAATTCAGATTTTCTTGAAGTAAATGGTAAAACGGGGAAAATTTTTATCCAGTGTGGCAAAACTTTACTCCTGGATCTTTAGCAGTAATATTAATTCATTTATTCACTCAAAAAACATTTTTCAGATGCTTACCCAGTGTTTAGGGTACCATCCAAAGACATGAAAGGGTACTCAGCAGTCTTTCTCAGCATTGAATAAGAAGGACAAATCCTTGGTTAAGGGGAGCTTACATTCTAGGAGGTGATTAGGAAATGAAGATCCAGCAGCCACAGGGGAATCAAGTTATCCACAACAATCTTGGAAAGAACAGTTTTGATGATCAAAGGATCCTGGCAGGGAACAAATTCTCCCAGATGGTTCAAAGGAAGGCTTCTCTATAGAAGGGATTTGTGGGCAGGATTGAGAAAGCAAGATATATTGAGGTTCTCAGGGCCTAGCTTTTCCCACGCCTAGATCTGAAAGATCAAAGGAAGGAATCCTGGTATTGGAGCCCTGTTAGAAGTCAGATCATGGAGGAAGGGCCAAACAGTGGGTGCTGTAGATGGGGAAAGACATAAGCTACTGAAAGAAACCTGATCCAAAACAGGGAAGTAATGAGAATAAAACACTTCACCTTCTCTTTTCTTCACCCTCTGTTCTCCTGATGGTCCTTCTTTTGGCCAAATTGCACAGGAAGCCAGGCAGTAAGAGAACTTGGGTGATGAGGTCCAGTAGGATCAGCAGAAAAGATCATGGAGTTTAAGGGGTAACAGTGAATACTCAGCACAGAGGTGAGGGTGGCGTTGGGGTCTCTGCTGGAGAAGCCAATTAGACAAGCCAGAATGCCTGCATGCTAAGCATTTTCTCTGTGAAGTAATCTTGCATTCTTCTGCCTCTTAAACCAAAGCATGGAAAAGACTACATACAAAACATTACTGAGCTATAAACAATGGTAAACCATCATGACTAAGTAATTAACCAAAATTGGAGGATCAGGCAGAGAGAAATTACTGGGGGTCAGAGAAGTTGAGGAAAGTTGCCTAGAACTTGGTCTTACTTTTGCATGGTGAAATACAAAGGACTACAGTTGAATGAGAAATTCATGGCCAAAGAACAAATTTATATTTTAACAAAAACATATTTGGTGAATTGACCAATTTATTTAATGATGGTCTAATTATTTTTTTCCTGAGCTTATGCTTGGTGTTATGGTAATTATGGTAATTGCATGGCTGATGTTAAGATGTTTTCCCAATCTGGGTAGAGGATATGCCCTATAGGAATCTTGTTTGAGAAGGCTTTGACAGTTACATATTGGCAGGATTCATAGGGTGACAAAGACTTTCTATCTTTAGAAAGAGTTGTACAAATTCAGACCCTGCTAAGATAGCTGGGTGGAACTTGCATTCAACTTAATTGGATAGTATTTTCAGGACATTATATGAGCAGGAAATATGTGATAAAGTAAATAAATTCTATTAGAATAATGGAAATCATCAAGTATGTATGTTCACAGAACAACAAAAATAAAAATAGTTTTATGACATATTTTACCCTGTTATCAAAATAGATAGAACAATTATAATAAAGTTAATTTGATCAATTTACTTTGATCTGACCAATTTACTCCCATCTTGGCTTTCTAAAATACAGTATGTTCTGATTGACAAGAAAATATCTTTTAAACAGTTTCTAAAACCTCATCTCCTCCAACAATTATTTTAAGTACAATCTATCTGAAACTATAAATGCTGGAACTCAATACTTTCAAAGTGTACAGCTTGATACACATCACTACTAAAAATAATTAAACTTAACCATTAAAACAAGCTAATTCTATTTGTATAAGTGCTTGTTTATTATCTGTCCGCTCATATATTTGTAGCAATTATTTTTATTTTCCTGAATTTTAAACTGGAAAAGGATTGATATGGTAGGAGGACTCCTACAGTGGTTAAGCCCATCAACTTGAAGCCCAATTCCATGGATTTTAGCCCTAGTTCCCTCCTTGGAAGCTGTGTACCCTGGACACATTATTGAATTTCAATAAACACTTAGTTTCCTAATCCGTAAAATGAGGAATAATAGCAACATTGGCCTCCTGGAATTACTATGAGGCATACATAAAAATGTATTTTTGACAGGTCAGCAATAAATTTTTTGAATTATTAGTACATATAGCTCATATTATAGACATCTAAAATATCTAAATAACTATAATCTCAAATTCCTTCATGTTTGAATATTATCAATCACAATAAAACAATACAATATACAACATTCTCATACTTTTGAATATGACATGGTTACATATAATTGAGTATGATAGGCCTAAGAAAAACAGTCAATTAAATATTTTAAATACTCAATATTTATCTTTTTCAATCCCAAATATTATAAAATAATCTATTATTGACTTTCAAGAAATAAAATTTTTAACAATAAATAATCTATCTTTTTGTAAAAACACAGTAACTTAATAATTTAGAAACTTAGAAATTTTAGAGTAAAAACCCCTAATGTTATGAATCAAATTTAGTCAAAGTCTAAGGGATTCTAACATATTAACCTCTCCATCTGTTCTTTTCATCATTAGTGAAGCAGGTGGAATATGTAATCTCTAAGGTGAAGCAAAAATTATGTGGGCTTTCAACAACTCTAAAATGAGTTTATAAGAAATTATTACGGTTTCCACTTAGAGTAATATTTCAAAACTGGAAGATAAATAATTAGACTACCTGATATTTTATTTTTCAAAGCATAAAAATGGCAGAAGATTAAAGCCACTTAAGCCTAATTGCTGTGTTTTAAAGGCAAAACCTTCAGGGAAAGAAACGTCCAGAGCTCAGAAATCCATATCCACTGCCAATATGCCTTGGTTTTTCTACCACACTATAAGATACTGTATTTTTATAATTCTTTGTGTTGCTTAAAAATGAAACTGAAATTGGCTTGAACATTAAAGGTGATTTATTGGCTTTCATAGTATATAAATCTGGAGGCATACAGTTCTGATACAGCAACTTAATAGTATTTTCAAGGACCCAGTTTCTTTCTTTTTTTTTTTTTTTTCCATTCTCCCTTTCATTGTCAGCTTCAGTTAGAACTTTCTTCATAATGGAAAAATTAGCTGGAGCAGTTCCAGTCTTTATAGCCCTACACCACATCACACAGATATAGGAGTATTTCTTTTCCAGGAATCAAATAAGAATTCTAAAATTCACTCTGGATGGGCTAAGGCCACATACGTGCCCTGGAACCAATCGTTACGCAAGGGAATGAGAATGTGCTGATTGACTTAGTTCATTCAGATTCCTCCCTCCTTAAATTTATCTTCCTCCAGAACAGATGGGCTGTGTGGTGGAATGGTAGATATCCAAATGGAGATAAATGCTGTTTTTAGGTAGGAGGAAGGAGCCAAAGATGCTGCCTATGATACCAGCAAATCCACTACAGATACTTTATCGAAGTCAGCAAAAGAATCACAAAAATCATAGAAAGTAATCTTTGAGTTTTCATAAATAGAACTATATATGAAATATATATATATGTATATATTTCTAAATTACATGTAGAAATAAATAAAAAGGCATCTAAATAACGTCTACAGATATTACAGTCCTTGCTTAACTTTTTTCATTTTTTCAAAATGAAAGTTTTCCCCTAGATTTTACCTATTTTGCTGTGTATATCATATGGTAGTTTATTGATCTGGCAATCCAAAGATCTTAAATGACTGTGGCTAAGTGTGTATTGAGTAATATGTTCCAATTAAATGCATTATTAGTCTTGAAAATTTGTGTGCTTGTTTTGAAAAAATACCCCCTGGTAACTTAGCACCTGGTTACATTGGCTAATATTTGCCATGTGGATTTATCCCTCTCTCTTCAGACATCTTTTCATCTGATATCATTAATAATATTGAATTTCTAGAGCTGGTTGAATCCTGAGAGTTTTTTTTCCTCTTTATTTTAAAGACGTTTTAGATTACATAAATGTTACATAAAAAATATAGGGGATTCCCGTATACCCACCCTCTCCCCTTTCACAATTTCCCCTATTAATAACACCTTTCATAAGTGTGGTACATTTGTTACAGTTGGTGAACAAATATTGAAGCATTGTTACTAACCATGGTCTACAGTTTACATTATGGATTACACTTTGCACCACACAATTTTGTAGGTTTTTACGAAAGGTATAATCGTCTGTATCTGTCATTGCAGTATCACACAGAACAATTCCAATGTCCCTAAAATGTCCCATGTTACACCTATTCTTCCCTCTTCCTCCCCTAGAACCTCTGGTGACCACTGTCTTATATCAATGTTACACGTTCTTCCATTACTAGAAGAATAATAAGTCTACTTTAATCCATAGTTGCATTCCCCCCTTATGCTTGTTCATTTCTCAAACTTGAGGATCTTGGGATGGTGATGTCCCCTCTGCTTCCAACTGAGAGGGGGCTTAGATCCCATGGGGCAGATGGGTGGAACTGTCTTGCTTGCAGTTGTAGATACTCTGTTTTTTGGGATGGGCGTTGTCTATCATTGCCCTTTTGTTCATTGTCCTGGGTGAGTTCAATGAACTGGAGAGTAGAATGCTGGAGTTTAGTATAATTTATAAAAGTTATAGATGGTTTTATTTCTCCCAATTCTGTGGTGCCTGTACAACCTCCTATTTCCAGGAAACTTCTGGGACTGATAACTGTATCTGATGAAGGGAGGAAGAATTAACATTCCTCTTCCGCCTATTTCATTTTTGAAAAAGTTCTGGATGAGCTGAGGCAAAATTCCAATGAGAAGGAGCATGAGAATCAATGTTACAGCACAAGCTCAGTGTAGTTTTATTGTAGTAAATGTTGACAGATGCTTTAGGATCTTCTTTAGGGACTGAAAAGGACAGTTTTGTTTAGAGTTCAAATGAGTAAGATGTAAGGATCTGCTCCAAACATTTTAAGGCTTTAGAGCCAAAATTCTTCAGTTCTCTGTACATTTAATCTTCATTTAATGACCTACTCTGAACAAGCAATCTTTACTGAACAAAAAAAAAACCATCAAATGCGTTGGTATATGACTGTCTTTGGAGGAAAGAATTAGAATGATTAGAAACAGGAAGATTTATTTAGCCTAGAAAATAATTCCATGAAGAATTCCCTGATAGTGTGCCTATCTTCAGGTCAAGCCATGCTTAAACCTTTCCATAAAGATTATGCTTCTAATGGTTCTTAAAATCCTCCAGAAGGGAAAGCTCAGCCAACTTTTCAAAAGTCATGATATTGTCCTCTATGTGTAAAAGAGGCTACTGCTAAGTCAGGCTGTCCACAGGTTGTTTGCAGGACAGAGAAAGGGCTTGGAGATGGTTTGTCCTTGGCTGAGGTGGAAGGGTGGGGAGATTCAGAGAAAGATCCATGGAGCACACCTGAGCCTATGCAGAGAGGGTAGCAGGCAGAGGGTGAAAGAGCTTTCTTTTTAAAGGACTCCATGAAACAAGGGAGGTTCCAGCAATGTTGTCCAAGTGTTCTGGTCTAAAATGTGTGCATGTGTGTGTATGTGTGTGTATGTGTGTGTGTTTGTATGTGTGAGAGAGAGGGAAGGAGGAGGGGGGGAGGAGGAGGAGGAGGAGGTGGAGGAGAAGGAGGAAGAGGAGGAAGAGGGGAGAGAGAGAGAGGGAGAGGGGGAGGGAGGGAGGGAGGGAGAGAGAGAGAGAGAGAGAGAGAGAGAGAGAGAGAGAGAGAGAGAGAGAGAGAGAGAGAGAGAGAGATTCCACCCATTTATTTTTTTGTGAACAACAGTATACAGAAACCCACAGAAGACTGAAGAAAATGCAGTGCCCTTTGGTCCCTTAGTGGGCTTATAGCTTTGCAAACGAGAGAAGTTACACTTACTACCCTTATATGGAAATAATATTTTAAAGGAGGAAACATAGAAGCACCAGTGTGGGTGCCACCCTCAGAGTACCTTGGTAGATTGAAAACTTCAGAGACATGTTGGAATAAGACCTGAGAATTGTTTGCGAGTGTATATGAGACAAAACAATGGGGGTGGAGTAGCAGATGGAGGTTCTGAGTCTTTTACATAGACAGATGGAATCATAATTAATGATCCTTGAGTTATTGCTGTTAATATGTTTATCTCACATGAATAAGGGATGTAAACAATGCCCCATAAATTAGCTCTATTTTTCTGAGTGAATAGCTGTATAAAATGATAGCTTTCCACCCAACTGAAGGGGATATGTCAAACCAAAGAATGACTTGGACAAGTCCAGCTTGGCAAGTAAGTGAGTGTTTACTGAGTGTTTATATGGGGTCGTCATTCTCAGAGGTGGGAGGAGAGATGACAGTTCCAAGTTCAATGGTCCTCAATTGCAGAAAAATGAGAGGGGTCTTTTATAGCACATGTCTAAGTGCAGATGGGGAAGGCATGTGAGGGGAGTATGACTTGTACAGAATGCAGTGCTTAAGACAGATGTTTATCAGTAGGGCAGATGTTACATATTCACAGCAACTAGGTAAAAGATCTATTGATATGAGGGTAGTCAAGAAGTTCAAAAGAAGATTGTTTTGAAAGTTTCTAGGAGAAAAAGTTAAGCATTTATGATACAAGATTTACTGATCAGTCCTAAGCTCACAATCAACCAGTTCCCAAGGCTTGCCTTTTAACTATTTAGGAATGGAATGTTGATGAGACTGGAGAGGGAAAGAACTGGAAGGGTTGAGAGAAAAATGCAAAGTTATATATGCCACATCTATGATTCCATAATATTAAACAAACAACACAAAGAAAAACTTAGTGAACTCTCATGGCAAAGAATAGTGAGTATATTTATGCTTTATTTTTCAAGATATCACCATTTCCTGCTGTTTTAGTTTGCTAAATGCTGTTAATACAGTATACCAGAAATGAATTGACTTTTACAATGACATATACAAGGTTAAAAGCTTACAGTTCCAAGGCTGGGGAAAGTGTCCAAATCAAGGCATCAAGTGACACTTTCTTCCTGAAAGTTAGCTGCTGGAAGTCCTGGACTCCTGCCACATGGCAAATCACAATGGCAGCTCTGCCCACCTCTGCCTTCTCTTCCAGACTCACTTTCTTTCTGAGCTCAGCTGTGGATGATCAAGCACATGGCATGGTCCTCTCATCTTTCCCTGTTCCTATAGGCCTCATTGCTTTCAGCTTTGAACTGTTCCATCTGTGACTTTTCTCTTTCCTGGGTTTGCCAACTTCTAGAGGATTCTATCTTTCTCTGTGGCTTTTTTCTGTTATCTGCAGCTTTATTCCTCCATTTATAAAGGACTCCAGTAAAGGGGATTAAGACTCACCCTGGGTCATACCCTATTGGAGCAATCTAATCAAATGACCCTTAACTGATCTCATCTAATGAGTTTCACAACAGGTTCAATTAGAAATATAATTTTCTTGGGTCCACATAAGGCTAAAACTGACACACCCACCTACATTGCTTCTATGTCAGTTATTTATTTATTTATTTATTTACGAGGAAGTCCCGGGGATCGGACGCCGTGTGAGCCACATCCGTCCCCCTATTTCTAGCTTTAGTTGTCTAAAGGATAGTAATGAGTTACTTGCTTTATATTTAAAAGTTTGTTTGATCACTTGGGATATGAATAATTAACAAAATAAAGGAAAATCTATGAGTTCCCTTTTATACTGTGGGAAGATAGCATGACATATGGATAGTTTTAGAAAGTCATTCTTCAATTTGCTTAAAGTCAAATTTCAGAAATATTTACTTCTGAGAAAACATGGAAGGTCTTTGATGAGTTGGCACAAATGGCTTCTTTACTTTGCCCTAATTCTGATATTTTAAGTAGAATCATTTTTGTAAAGTAAATTTCAAGTATGTGAGCTATAAAATAGTCTTTCAATATATTCCTTATTCTGCATATGATAGAAAGGTTGGTTTCAGGTATTCAACCAAGAACTCTGTCTGGAACAATAGCCATTGAATGAAACTATACATTATGTTTTCCTTGGAGCTGTTAAACAGCTTTAATTATATTATTTTAGTTGTAGAAAGAATAAACTACTGAATTAAGTGTCAAGGTCTGATGGTTCTCCAGGCTCTGCAATTTTTCTTCTCTCACAATCAAGTGTTTGTTCAAGAGCTGGTTTTGACACAAGAGATGAAAGAGGAAGGATCTCTTGTTCGGTAGATTGAGACTCAGCATCATCACCATGATCAAAAGTCCAGCCCTCAACTTTACCTTCATTTCTGAAAATTGTGATTCTGACTTGCTTCCTTTAGTAATAGTCATGGTTTATTAAATGAACTCATTATTTTTCATGAATCCAAACCTGTTCTTTCTTCCAAATTTCCCCCTCAGTATCAGCACTAACACAGATATCCAAGCAGGAAAGTTTTAGAATGTTTTCATTACTCCAAAACCAAAAATCCCATACCTTTTATTACCCCCCTTTCATTGACCCTTAGAAATGATATGATACTTCCTTTGTCAGTGATGCAAAAATATTACAATATTACTATTAACTATAGACCATAAGTTGTATTACTTGTATATTTCCCATGTATCACATATTCTTTTTTTTTTTACTTTATTTTGTACACTTACTAATTGAAAATATAAACAATAAGAAACTAAAAAGTAAACACAGATGAATAAATATATACATTTCTCAATTAAATGTACTGGATACATATAAAAATTTTTTAATCAAACAATATGTTACACAATATATTTGGTTCATAGTAACGCATTCACACAGTATTTATCCTTTTGTGTCTGGCTTGCTTCGCTCAACATAATGTCCTCCAGGTTCATCCATGTTGTCATATGCTTTACGACTTCATTTCTTCTTACCACTGCATAATATTCCATTGTATCACCATATTCTTAACACCTTGTAATAGTGACATATATTCGTTCTATTTCATAGAACAGTATTGTATTTGTACTATTAACAATAATTTTCACCCACCACCAAGTTCACTATGTTACTCTGCTCCTAGATTATCCTCTAGCTTTCTTTCAATTGACTTTTATGTCCCTAGACTACTTCTTTCGGCCACAATCACATTTATAAATCAGCAGTGTTAGTTATACTCACTATAATGTGTTATCATCAATTCTATCCATTTCCACACATTTGTAATAAAATTTATTAAAAATTCTACAGACGTTAAGTATCAACTCCTCCTTCTCAACCCATATTCTATCTCCTAGTAACCTATATTCTAGCATTTAACTCCATGAATTTATTCATCGTATTTAGTTCTTATTAGTGAGATCATACAATATTTGTCCTTTTGTGTCTGGCTTATTTCACTAAATGTCCTCAAGGTTCATCCATGTTGTCATATGCATCCAGACTTCATTTCTTCTTACAGCTGAATAGTATTCCATCCTATGTATATACCACAATTTGCTTATCCATTCATTGGTTGACAGACACATGGGTTGTTTCCATCTTTTAGCAATTGTGAATAAGGCTGCTATGAACATCAGTGCACAAATGTCAGTTCATGTGTCTGCTTTCAGTTTTTCTGAATATGTTTCTAGTAGCTGGATTGCTGGATCATATGGCAATTCTATCTTTAGATTCTTGAGAAATTGACAAACTGTCTTCCACAGAGGCTGCATCATTTCACATTCCCACCAACAGTGAAGATGTGTTCCTATTTCTCCACATCCTCTCCAGAACGTGTAGTTGTTTTCTTTTCACTTAATGGCCATTCTATAAGGTGTAAAATGATATCTCATTGTAGTTTTGATCTGCATTTCCCTAATAGCTAGTGATGCTGAGCATCTTTTCATGTGCTTTTTGGCCATTTGTATTTCCTCTTCGGAGAAATATCTATTCATCTTTTGCCCCTTTGCTTAAGTAGGTTACTTGTCTTATTATCATTGAGTTGTATGGTACCTTTATATAACATGGAAATCAAACCCTTATCAGGTATGTGGTTTCCAAATATTTTCTTCCATTGAGTAGGTTGCCTTTTCACCTTCCTGACAGTTATTTAAAGCACAAAGTGTTTAATTCTGAGGAGGTCCTGTTTATCTATTTTTCTTTCGTTTATTCATGCTTTGTATGCAAAGTTTAAGAAACCACCACCTACCACAAGAACTTGAATATTTTCCCCTATGGTTTCTTCAAGGAGTTTTATGGCTCTAGTTTTACATTTAGGTCTTCGATACATTTGGAGTTAACTTTTGTAAAAGGTGAGAGATAGGCCTCCTCTTTCTTTCTTTTGCAATATGGTTATCCAGTTCTCCCAGCACCATTTGTTGACTAGACTGTTCTGACCCAGCTGGGAACTTTTCACAGCCTTGTCAAAATTCATTTGACCATAGATTTGAGGGTCTATTTCTGAACTCCTAATTTGATTCCATGGGTCAATCTGTCTATCTTTATGCCAGTAACATGCATTTTTACCACTATAGTTTTGTAATATGCCTTAAAGTCAGGAAGTGAGAGTCCTCCAATTTTGTTCTTCTTTTAAAAGATATTTTTGGATATTTTGGGCCCCTTACACTTACAAATGAATTTGATAGTTTGCTTTTCCACTTCTGCAACAAAAGGCTGTTGGAATTTTTATTGGGATTGTCTTGAATCTGTAAATCAATTTGGGTAAAATTGACATCGTGATATTTAGTCTTCTAATCCATGAACATGGAATGTCTTTCCATTTATTTAGGTCTTATTTGGTACTTTTAGCAATGTTTTCTAGGTTTCTGAATACAGATCCTTTATGTCCTTGGTTAAGTTTATTCATAAATATTTGATTATTTTAGTTATTCTCATAAATGTAATTTTTTCCCCCTGACTTCCTCCTCAGTTTGCTCATTAGTAGTGTATAAAAATGCTACTGGTTTTTGAGTTATAATCTTGTCTCTTACCATTTTGATGACCTTGTTTATTAACTCTAGTAGCTTTGTTGTGGATTTTTCAGGATTTTCTGAGAAATCATCAGTGAATAGCAAAAGTTTTACTTCTTTCTTTCCTATCTGGGGTGAATTTATTCCTTTTACTTGTCTAATTGCTCTAGCTAGAACTTCTAGCACAATATTGAATAAGAGTGGTGAAAGTGGGCACCCTTTTCCTGTTCCTTATCTCAATGAGAAAGCTTTCAGTCTTTCAACACTGAGTACAATGTTACCTGTGGGTTAATTATATATGGCTTTTATCATGCTGAGAAAGTTTCTTTCTATTCTTATCTTTTGGAGTGTTTTTATCATGAATGGATGCTGTATTTTCTAAAATGCCTTTTCCACATCAACAGAGATGGTCATGTGATTTCTTTTCTTTGATTTGTTAATGTGGTGTATTACACTAATTGATCTTCTAGTGTTAAACCACCCGTGAATACCTGGAATAAAATCCACATTATTGTGATGTATAATTTTTTAATGTGCTTTTGGTTTTGATTAGCGAGTATTTTGTGGACAATTTTTCTTTTCTATTCATTAGAGAAACTGGTCTGTAATTTTTTTTTTTTTTTTTTTAGTAGCATTCTCCTCTGGCTTTGGCATTAGAATGATGTTGGTTTCATAGAATGACTTCACTAGCATTCCCTCCTGTTCAATTTTTTGGAAGAGTTTGAGCAAGAATGGTATTAAATCTTTGTTGAATGATTGGTAAAATTCACCTGTGGAGCTATCTGGTCCTGGGCTTTTCATTTTGGGAAAAAAATTTTTTTTTTTCCTGAATATATTTTGCTCATTTAAATTACTTTTAGGTTTACCAGAGTTTGAGCACATAACAATATGCAAGATACTCTAAAAGTCCAGTTGTGTCTTTGTAGGCCTTCTTCTTTAAATATGTGGAGCTAGAAAGCATGTGGTACCAAAAATCAATGAACAGACCTCCCAACTTAGAATTCACTAAACAGTGTAATTTTGAAACCAACCTAATTTTCTGTTTAGCCACTGGTTAAACTTTTCAACAAGGTTTAGGAAAAGGGCAAATGTAGATGAGAAAAGATAAACCAGCCTTTCAAGAGGTATAGCAAGTGATTATGAAAAAACCCTAAGCCTGAAAAGGTACTAACTTTCTTTGACCACCCCGACCAGGGTGGTTCTCAGGGTGTGCCTGTGCACCTTATACCTCACCATGTTGACCAGTGCTACCCTGGCTGGCTCCTTCCCCTTAACCGGTGTGTGAAAAAAGGCCTCATACTCATAAGGATCAAGTTTGTCTCCCACAGGATTCAACTTGAGCAAGCCCATGCTTTGTGAACATCTTTTGGGTCTGAACTTCAGTCATTACAAGACCCTTTTAGAGGTTCTTCAGGTGAGGATTATTATCTTTAATTTCTTCTTTCTGCACACACTAGGCCCTGAATGCCATATAATTTTGCTTCTTTCCTCAATTTTTGGCTTCTCTGCCTTAAGTTCTCAGTATATGCTAAAGCTCCCTTATATATTCCCATAGTCGCTTTTAGCTGCTCTTCTAACTCGACCTTCTCCTCCACGAGCATCTTCTCTGGAGAGAAGGTGTCTGTCTTCTGTTCATTCTGACCCGAGTTCTCTTCCAAGTTCTGGCTACTGTTCTTTTGTTTTGTAGCTGTGTACAACCACAGAGGAGAAGGCCTGAGAAACAATGCCAAAGGCGGAGCGCTGCACCGTGCTAACCTCATGCACTAAGCTAGCCTCACAAACTGAGCTGCCATGACTGCCCGCCTTGGGGAAGTTTTTTGATGACAACTTCAATCTCTACTCGTGATTGGTTTAGGTTGTTTGTGTGTTACCAGGAATTTGTCTAATTTGTCTATGTTGTCTAGTTTGGTGGCATACAGTTGCTCATAGTGTACTCTTATTATCTCATTTATTTCTGTTGGGACAGTGGTGATGTCCCCATTTCATTTCTGATTTTATTATTTGCATCTTCTCTCTTTTTTCTTTTTCAGTCTAGCTAAGGGTTTGTCAATTTTCTTGATCTCAAAGAATCAGCTTTTGGTTTTGTTGATTTTCTCTATTGTTTATTTGTTTTTCAATTTTATTTATTTATGCTCTAATCTTTGTTATTTCTTTCCTACAGCTTGCCTTGGGATTAGTTTACCATTCTTTTTCTAGTTCCTCTTGATGTACTGTTAGGTCATTGATTTTAGCTTTCTTCTTTTCTTAATGTAAGCATTGAAGGCTATAAATTTTCCTCTCAGCAATGCCTTCACTGTATCCCATAGGTTTTGATATGTTCTGTTCTCATTTTCATTCATCTTGAGATATTTGCTGATTTATCTTGCAATTTCTTCTTTGACCCACTGATTGTTTGACTCTGTTGTTAATCACCATATATTTGTGAACTTTCCTTTTTTCCACCTGTTATTGATTTCCAGCTTCATTCCATTAGGATTAGAGAAAGTGCTTTGTATAATTTCAATCTTTTTAAATTTATTGAAACCTGTTTTGTGGCTCAATGTATGGTCTATCCTAGAGAAAGATCCATAAGCACTTGAGAAGTATGTATATCCTGCTGTTTTGGGGTGCAATGTTCTTTATATGCCTGTTAGGTCTAGTTCATTTAACATAAGATTCAAGCTCTGTGTTTTCATATTGGCCCTCTATGCAGATGTTCTCTCCAACACTAGATGTCTATTTCTAGACAGAGATGTCTATTTCTCCCTTCAGTTTTTCCAGTGTTGCCCTCATGTATTTTGAGGCACCCAGATTAGGTGCATAAATATTTATTATTATTTCCTCTTGTTTAATTCCCTGTTTTATTAGTATATAACAGCCCTCTTCCTCTCTTGTAACAATTTTGCATTTGAAATCTATTTTGTCTGATATTAGTGTAGCTACCCCTTCTCTTTTTTGATCATTATTTGTGTGGAATATCTTTTTCCAACCTTTCACTTTCAGCCTATTTGTGTCCTTGCATCTGGGTGAGTCTACTGTAGGCCACATATAGATAGCTCATATTTTTTTATCCATACTGACAGTCTGTGTCTTTTGATTAGGAAGTTTAATTCATTAACATTCAATGTTATTAATGTAAAGGCATTACTCACTTTGTCTATTTTATCCTTTGGCTTTCTGTAAACATATCTTACTATTACCAGTCTTTTTACCCTTTTAGTCTCCCTTAATAATAATAATCTCAAAAAATGAGGTAAGTTTAAAGTAGATAAGCAGAAACTAAGATAGTTTGTCACCAAGAGACTGGATTTACAAGGGATACTAAAGGAAGTGCTACAGACTGAAAGGAAAAGACAGGTGAGAGAGGCTTGGAGAAGAGTGTAGAAATGAAGATTACTAATTTCTTCTTGTAGTGAACCTTTGGTGTTTTGCCCATATCCCCTCAGATCTGCCTGTCTTTTCCATGCAAAAGAGCCTTATTTCCAAAGATCAGTTTGTCTAAGGGTAGACTTTGGCTGTTGAACCCACTTTGTCCTCCTCCTACTGAATGCATTTCACTTTTCAGATTTCAGGTGTCTGGGAAGTAACATACCCCTGGAAGCATCCCTTAAACAATTGTTAAGTACCCTATTGATGCTATGTGGTGGTGGTGGGGTATGTGTTTAGCTGAGCTAATTCTGAGGTATGTGTTTCACATAGTTTCCTTGGGTTTCCCTCAATGTGATAGCTTAAAAATGTGTCCTGTACTGGCTATCTTTCCTCCTCAAAAAAACTGCTTGCAGTCAAATTCTTGGCTATGGTCTGTTCTCAAAGTAATATATTCCTTCCTCTGCCTTGCCATAGAACTTTTTACATATTCCCTTTATGTTACTTAGAATATTGTATTATATATATTATATATAAAACATAATATTATACACATTTATTCATTTTGATTTCTTCTTTAACCTTCTTTGGCCTGTAAGATGCTCCAGCAAGGAAACATACATCATTTCTCTTTTTAGTAGGATATTTGGCCAATTTTGGGCTTTTAATAAATTGTTGACTATTAAAATAAATGGAACCATCCCTTATTTCACCTAATTTCACCGAAGTCCCTCAATTACCCTTAGATAATGTAAATTCTTTAGGACTATGGAGTATTTGACCCTGCCTTGAGCATAAGCTTCCCTTTCAGAGACTGGAATCATCACCCTGAAACTCAAACTCATATCTTTTGCCTTCTGATGATATTTTTTTTTTCTGATTCTGCTTCCCTGGCTGGTCTTTCCTGAAGAAAAAAGAAGAAAGGAAAGCTTGAAAGAAGGAAAGGAGTAAAAAAGTGAGAAAAAGGAAGAGATAGGAGTGAAAGAAGGAGAAAAATAAGAGGGAGGGAAGAACTAAAATGACAGGAAAAATATGGAAATGGCAGAAGAATGTTGAGAGTCTAAGTCAGGTGTTCTTCATTTCAATAAATTTGAGAGGAAATCAACAGCTGAGATAACGGGGCAAGATGATGCAGGTTAGAGTGTAGGTAGAAAAGCTTGTAAAACTGGATGAGGAAATAGTGTAAATGTGTAATCACTGATGAGTCAAAGCATTTGGTATATTTTCAATCTATAAACTATTACACATTGCCTGTTATGGATCATGTCCCATGCTGAGCAAGATTTAGACCATAATAGCTGACAAATAATACAAATCTATTACCTTACCTATTTTTTATTTATAATTATTTTGGGCTTGCTATCCCAACAACATATAAATCCTAAAATTAATCTCAAATATGAAAATACCTATTAACTAAGCAAAAAAACATTAAATTATTTAAGCTCTGAAAGTAAACATTCCTCCATAACATATAGCAACTACCAATGCAGGAATCTATTATTTTGCTATTTTGTTGCCCAGTAAAGAGAAAAGTGCCTCTGGCAATATCACTTTCTTTATTATCTTTCCAGAAAGCACGATATTGAGTCATTGTCCCAAAGCAGGAAAAAAAATGCCTCTTGAGGTTTGCTCAGAGGTTTATGGTATATTCTAGAGGAAATTGTAATTGTATAAGTAGAATCTTCTGACCCAGTTTCACAAATCAAAGAACTTTTAGGCCTGTGGCAAAGTCTTAATCTAATGGGTCAGGTTTTAAATTCAGTCACAATCTTACATTCTTTTTTCTTTCATATGACATTTCCTTAGTACTTTATCAGTTTTCCTTAAAAGATAAAGCAATAGTATATGTCAAAATTACTATACATTTTGGATCTCATGAGAAGTTATTTATTCAATTATAAATAATGTAAACAATGCGAAAGAGAGTGATTTGGTATCTTGATGGCCTGGAAATAGAATTTTTATCTGCCACTTATTGGCTGTGACCCTGGAGAAGTTATTTAACCTTGATACGTTTTAGTTCAAAATGGGGTAAAATGGAGACTATAGAGTTATAAGAACTAAATAAATTGGTAGAAAACTCATAAAATAGTGCCAGACATGGCAAGAACTTGATGTATGTTAATGCTTTCTATTGGATATATGTCTTTCTGTTTGCTTGTTTATTTTAAGCTGTCAATTATATGTACCACCTTCCTATATACAGGGAATTGCCCCCCTAAGAAAACCTCAGAGGGAGGGAAAGTCCACTTTCCTATACAGAAGCTGAAACAGCAAGTAGTCATGATACTTGCTTGTCTAGCCTCCCTTGCACTTAGACTTGGGAACTAGGTGAGCATAGCTACACTCTGAATTATGAGATAATGATGCAAAGAAATATACACAGAAGTGAATCCATAAGATATAGATAACTGAGCAGTAACAACCACTTTCAAGGGATGACAGTAGCATGAGTCCTGTCAGTGTCAACCAGAATTGTTAGTGTGGCACACAGTGGATTTGGATGTTCAGCAATGGAACAGTGATTTGAGGGATGACAAGTCTCTTGGGTGTGATTTTTTGCTGCTGCTCTCTCAGTGTGACCTGAGTCTGGTTCTCCAACCCCTTTGGAATGTCTTTCAATACATTCCTTCTACTTGAATCAGCCAGTGTCAATCTTTGTTGCTTTCAATGCAGATTGCTGTCCAATATAAAAATTAGAGCCAGAAATGTTTGCAAGCAATGGATCTAAGTGAAAATGGGGGTTGGGGCATGTGAGGCTTAGGGAGTCTGGGATCTGTTAACTGGCTTAAAGGCAGAAAAATTCTAGCTAATATTAAAGGCTGGAATTTGGTAGCCAATGGTATGTGGTATCCAAACCACTAATTAAATTATCCCTTGTAGTGATCTACTATGAAATAACCATTCAAAGCAAGGCTGTAAGTGACTAGTGACTGCTCCCATGTAGGATGAGGGGCACATCCATGACTATGGGGTAAACGATTTTTTTCTAATTGTATTGGCATCTAAGAAAAGAAAATGATTGACTCAGATTCCAAAATTCTATGTCAATGTTAAAAAAGAGAAAGAAAAACCTTTTATTTTTTTGCTATGCAAAGTTTAGGTACTGAAAACTAAACATAAGTTTAAATTTGTGTATTCCTGAATTATGTTTGGTGAATTCATTGTCTCACCAGTTCCTTCTTTAAATGAAAGTTAGAGCACTTATTGGGAAAAAGTGCCCATGAAAATTGGAATTGAGATTTTGGAAAATTCAGAGAGGCCTTAGCTGTCAGTGCTGGCTGAGTCTCCTTTGTCTCTTGCAAGCCACCACCCATCCCTTTTGATGAGGTTGCCTTGCTTTGCTTAGCTCACCTGAGAGACTTACTTGCAAGCAGAAGCCAATTTCTACTTATTCCTCACCCCAAAACTTTCCTCATCTCTAGAGCAATAAGAAAATTTAGATTCTAGAATGCTCCAGGATACAATTAAAAATATATATACATAAACAAAGAAATAAATAAACATGTATATATATGTGAGTGCTTATATATGTGTGTGTGTATGTGTGTGTATATATGTGTGTGTGTGTGTGTGTTTAAACAGCTGCAAGAATTTTCAAATTCATTTGGAAAAAGTGTGGTGAATATATGGAGGGTGTTTGTTGAGTGTCTAGTCCAGGGATCAACGAACTAATGCCTATGGGCTAAATCTGCTTCACTGACTGTTTTTGTAAATAAAACTTTATTGAAACAGAACTATGCTCATTTGATTAGACATCTATGGTTGCTTCAGTATGAACACAGCAAACTTGAATAATTGACTCAGTGGCAGTCTAACTTACAAAGTCAAAATTTTTTCCTATCTGCCTATTTATAAAAAAACTCTGCTGACTCCTGGTCAAGGCAAAGGAGAAGAGAACAACATTTTGAATCAGCCCTAATTTAATGATTTGGGTGCAAAGACCTAGATTCTGGAGACAATGTGCTGCTTGAGCTGATGGAAGGGATTGTAATTGCTTAGTTATATTTTACATTAGTGTCACCAGTGATGAACTCTACATTATGTTGGGTGCCAGAAATTCAGTAGTATGATGTAAGAGAAAAAAAATCCCCACACTGAAAGAGTTAGAAATTTTGGAGTTAATTTTGTGCTTATGAAGAACTTCCTTCCTTCCTTAATTTGCCCCACCCTCTATCCCTAGTTGGCCACAAAAACCAAGCAGAAAGATTTCATTTTCAGAAGCAAGATAGAGATGGTTACCATAAAAGGCATTAGCACCATCTTGGAAATTATAGTGGTCAAACATAGAGGTGTTTGGTTGTTGTTGTTTTGCAATGGCTAATTGACAATGGAATTTCTAGCCCTGAAAAAGATGGACAATCCCTTAATACTTATACTTGATTTATATAAACCAAAAAATTCTGGGTCTGGCAAACAGAAGCCTAATGAATGCATAATAGAGTTTTCAGGAACTGAGTCCATTTATAGATTCTCAGCCCCTTGAGTAAAGGAAGGTTATGTTCTCAGGAATAAGGACTTCTCAATAATAGCAAAAATATGTAGGATTTCATGAACCAGGATATATGAGCAACGTGGAAATAGAAATTTACACATAGATTGGGAATGATTGGATCATAGTCTGACAGAAGGCTGGTTTTAGGGGAATCTGTATGTTAATGAACTGCTGGGATGGCTGGAGATTTAGGGAGGTTAGATAATAAATTGAATTTTGTCCCAAGTATACCTCCCATTTAGTTTAGATGAACTAATCTGTACTCACTAGGAAAACATTTGCCTGCAAGTAACAGAAAATTCAACTAGTGTAGTTTAAACAAGTGAGCATTCATGTTACACCATAACAAAAAACCTCGATATAAACAGCTGTCAATGAGTTCAATGGCTTTGCTCTGTCAGAGTCTTTGGCTCTGCATTTCTCTTTGTTGTTGGTTGCCTTATGTCAAAATATTCATGTTCAAAACAAAGTCAAATAAGGAGAAAAGATTACATTTGCTGAATATCCCCACTTTTTCAAGAAAGCATACATTTTCCAGTGAAAAACACTGACCCAACCCACCTTTGCTAAGGTATCATTACTAAGATTGAGTCATGTGTCCACACTGTCAATAAGAAATTATGGTGAAAAACAGAAAATATTTCTCTTGGTTTGGGCACATTGCTCCCCTGAATAAAAGTGGGGATTTAGCAAGGATGAAAAGGGGATTGAATACTAGACTGTCAACTAATAAGGTCTGCCATTTCATCTCATATTTATTTTTGCCAGATCCCAAGTGTATGATTGGCATACATATTTTTAATAACTAGTAGCACCTCCTACTTGTCCATCTGCATCATGGAATAAATATTATTAAGGTAAGGAGGACTAAATAGAATCCTCTGGAGCTCTTCTTTCCTAGAAAGATATTAAATTGGAACTAATATCTGTTCCTGGAGAAATTAATACCATCATCAAAGACTTAAAGAATCCCAGGAAGCCAACAAGCACTGTGCTTCCTTTTTAGTGATGGAAGCTTTGAGATGCAACAATTTGCCCTGTATTTGGAAGCAATCTATTAGCATGCCCTAGACTACTTACTCCCCACCCACCCAGTTTCTCTGATATGTTAGGCTCCTGAAATTTCATAGGGTTTATGGCCCACCTTCTAGAGCTCATGTGTCCCACCGAGGCCTCCAATATATTTACGTCCTGCTGCTTATCAGTCCTGTTATTCTTTGGAATTTCCAGATGATCCAGTTTCCCAACATAATTTCTAACAATTCATTTATAAATTGGTTATTTGGGCCTTGCATTATTATTCCTAAAGAAAACCATGTTATATTCTTAATTAGGTACCAACTGGGCCAGCCCACAAAGCCTACTTAGTCCTTTTAGGCCATAGAGAAAATACACATGATGGTACTAATGTGAATTTTAGGTCCAATGAAGAGGAGGCCACCAAATGCAGGGAGGAAAGAAAGAAGAGACCCTCTTGCTGTCCTTAGGGTTTTTTATACTTTTGCATCCTCTTGCACATATTGATGCCCATGTAATTTCACTTCCATGTCTGAAATTATTTTCCATACCTCATTACTGAGGTGTAACACAAACTCAATTCCACTTCAAGATCTAAAGGGCTCCATGCTCCAAAATTACCCTCCTCTTTTTAATTAATTTGCACTAAATTATGATTAATCATAACCTTAACAGTATATTTGCATGCAAATGTAGAGAGACTTTAAAGTTTTATTGGCAAACCACCATATTGGTGAGCTAGTTCTGCCTATATATCTACTCCCAAGTTTGGTTGATCAAAGTTGTTTTGTTTTCTACAGTGGATTCTTTACTTTCTTTAAAAATACATAGATCACTTGAAAAAATTAAGTTTGTTCTGGAGGTTTTTATCTAGATTGGCCTCTGAGGATGGAGAGACTGTGTAAAGATAGGTGGTTATGTTTTGAGATTATTTTAAATTTGATTTTAGTTGAACTGAGTTTCTGAAAAATGAATACTATCTTTTCATCAAGCAGTTATTATCATTACAGAGTATCAGTAGATTTATTCAGGGCCCATGATAAACTAGGGGTTTCTAGAAATATATCAAGGACCACTGCAAGGGAAATATAGCAAGAGGGTAGAGAACTGCTGAGGGAGCAGGGTTCCAAGCCTCTTTCTTCCCCATCATAGCTGCTTTCAACTACACACTCAATTACACAGAGGCACTTCAGTCTGAGAGTTTACTGCTTATACATATTGGATTTTCACCTAAGATTTTATTTGAAGACAGGAGTCTATTGTTCATCAATTTTGAGAAGCACTAGATAAGGTGATGTTTAATGTACATTCCAAATCTGAAATTCAATGGTTCGATACTTAAAAACTCATCATTTATAAAATCTTACCAAGTTTTTAAAATATGTGAAATAGTTTGTTTTTATTAAAATCTTTGGTAAATTTTAGGGAAATTAAGTATAATGCATTTTTAGTTTATTTTTAAAGAAGTTTTAAATTACATAAAAGTTACATAGAGAATATATGGGATTCCCATATACCCTACCTCTCTCACATTTTCCCCTATTAATAATATCTTTCATTAGTGTGGTATATTTGTAACAATTGAGGAACAAATATTGAAGCATTGCTTCTAGCCAAGGTCTATAGTTTACATATGATTTACACTTCGCACCACACAATCTTATAGGTTTTGACAAAATGTATGATTGCCTGAATCCATCACTGCAATGTTATGCAGAAAAACTTCAATGTCTCAAAAATGCCCCATGTTATACTTATTCTTCCCTCTCCCTCCCCTCAGAACCTCTGGTGACCTCTGTCTTATGTCAATGTTACAAGTCTTTCCATTACTAGAATAATAATAAATCTACTTTAGTTCATAGTTACATTCCCCCCTTATGTTTGTTCATTCTTCAATCTTGAGAATCTTGGGATGGTGATGCCCACTCTGCTTCCAATGAGAGGGAGCTTAGAATCCATGGGGCAGATGGGTGGAACTTGCAGTTGTAGATACTCTCTGTTTTTTGGCATGGGCATTGTCCATCATCATCGTTTTGTTAGTTGTCCTGGGTGAGTCTGATGAACTTGAGAGTAGGTGCTTGCTGCAACTTTGCTGAGATTCAGGGCTCAACCGGCATGTGAACAGACTGAAGATTTAAATCTCTGGGACAAATATTTAAAGAGTATAGTGCTAATTATAGGTTCAAGTAAAAGGGGCAAGAGAAATGTGTAGGAAAATTATGACTGGACATTTTCTTCCTTAATTTTCTCATCTGTAAAATGGAGAAAATAATAGTATCTGCTTTGTGAGTATATTTACAGAAGACCCTTAAAACTTTGCAATAATGGCCGGTAATTACCAAGTCCTCGATACAAATTAGCAATTTCTATTATTGCTTATATTGAAATGATCACTATATTGTTTGTTTGACCACTGAAAATTTGACCAAACAATTTATGATATTGAAAAAAATGAGGACATCTACAATAGCTTGAAGTAGAAATGTAAAAAAGAAAACAGATGGGCAATATCTAGAAAGAAAATTTTGCTTGGTGTTGCCCATCTGCTTCTCTCTGCCTGCATGCTCTGCAGTAATATAAATTTGCAAACAGCCAAATAATATAATCCTCAAATCTAGTTGAATTTGTGTTTTCACCTCATTGGCTGCTGGCAAGAGTATGGTTAGATTCAGATTTGATAATGAAGCCACATAGTCCTCATGTTTATCCCATGAGAGGCAGAGCTGTACGAAAGATTAAAATTAGTAGAAGGCAATTATTCTCCTTATTAATCAATTCCAGACATATTTGGCAGCTTCTCTCTTGCAACAGAAGAATTATTCAAGTCAAGGTGGTTGAGATGTTTTTCAAAAGTGTTATTTTAATTGAAAGCATCAGTCTTCTTTAGTAGGCCATATATTCTTTGCCTAAGAATGTGTTAAGATTGAAGTTTTTCCTTTGAAACTTGCATAATTTTCTTAAAGCACAAACATTATTCATTCTCTTATTAATTTAATGCATGCTTATTTGACTCAGGAATTACAGAATAATGTATTTTTCTCTTAATGAAATAAAAATTACTATTATTTAGTTTTCTTTCAATAAGTGGCCATTTACATAGATCAAGATCAGAAATTGGATGTTGTTTTTTTTTAAAGGCAGGACTGAAATAAAGCTTCCGTATTTAAAAACACCAGTTTTTACAGAAATGAAGATGGTAAGTCTATAGATTACTAGAGAAGTTGATAATATTTTCTGTTTTTTTTGTAAATCAATTTAAGCAGGCACTTAGGAATGAAAATAATAATAATAATAGTAATAATAATAATAATAATAATAATAATAATAATAATAATAATAATAATAGTGCTTCTTACCTACTTTTAATTCAGAAGAGGGAACTAGGCCGCAGGCTTTTTCTCGCCTCTCTCCTGGATGCTTTTCTGTCTGTGGGGATAGGTGTGCTATACAGCAGTCTACAGCAACCCCAGACTCTGCAGGTCTTATAACAGCAAATCTTTGGCTCACTCACACTACAGGTCACCCCAGGACCCAGGCCTTTGGTCCTGCCTTCTCTGGAACGTCATTAATCCTCAAGCCAGAGTGGGAGGAAAACATGGTGAAGCACGTGGAATGTCATGTGTCTTATTTCACTGGCCAAAGCAAGTCTCCCGGCAAACCTGGGTTTGACACAGTGGGGAGGTGTAATCCCCCTACCGATAGGTTCAGTGAACATCTTTTGAGATGCTCATTACAGAATAACTAAAAGTAGCCTTGTCAAATCCCCTGCAAACCTGCATCAGAACTGTGCAAAAAGAGAATTTTGTGTATGTTAGGTTGGTCATTTCTCTGGTGTAGGAAGAGTGAGAAAAGATGAAAATTGACCTTTTATCCTGGATGTCACCCTAACCATCTCCAAATTACTCTGCCTAATTTAGGAGTATTTTGAGACAATATGGCTTGACATAATCATAGAAAATTTCTATAGCACCACACTAGCTATAATGAATCTAAAAATACTTGTAATTCTTTATATTCCTTTTCATCATTTTTGCATTAATGTAGATAATGGAAACATTTTGATCTCAATTAAATTATGATATGATGTAAGGTAATATAGGGTGGTGGGACATTTGGAGTCTGAAGAACATTATTTGACATTTAAGATACAAATTTTAATTCTATTTTTCTCCTTCAGAAGAGTGCTGATTCAGGGGAACATTCTATATTCTTAAATCTCTAAGTCAATGTTAATGATACATTTTACGTTTCATTTAAAGGCTTGAAATTTATCTACTGTAGAATTGATATAAAGAAATTCTGATGTGAACAAATTTAAAATGGTACAAGCTCTTTTACAGTATGTATATAATTTATACTAACAACTGAGTTAATTAATTATTCTTTGAAATTCTTTCATCCCTTCTCTACCATAATTACCAGCGTCAATCTCCAAACTCTCTTCTGGTCCTCCTTTCTCTTGCTTTCCTGCTTCCACTTGGGTGGGCATCAGTTGAGCCATGATCTGGCCTCTCTCAGTCTCCCCTCTTTCTCTTTTTCATGGGAGGAGGAACGAATTATGTGGTTGATAAATTAGGGAGCAGGAACTGGGCATGTGAAGCTAAGGCTTTTCTACTTTTGATATCTGCCTGACTGGTCGTGCAATCCATTCATGTATTTTCTTTGGGTGGGGCTCCGGGCTTGTAGTTTCCCAGAGCTGACTGCAAACCGGGTGGATAACTGTCTAGCTCTGGCATTTGGTATCTGGTTTTAAGAAATCCTTGTCGTTGTATATTTAAGCTATATTCTCATGTATACTGACTTTGATCTCCCTCAGCATGCCCATCTGGTCTATCTCTTGTTTGATTCTGAATTCAGGCAAGTAAAGGGACCTTTTAATTGCTCTTCTTTAAGCACTAACAGTCTTTCCCTCATCTAACTACCTCCACTCCTTGCTCACTATTAATTTCTCTGCAATACCATGTTCTATATATTTGCCATCTTCAATCAGAGAGAATAAAACAAAATAAAAAATTTGACTCACAAAATTAAATAAATGTACAGGAAATGTAAATAAACTTTCAAATGATGTTTTGGATAGGTTTATAGTATTTATAATTCTGAAGTTATCAAGGCTGAAAACTGCAAGACTTTGGGGGCAAATTGTATAATAGTTCAATATAATTTTACTAGAGGCCACTTAAAGTAAATTCTTTACAAATAAGGACATTTTCATAGATAATAGAAGGGAAAAGCTTTTATTTGAATTTTATTGTTTTTACTTTTGAGGTATTGGAGCCAGGGATTAAAACTGGGACCTTGTAAGCAGAAAGCTGGCGTTCAACCACTGAGCCATATCTGCTCCCCTGAGTTGTTTTTTTTGTTTGTTTGCTTGTTGCTTGTTTTTTTTGTTTTTAGGAGGTACTGGGAACTGAACCAAGGACCTCCCATGTGGGAAGCAGGTTCTCAACCACTTGAGCCATATCCACTCCCTTTTATTTTGAATATAAGACCAAAATTATAAAAATAAATATTTCTCTTAATTTTCTCAAACTAAGGCTATCACTTTAACTGATCTTATTTTTAGCATGTATAAAGAATGAATTAAGTATGGAGTGTTTTGGCATAAATTTTTCTGGCAAAATTGTGTAAAGAACATTAGGAAATCATTTATTTCACATTTGACTTTTGCAGCAGGGTACTAAGAAAGGTCATTTGCTTACACTCTGAGGTTAAAATCAACTGGTTTAAAGCATTCATCTTGTCACTATTTCATTAATTTTCTCTTCTTCAGTTGCTAACTGGACTAATTCTGATGGTCTGGCCTTTGATATGTGTAGTTCTCAACTCACTTTCATAGATTTCATCCAGCGTTAAAGTTTTTGCAGGATTTTCATTTCATATCACAATTTATTTGCAATGTCTTTTAATTGTATTATTAAAAGTAATATCAGATCATCAATAAGAGACTGATCAGCATAGAATTTGGTGTGACAGACTGGAATAGATGCCTCACTTACATTCCAGAACTGGTTTTGAAACTACGCAGTTCATGAATGGCTATTTTAATGTTATAACGACTTTCCTCTATCTAACTTCACAACTGTGGGGAGTAGAAACCTTTTACTCAGATAATCACCACACCCCTCTATCATACAAATATTGTTATCCTATGTATTTTCAGACAGCTTCTATTCTTCTGTAAGTTTTATATCAGAAATCTTTCCATGGCTGTACTTATGAATATAGTTTATTCTTTTATCTACCATGGATATTTCATAGTTTTATCTAGTTTTCTGTTATTGAAAATTTAGGAGACTTCCATTTTTCAATATTACAATGAAAATCTTGCACTGTCTTTGTTAGTGATATTAAAATATTTTCTGTGAGTAAATCAGGTGGCCTTTCTGGTTTGGAATTAAAGGTGTTTTATATATATGTGTGCATTTTATATATATGGGTGCAAATTGATATATATATCTATCTATATATATATGTATTTACCATGTATATACTTTAATGGACAGGGTACAAGCACCCACATATCATACTCTGTCTAGCACTTCAATGTTTCATGATGGATGACACTTGCATTTCATTGTTGCTTTTATTTGTGTTTTCCAAATAAACTGGCAAAATCGAGTGTCTTTTGTATATGTTTTGCCATTCACATTCCCTCTTTTGTTAATAACCTCAACATATTCTTTGCCCATTTTTCTATTGAATTGTTTGTCTTTCTCTTGTTGATTTATAAGAGTATCGTACATATTCTAGGCATTAAACTTTTGTCTATTACGTATGTTGCACATATTTTCTACCTATCTGTTGCTTACCTTTTCATTTTACTTATTATAATGTTGACGTATTTTACGGATTTTGAATTCGGGATGTTAAGGAGGCTTTTCTCTGACTATATTTCCTCTTAATGCTTTTATAATTTTATTTTTAACAGTTTTTCAAATTCATCAGACATTTGATGTTGTGTAAAATGTGAAGCAAGGAAATCAGGTTGGATTTCTCTTCAAAATATGCTCAGAATATTTCCACCTCACCTACCCCTCTGGTTCCAGCTACTATAGAAGTTTCTGGATTTCTGCGATAGCCCATTAACTGATCTTCTTTCCTCTACACTTGTTTCCCTTAGGCTATTCTCAACATGCAGCCACAGACCTCCTTTTAAAATGGAAAATAGCAATAGCTCCCTTTTCACACAGAATAAAACCAATGTCTTTAGAATGACTGACATGATCTGACTCTATTGTCCTCCTGACCTTGGTTCCTAACATACTGTCCCTCACTCCCTTCCTCCATCCCACACTGTCTTCATGTTTGCACTGGTTTCAATTTATACATCACCCCAGATCTGTGCCCACTCGCAGCTTTCCACCCAGAGTGTTCCAGAAATGGCTTGCTCTGTCACCATGAGCCTCAAGTCAGATTACTGCTACTGTGATTGCCGCTGCTTTAGACTACTGCTCCTTTTTTAATGTGTGGGCACAACCTGTCTCTTGTCTCCTGTTTTGTAGTTCCCCTGTTGAATCTGAGTTACAGGAAAGAGGCATGCTCCCCATTTTACAAAGCCCGCAGGCATGGGCAGCACTGAAGTGTTAGGGGTTAATTCCTAATTGGTGAACTTTGACCAAAAGTAGATGGGAATCAATAGATATATTCTTCTCCCTCCTTCTGCAGACAGAATAGCTTCATGTGATCTTTCTGAAGATGTTCTCTTAGTTTGTCAGGGCTGCTATGATAAATACCGTAGACTGGTTGGCTTCAACGACAGGAAGTTATTGGCTCACAGTTTTTGAGGCTAGAAGTCCAACATCAAGGTATCAACTGACCACTCTTTCTCCTGGAGGCTGCGGTTCTGCTGCTGGCTTGCCAGCAATCCTTGGGCTTCCTCTGGCTGTAGATGCATTTCCTCCCCAGTCACATGATGATCTCCCTCTCCTTCTCTGTCTTCTCCTGACTAGCTGACTGTGTTTGAAGTTCCTCTGTTTATCAGAACCCCAGCTGTATGGATTAAGGCCCAACTTGACTCAATTCATCCTCAATCTGAATAGGATCTTCGGAGATCCTATTCACAAACGATTCCTCACTTAGATGGCTAGAGGTCAGATCTTGAACATATCTTTATGAGGGACATGATTTAATCCCCAACAGATGTCTTGCATGACCATGCTACCAGCTTGTCATAAAGCTGTGTCCAGGTCAATAATGTACTCTCTTATATTTGGTCTATCTCATTCCCTGCCTTACTCCGTTTTTCTATCAGTCCTGCTTTCCTGGGATTGTACTGCGCAATAAAATATTAGCACACAAGTGTTTGCTTTAGGCTCTGTTTTCTAGAGCATCAGGACTATAACAAGTCTCTCTTTAAACGGCACTTTTTCATGGAATAACTACTCCAACAACTCAGTCTCAGCCCCTCCCCTCCACAGCTCCTTGACCTTACTCTACTTTTTCATTTGTTCCATGCATTTACTGTTATCTAACATATACTTTATTTAATAATATGTTTATTATTTTTATCTAACCGCTTCCCAGTAAAAGCTTTACAGCTATTGTAAAGCAGGGATCTTGTCTGTCTCTAGCACCAAGTACAATGCCCTCAATATCAGCTTAATGAACTGAAAGAATGGTTGCTGGCATTAATGCCATGACTGGGTGTCACCTCTGTTGCTGCTGCAATGAATTTGAACTTCTCTTTGCTTCCATTAGATGTGGATTCAAAGGCTTGCAGGCAATGTTAGCAGTCTTGCCCTCATCAGCTCCCAAGCAAGTCTCTGGCTTTTTGGCTTCTGTATTGGGAGACAAGTTCCCTCCTCCTACCAAAAATCAAATAGTTACAGCGTTCCCCAAAGAAGGACAAGCCAAATAAAGAAAAAAAGGTAAATGCTCCTTATAGGTTCACATTGGATTTATAAATTAATTTGAAGGGGCTCTTTAATTTGTTGAATATCCCTATGCAAGATTATGGCATAATTCTATCTTTATTTAGGTCTTCTTTTATGTTCCTTATATTTTTTGAAATATTTTACATATGAGTCTTATACATTTCTTATTATATTTATTTTTCTAGATAGGATTTTTCAAATCTATTTTGAATAGGCACTCATTTTCTAATTGATTGGGGTACATATAAAAATATAAAAATATTGTTTTTTTATTTCTACAGCAAATTTGAATATCTCTTCTTTGCTATACTCAATTATTTTAAAAATAATTTGTCACTTTTTACATTTAGTCATTAAATTTATTTAGAATTTTTTAATGTATGGTGTTTAGTGAAGTTCTAACTTGATTTTACTTTTTCAATTTCTCAACCTATTGCCTCTGCTTTTATAGTTCAATATTCCTTTTTTTCTTCACACTAATTTACATGCAGACGAGCATATAGTATATTATTTATGCTCACATTTGTTTCTAGACTAGCTACATCTCCTAATTATTTCCTCCACACCCATTCTTCAACTTCAGAGAGAAATCTATTCCCTTGCCTGTGTGGTCTATACAAAATGCCTCCATAAGAACTAAAAATAGCCATCTGCTATCTCCAATGGCAATTACCTCAACATATGTAACCCACACCTGGCTGTCTTCCTGTATTTCCTGTCTTAGTCATTAACACTGCCAGACAGCCAGTTGCTCCAGCCAGAAACTTTAGAATAATCTTTAAATCCCCATATCCGGTTGGCTAACAAGTCTCATTACATTCACTCTCTCAAACATCTCCAAAATATTTTCTCCCCTCCCTACTGACTCTGCAACTGCTTCGTTGGAGTCCTGTCCCCTGTCACATCTCAGCTTATCTGTCACTATTCAGAGTTTCCCAGCACCCTATTTAAAGATGCCTCCACCTTGGAGCTACTGTCACATTCCCTTGCTTGTTTCCTTTATAGGCATGCCTTCAAATGACTCATTTAAGTCTGTACTTTGTTTCTCCACTAGATTCTAGGTGCTATGACTGTGGGGCCTTGTCTCCCTCGTTTTCTGGAGTAACCATATTGTCTAAGACAGTTTCTAGTTCATAAGAGACACTTAATAATTATGTGTTACAAGAATGAATGCATGAATACTACAATAACCTCTTATCAGGTGGTTTTTCTTTTCTTCCATTTTCATTCCTCATCTTTTCCAATCAACTCTCCACGCTGATAAAATTGTTTATCAAAAATATATTCCCAGTGCCTTCTGGAGAATAAGATAAATAAACATCACTTTGCTTTGCTGATAAAAAGTGGTATAACTACTTTTAATCTACTTTAAACGAGATTTAGAGTAGAGCTGAATGCACAATAGTTGGTCAAAATCTTAAAATTCATATTGGGTTTTAAATTCAGCATTCTGCACAATTGATTCTCTTTAGAGCTTTAAGGGGAAATATGAATTTGTCTAGATTATATTTACCTTTTTTTAGGTGCTTTCAACTACTTCCTCTATTTTCCTTGTTTGTTTTTTCTTTTTTGTTTATACTTTTAATCATTTTCTATATTTAAGAATCTTATTAAATATTATTCTCTTCCATCTTGAGCTATAGAAATTCTACAGAATACAATTATATTTGTGATTAGCTTATGAAGTTGGTTTCTCTCACCTCATTCTTTCATAGACCATACGTTTCTGTGTGGATATTAAGGCATTTAAATTTTTAAAATAGAAATTTAAAAAGTACACACAATTTGTGGCCATGTATTTTATTTTTAATAGCTCTCAATAATAAAATGGCCATAATATATTGGAAGTTATTTTTAACTGCTGAATACATTCTCATATAGTTTTATAATGTGCTTTAATAAACCTTTCTAAGATGAAAAATAAAGAAACATTTCTAAGTTTTTATTCTTTTTTAGAATTATTTTTAATAATTTTAACTTGAATTATACTTTGCACTTTTCATATCTATGGTATTTTCACCTATACATTTTTATTCTCTAGTTGGTCTTTGTAATTCTATAGACAAAATACACTTTTTGTTTGTGGGAATTTTCTACTTTATAAATCAAGTCTTTAATTTTCTGATATTTAACGCTACTTTCTAATATAAAATTTTCTACATTGATTGCCAATTCACTATTTTGTGATTAATTACTTAGAGAACGTGTTTTGTAAAGAAGTCCCTGTCTTATTAATAAATAGTGCTATGAGTTCACCATTATCTACAATATCAATAATAAATACTCTGACATAATTTATAAGTTTCTAAAAAATTAATTGGGATAGCCATACTTGTTTTTTACATTCTTCATGTTATCATAACCTTTAAAGTTTAGTTTGTGATGCACTATTCAAATATAATTTGACTTTTTAAATACTGTGATCCATTTCAAAGTCCATATTAATAATATTAACAGTAATAGAATAGTAATAGAATAGTCTTAGGCTATGATCCTTGACCTAATATGCCAAGAATGCTATGATACATACCACACACTGGCTTAAGCAAAAGGAATTTATTATCTCATGATTTTGGAGGGTAGACATCCAAAATCAAGGTATTGACAGGTCATGCTTCTCCCAGTGTCTGTAGCATTCTGGTGCTGGCTAGCTGCAATCTTTAGCTTCTTTGGCTTGTCTCTGCCTCTGTCACTTGGTGATCTGCCTCTCCTGTGTCTATTCTTTTCATTTCCACAGACTTCTGGCTTCTTCTGGTTTCTGGCATCTACTTCAATGTCCACTTCATTTGCTTATAAGGACTAAGGCCTGTCCTCCTTCAGTTTGGCCACCCTTAACTAATAATAAAATCTTCATCAATCCTATTAAAAAATGGGTTCACACCCACAGGAAGGCTGATTAAGACATAAACATATCTTTGTGGTGTATATGATTCAATTGGCAGTGATCCTTAAGATTGTTCTAATTGATTACATTTTTAAAATCATTAACTGAGATGAATTATTACTATGATTGTTCCAAGCCTTTTGTTATTATTTAAAAAGTGTCATTTGAGACTTCTCCCAGCCATGAGGTTGGGAGAACTAATTGATATTGAGTTTGCACTGTCTCTGTAAACAACTAGAAAACTGGAAAAAAAAAATATAAACCTGCTTTCAGCTATTGGAAAACAGGCCGTGCAAAACAGAACTCCCTCAAAAAAGAAACAAGATGATTCCAACAATTGACCCAGCTGTCTCCAGTCCAGTTTCTGAACGGCAACACTGGGACAGCAAACCCAAGCAGAGCACAGCAGGCCCAATGACTGATGAGAGAGATCAGAGTTTGGAATTCTAAGGCAGCTGGTGTTTGGGAAGGAGAGTACCATAGGGGTGACTTATGAGATACTAAGCCCCTGAAATCTATAAGGCGATTCGCTTGAATGTATGGCTTAAAACCAGACTTCTCATGCAAAAGTTGCAACTCTGTGCAATCATGGAAAGAATGCTGTATTTTATCAAATGTCTTTTCTGTGTCAATGGAGAGGATTAGGTGATTTTTCTTCTTCAATTTATTAACGTGGTTTATTATACTAATTGATTTTCTTTGTGATGAAAAACCCTAGCATATCTGGGATAAAACCCACATGATCGTGGTGTATAATTCTTATAAAGTATTTTTGGGTTCATTTACAAGTATTTTTTTGAGAATTGTTGCGTCTATATTCATTAGAGATATTGGTAGGTAATTTCTTTTTTTAAATAGTATCTTTATCTGGTTTTGGTATTAGGGTAATGTTGGTTTTATAGAATGAGTTTTGTTGTGTTCTTTCCTATTCAATTTTTGGAAGTGCTTGAGCAAACTTGGCATTAGATCGTCTTTGAGTGATTAGTAGAATTCACCTGTGAAACAACCTGCCCCTGGACTTTTCATCTTTGGGAGGTTTTTGAAGACTGTTTCAATCTCTTTACCTTTGATTGGTTTGTTGAGGTCTTCTAATTCTTTTAGGATCAGTGTAGGTTGTGCTTTTCTAGGAATTTGTCCATCTCATCTACATTGACTAGTGTTTTGGCGTACAGTTATTCATAGTATCCTCTTATGAGCTCTCTTCTTTCAGCGGGGTCAGTAGATATAAATGTCTCCCCTATCATTTATGATTTTATTTTTTTGCATCTTTTTTTCTTTGTCAGTCTAGCTAAGGTTTTTTTTTTTTTTTTTTTTTAACAATTTATTGAAGTATATTACTCATACATGAACTTACATAAATTATAAATGTTCAGTAAACATTGTAAACTTACAAAACAAGCATGCATAACATCATACAGGGCTCCCACACATTGCCCCATCACAAATACTTTGCATGGTTGTGAAACATTTGTTAAATTATGATAGAGCATCATCAAAGTATTACTACTAACTATAGTCCATATCTTACTCCCCTATACTTTTTCTTTTGGCTTAATTAATTAATTTATTTACTTTTATCCATTTTTACCCCTACCCCCATTTTTGCTTTTTTGTGTGTCCATTCACTGGACAACTCTCTGTGTCCATTTTCTGCCCTCTCTTCTCATCCTTCTCCTCCTGTCTTCACTGGGATTCGATACTCGGAAACTCCGATGTGGCAGAGAGGCATCCTACTGTGCCACCTTAGTTCCTGGTTTTTCAGCATGTCTTGTCTTGGCTCTCCCTTGTGTTACTCTCCTGTGACATCATCATCTTGCTGTATGGCTCACGGGGCCTGGTGGCGCACCTGCACATGGGGCCTGACAGCACACCCACGTGTGAGGCTGGGAGGCTCACCCACTCACGGGGCCTTGGGGGCTCACCCACTTGTGGGGCCTGGCGGCACACCCACACATGGGGACTTGCGGCACACCTGTGCTTGGGGCCTGGGGGGCTCATCTGTGCATGGGGCCTGGTGGCCCATGTGCCTTCTATATATTTTCCTTTTTTTAATTTTTACTGGGAGGTCCCGGGAGTCAAACCCAGGTCCCTCCATATGAGAGACGGATGCCTAACCATTTGAGACACATCCGTCTCCCTGCTATGTCTCTTAAGGTTGACGAAAGATACCTAGAGTTACAGTCTTTTCCCATACAGGATGTTCATATAATAAATCAGGCTTAGTTTATCACCAGCATTCTAAAAACCAGACCTAGGGAGAAAAACTAGGTCTGGAGACACATGCATAGTTTCTAATATAGCAAATGTTTAGCCTACCCTGATTATCACAAAATCAGGTCAGCGAGAATATTTGCACCTAGCTAAGGTTTTGTCAGTTTTGTCATGCTGATTTTAAAAACTACATGAAAATAGTAAAGAACTTAGAATAGTCAAAAGAGTTAATTTTTGTAAAATAAAGCTGTAGAATTTACATTACCTAAATTTGAGGCTTACTATAATGCTACAGTAATCAAGATTACAATATTGGAGTAAGGACATACATACATACATATATACTCCAAGGAAAAGAAAGTCTTGACTTTTGATAAAGGAGCCAAGGTAATCAGATGGGGAAATGATATCTTCTCAACAAATGGTGCAGAAATGACTGGATATCTTCATGGGAAGACAGAAAGGAACCTATTCCACACAGCAAACATCAACATTTACTTGAAATAAATTAGACCCCAATGTAGAAACTATGACTATAAAACCTGTAGAAAAAAACTAGAAAACAACTTTGGAGTGGGTAAATATTTCTGAAACAGTATATAAAAGTATTACCTATGTATGAAAAACAATAAATTAAATTTCATCAGAATTAAATGCTTCTGTCCTTTGAAAATACTCAAGAAAAAAGAAAAGTCAAGTCACAGCTTGAAAGCAATATATAATGTATTAAATATATTTGACAAAGGATTTCCCCCAGAATATATATTTAAATCTTACAACTTAAAAATAATATGACAAAACAGTTTTATAAATGGGCAAAATACTTGAACAGATATTTCACAAAAGAAGATTTACAAATGCCCATTAACCTTCTGAAAACATTTTCAGCATCACGAGGGAAATGCAAATGACAACTCCAGAGAGATACCACCAGGCAACCACTAAAGTGGTTAAAAAAAAAGGAAACTATCAGGTGTTGGTAAAGATGTAGAGAATCTGGACCTCATATGTATTGTTGGGGGGGTATGAAATGATACAACCATATTGGAAAACAGTTTCACAGTTTCTTATAGAATTAATCATATGCATACCAACAATTTCACTCCTAGGAATTTAGAAATATAAGCAAATGTTGAAACAAATATCACACTCAAATATTCACATCAGCTCTATTTTTCAATAGCCTTAACCTAGGGCAATCCAAATGTATTTCAAGTGACTAGATAAACAAATAGTGATATATCCATAAAATGGAATACTAGGCAGCAATGAAAAGGAATGCAAATTGCTGAAATAAAGTAACAACATGGCTGTACCTCCAAAACATTATGGTGAGTGAAAGAGTTCAGGCACAAAAGACTATATATGCTATTATTCCATTTATGTGAAATTTGAGAATAGTTGTTGGGGATTGAATCACGTCCCCCACAACAGGCATGTTCAGGTGCTACCTGCTGGTTCTGTGGCTATGAACACATTTATAAATAGGACCTTTGAATATGTTATAATTAGTTAAGATGTACCCAAAATGAATGAGGGGGGACTTAATCCAAAATGGTGGAACTCCTTATAAGCAAAAGAAAGTGGAAAAAGAAGGAGAAGCCAGGGGATGTAAAAGCTAGAAGTTAATGGAACCAGAAGAGAAAGGAGTGGACATTGCCATATGCAAATAAAGCTCAGGAATCCAAGCATTGCTGTCCAGCCAGAGTGCTACTGATCTGGGGAGGAAGCAAGCCTTCTAACCTCTGAAACCATGAGCCAATAAATTCCTGTTGTGAAGACAATCCACTTTGTAGTATTTATTTTAGCAGCCTGGAAACTAAGACAATAGCTAAAATGAATCCATAGTCACAGATATCACATCAGTGGTTGCCTGTTTCTGGGTGTGGAGGTGGGGTGTTTAAAATGGCACAGAGGGAACTTTTTTGGATGATAGACATTTTAATTTGCTAGGCTACTGTAGCAGTTTGCTATTGTTTATGAATTCCAGAAATAGATATTGGATTATGTTTGTAAACTGGTCTGTCCCTCAGGGCATATCAGATTATATTGGAGTCAGAGGCTTAACTTTTACTTGATTAAATAATGATCAAGGTTTTGATTGGGCCACATCAGTAGGATGTTGCATCCCCGCCCCGTTGGTGGGCAGGGACTCACAGAGAAACCGCACTGAAGAGAAGGAAGTTTGGAGTTTTGAGCTGGAGCCTGGGAAGTAAGCACACAAAGGAGCAGAGCAGATGAGCATGGAGAGAAACAAGCCCTGGGAAGTGAGGAACCTAGGAAGCCTGAACTCTTGGCAGCCATCGACAGCCGTCTTGCTCCAACACATGGCAACAGATTTTGGTGAGGGAAATAACTTGTGCTCTATGGCCTGGTAACTGTAAGCTTCTACCCCAAATAAATACCCTTTATAAAAGCCAACAGATTTCTGGCATTTTGTATTAACACCCCCTTAGCTGACTAACACAGCTACTGCAAGCAATATACCATGAAAAGGGGGTGGCTTTTAACAATGGGAATTTATTAGCTTACAAATGTACAGTTTTGGGATCATGAAAATGTCCAAATCAAGGCATCATCAAGATGATGCTTTCTTCTGAAGTCCAGCTGCTCGCAATCCTGGACTCTTCTATCACATAGCAAGGCACATGGTGGGGTCTGCTAGTCTTTCTCTTCTCTTCCTGGTTTTGTTGCTTTGAGCGTCTTGCGTCAGTGGCTTTCTCTCTCTCTCTCTCTCTCTCTCTGTATTAATCCCATTCATAAAGGACTCCAGTAAGAGGATAAGACCCACCCTGGGCCACACCTTAACTGAAGTAATCTCATCAAAAGGTCTTACTTAAAATAGGTTTATCCCACAGGAATGGATTAGCTTTAAGAACAAGATTTTCTGAGATACATACAGATTCAAACCACCACAATAGAAATATACTATATATTAATTGGGGCCATTGTTAGATGGGTGTCACATTTTCCAAAATATATCAAATGGATGCATTTATTGTATGTATATTATATATCAATTAGCTTTATTTGAAAAAATATAAAGCTCTGATACCACTTCTGCATGATAATTTTGGTTAAATAATTTTTAAATTTTATCCTGGTATTGAATCAAACAAGTAGAGTTGACAGTAAAGATCATAGTTTTCTTCCAAACACATTTTATATAAAATAGGGAGTCCAGGCAAGTTTATTATCTTCAAGAAATTGGGTGTGAATATTGCTTATAAAAGTTATAAAAAATAAAAATTATTTTTTAAATAAATTATAGAAAACCACAACTGAGTCCAACTCTGTCACACTGGGGAGCAGAAATTCCAAAGTAGGGCCCATTGGCAAGGCACCTAACCCATGAGTTATCTGCCCTGACTTCAGTGTCTGGATGTCTCCAGAGCCCTCAGGAACCCTGTTAATTGGGGTAGTATCTACTTTGGCAGTCAATGAGATCCTGCAAGATGTGCATAAGCATAACCTATAGAATGACCTCCTGACTCACTCTGAAGTCTCTTAGCCACATAAACTCATTTGTCTTTACCTATTCCCCCTTTGGGTCAAGGTCTTTTTCCAGTTGCATTGTTAGTTGGTGCTTGGTAGTAATCCCTTGGTGCCAGGGAGGCTTATACTCAAGACTCATGTCCCACACTGGGGGGAAGGTAATGTATTTATATGCTGAGTTCGGCTTAGAGAGAGGCCGCATTTGAGCAACAAGGAGCCTCCTAGGAGGCAACTCTTAGGCACCCTATAATACTAGGCTAAGTTTCAATCTCAAGTGTAAAGGTTCATAAGCACAGTCATCAATATCAAGGGCCCGTCAATGGACCATCCTCCTTCACTAGTCATTGCCCCTGTACTCAGGGGATTCTTGCTGTTCCATTAGAGAATGTGGCAGAGCTCCCCAGGATGGGAATTCGATATTCTTTTGTTTATTGTGTGAATCTCCACCCACTGTACCAATGATCTATGAACATTTGAATATATTTATATGCCTTATATGTATGCCCAGGTGAGCTTCCTCCCATGCATCCCCCATCACTGACACCCTGCACCAGTGATCCTCCCTTGCCACAGTTGCAACCCTTCTGTGATCCAAAACTTCTTCAAAAACGAAGCCAATAAAATAGCCAAATATAATTAATAAGAAAATGACAGGCTTCAGTCCTTGAAGGACAAGATTCATAGTTACTTGCAACAACACTGAGGGATTGACACACTGGTCTGTCCTCCCCTATTAGGCATTGCCCATGCTCTTGAGAGATGCCTACCCCTCTATTTGAGAACATAGCAGGCCTCCCCAGGATGGAAGTCCACCATCTTTCCACTCATTATGTGGTTCTCCACCCACTGATATAACACACTGACAAAATGAACACTCACACACTCCCTAGAAGCCTGCCCCAGGTGTGCCCTGTCCTGAATGCCCCCCACATCTAACACCCTAAACCAGTAACCCTCACTTGCCATATTGCCAAAAGAGCATTCCCAACCTTGTAGTTTCAACCATGTACTCTGCAATCCCCAGTGTTTACCTGCTCCCTCCCCCAACCCTCCCTCCAGTTCCATTGACAGTCCAACCCACACTTCCCACCCTACCCCCCTGACAAACCAGCACCGCCCAACCCAATAGTATCACTGCACCACTGTCATGCCCTTCCACTACACAACTACACCTTTCCACCTTATCGTAGATTTTGCCCATATGGGCATTGGCTCACAACCTTCTTTTCCCTTTCTATTTCCTGTAAACCTATCTTCCAGACTTTAGCTCTGTGAGTCTTCTCAATTTGCTTAATTCATATCAGTGAGATCATATAATATTTGTCCTTCAGTGCCTGGCTTGCTTCACTCAATATAAGGTCCTCAAGAGTCATCCATGTTATCCTGTGTGTTAATACTCTATTCCTTCTTACAGCTGAGTAATATTCCATTGTATGTATATACCACGATTTGTTTATCTATTCAACTGTTGAAGGGCATTTGGGTTGATTCCAACTTTTGGCAATAGCGCATAATGCTGCTATGAACATTGGTGTGCATATATCTGTGTGTGTCCTTGCTTTCAGTTTTTCTGGGTATATACCTGCAGTGGAATTGCTGGATCATATGGCAGTTCTATAGTTGGTTTTCTGAGGAACCGCAATAGTGTCCTCCACAATGGCTGCACCATTCTACATTACTATCAACAGTGGATGTGGGTTCCCATTCCTCCACATCCTCTCCAACATTTGTATTCCTCTGTTTTTTTAATAGCCACCAGTCTAATGGGTATAAGATGATATCTCATTGTAGTTTTGATTTGCATTTCCCTAATAGCTAGTGATGTTGAGCATCTTTTCATGTGCTTTTTAGCCATTTTTACTTCTTCTTTGGAGAAGTGCCTAATCAAATCACTTGCCCATTTTTAAAATGAGTTTTTTTGTCTTTTTATTTTCGAGGTATAGGATTTCTTTATATATGCTGGATATTAGGCCCCTGTCAGATATATAGTTACCAATTATTTTCTCCCATTGAGTAGGCTGCCTTTTCACTTGACAAACTCCTTTGGGGTGCAAAAGTTTTTAATTTTGAGGAGGTCCCATCTATCTATTTTTTCTTTCATTGCTCATGCTTTGGGTGTAAAGTTCATGAAACCATTTCCTACCATAAGATCCTGTATATGCTTCCCTACATTATCTTCCAAGGTCTTTATGGTCTTGGCTCTTATATTTACATCTTTTATTTATCTTGACTTAATTTTTGTATAAGGTGTGTGACGGTGTTCCTCTCTCATTCTTTTGGATATGGATATCCAGTTCTCCAAGCACCATTTGTTGAAGAGGCCATTCTCTCCCAGTTGAATGGGATTGGTGGCCTTGTTGAATATCAGTTGACTGTATATGCAAGGATCTATATCAGAACTCTCAGTTAGGTTCCTTTGGTCAGTATGTCTATCCTTGTGCCAATACCATGCAGTTTTGACCACTGTAGCCTTGTAGTATGTTTTAAAGTCAGGTAGTATGATTCCTCCGATTTCATTTTTCTTTCTCAATATGTCTTTAGCTATTCAGGGCCTCTTGCCCTTCCAAATAAATATCATAGTTAGTTTTTCCAATTCAGTAAAAAATGCCATGTTGATTTTTTGGGGGTTTGTGTTAAATCTGTTGACCAGTTTGGGTAGGATAGAAATCTTAATGATGTTTAGTCTTCTTATCCAAGAACAGGGAACATTCTTCCATTTATTTAAGTCTTCTTTGATTTCCTCTAACATTGCTGTATAGTTCTCTGCATAGAAGTCATTTACATCTTTAGTTAAATTTATTCCTAGTTATTTGATTCTTTTAGTTACTATTGTAAATGGGATTTTCCCTACACATGGCTTTTCTGTCCTTCTATTTGAACCTATAATTAGAACTAGAGTTGGTAGATGTACATCCAAGAGACTTAAATCTTTGGGTTGTCCATGTGCCAGCTGGGCCCTGAATATCAACAGACTTGCAACACCTACTCTCCAGTTCATTGGTCTCACCCAGGACAACTAACACAGAGGTGATGATGGACAACCACCATACCAAGGAACTGAGAGAGTCTACAACTGCAAGCAAGAAAGTCCCATCCACCGGCCCTATGGGATCAAAGCTCTCTTTCAATTGGACATCACCATCCCAGAATCCTCAGGATAGGGAAATGAACTACGGACTAAAGTAGACTTACTGTTATTCTACTACAGACTTATTGTTATTCTAGCAATGGAAGAAATTACATCATTGCTGTAGAGGCAGTGGCCAGTGGAGGTTCTGAGGGCAGGGAGATGGAAAAATAGGTGTAATACGGGGGCTTTTTCGGGACTTGGGAATTGTCCTGACATATGCAGGCCATTATATATCTATATATATAACCTACAGAATTTGGTGGGAGAGAGCGTAAATGACAATATAAACTGTAATACATGTTTGGTGGCAGTGCTTCAAAAGGTGTTCATCAATTGCAATGAATATGCCACACTAATGGGGGATGTTATTAATGTGGGAAACTGTGGGAGATGTGGAGAGTGGGAATCCCCTATATTTTTTGTGTAGCATTTATGTAATCTAGGTATCTTTTAAAAAATAAAATATTAAAATAAGATAATGAGGGAAAAAAATTAATCTGGCAAAGCAGATGTAGCTCAACCAGTTGGGGGTCCACCATTTACCACAAGGGAGGTCCTGGGTTCAGGTCCCGGTACCTCCTAAAGGCCAGCAGACACTGCACCTGCCACAATGAGCTAGAGCCGCACCTGCTGCAACAAGCAGGCACCTAAATGAGCAGATCCACAAGCTAGCAGATACCACAGCCTGCAGGGAGTAGATATGGCTCAGGCCACTGGGCACTTGCCTCCCATGTGGAAGGTCCCCGGTTCGGTTCCTGGTGCCTCCTAAAGAAGGTGAGCAAACAATGAGCAGACAGATGAGGGGACTATCTTGCCGGGAGGGGCGGGGAGTAAATTAAAAAATAAAATGAATCTTTAAAAAAATTTAATCTCTGTGTTTAGAGGTGGTAAAGGCCAAAGGAGAAGTTTCTAGAAGGAGAGTGGATTGTCCCCATACCACAGTGATGGTTCTGATTTTGCTTTTCTAGTCATCTCATAAAGACTAATTTGAGTTGAAGCTATGATATAGTTGTTGCGTGAAAGTAATCATTCTGACACAGAAGTTGGTTGAGAAGTTTAGTTTAGGGTGCATCTCTTATGAAAGGTGCTTGTAAACACTTTCAAGTAAGATTAGAAAAAATAAAAAATATTTGAGTGTTAATTATAATAAACACTTGAATAGTATCTATTTTACTAATGCTAATTATTATATTAAATAGGGTGAAAGTGTGCAGACACAGGCCACAGTCCTGTGTAATTTCCACAGTAAGGCAAAAAAGCCCAGAAGGTTTCTAATGCATATTGACAGAACTTAGGAAGGTGGATAATACTGAGGGATGGTTCTTGGCCAGTGGCTCTCAATAAATCCCATTGGGAACAATATCCCTTTTCTGAAAGGAAATTCATGGATAACATAACCTAACTACAATCTAACACTTTAAAAACTCAATATAAGGTCTTAAGTATAAAAAAGCTCATTTATATAAAACAATATGTATTTCAATATGTAAATGCTTGGCAAAAACTACCTTAAGTAGGCAATATGAAATAGAAACCTGCACCTATTCCTAGAATTGCCATCAGCGTGGCTGATAGGGTATCGATATTGTCTTGGTGACTTAAATCCTTGGAGCAGGACTGTCATTAGTGATGTGATTTTCTGAAATGGTCAACAAATCTTGATAATGTTTTTTTAAAAAAGTACATTATTTCTGTTATTTGTATACAAAATGCTTCCTGAAAAATAAGGTGCATAATAAAAGCATGCAATTTTTTCCCCTTATTGTACAAAACCTACTTAAGCTTCAAATGTAGTACAAAGTTTTTACCTACATGGATGCTGTAGCAGTTTGGTATTGTTTATGAATTCCAGAAATAGATATTGGATTATGTTTGAAAACTGGTTTGTTCCTCTGGGCATATTAGATTATATTGGATTCAGAGGTTTCACTTTTACTTGATTAAATTATGATTAAGGTTTTGATTGGGCCACATCAGTAGGATGTTGATGGTGGGCCAGGACTCACAGAAAAAACCACACTTCAGAGCACAGGTTGGAGTTTTGATCCTGGAGCCCGGGAAGTGAGCACACAGAGAAGAAGATACATGAGGAAAGAGAGAAGGCTCCATTAGACAGGGAGAGGCCCTGGGAAGAGAGATGAGCTGTTCGCCTGATAGTTTTCAGCTGACCTTGTGGAGAGAGCAATGCAGCTGAGCTCGTAGAGAAAAGAGCCCCGGGAGAGAGATGAGATTTAACCCAGCCTACAGCTGATGTTGGAAGAAGCTAGGACCACGGAACCTTAAGAGGAAGAGGAAGGGTGAACATTGGCAGCCACCTAGCTCCAACACGGGGCAACAGACTTTGGGGAGGGAAGTAACTTATGCTTTATGGCCTGGTAACTGTAAGCTACTACCCCAAATAAATACCCTTTATAAAAGCCAACAGATTTCTGGTATTTTGCATCAGCACCCCTTTGGCTCACTAATACAGATGCCCAGTGTGCTATTTAGAAGTCCATGTCGGGCAATTTCATGGTGTAGGAATGTCCAGTCCATTGCTGGACAACTAGTAACCCTGACCTTCATACACTAATGCCGATAGCACCCCTCAGCCATCCGGTTACTGAAGGACATCCCCAAGTCTCCTAAACACCCACTAAGGAGCTGTTTCAAACCTTATGGAAGCCACAGATGTGGGCCCTAAGCAAACAAACTACCACCAAATAGCTAGTTAGGAGCTCTCACTTGAACCAAGGGGTGGCAGAAAAAGTCCCAGAAGTTCTGGGGGTTAGAGAGAAGAGATGGGGACCTGAAGAGGCAAAATTTTGAGTCTGAAAGGCAACATTTGCAAAAGCCTCTTCCGCCCTTTAAATAAGTGGCTAGTGACTGAACTAAAACCTTCATTCTAATATTTGTGTTTGTCATAAACACTTCAGTGGAGCAAGGGGCCATATTTTATTTTGCCCTCCCCTTCTTGTCCTGCCAGCATCTACCAAGCAGTCACTGTCCCCAGAGGCCACCTTCCTGCCTCTATGGTTTGAGATTCTTTGATAACTTGTCAGCCCCTGTGGCCTTTGGGACAGTGTTGTCTGCCATGTGCACCACCTGGGAACACAGCGCCTGCACACAAAGTTTTGCAGGCCTTTCTTGGGCGGTGCATTTACCCAGCTTCAGGAAAGTTTCCTAGCTGTGCAGATTTCCCACAAATAATGCTTTCCATGTGTAGGGACTTCACAGATCACAAAGTGCTTTCACATCAATTACTTCCCTTAATTCAAAAGAAGTTCAGTTAAGAAATCAAGCAGAGGAATGATCCTTTCTCACGGGGAAGGGACGCTCTAAGAATGGTCTTTTTTCCTTGAGGACCCTTTAAGTCCTGTGCTTGGCCATCGGTGGGGCCAAGTGCCTGGGAAGGGGGAGGGTGGGGGAGTGTCCTTCTTCTCCCCCCACCCTCAGCCACCGCTGAGCCAAAGCCGGCGGGGGCCGTCTCCTCCTCTTCCCCAGCAGCTGTTGCTCACTCAGCGCAGGAGCCAGGGTCGGGACAGGGCGGCAGCCGCTGCTCTCGCTCCTGAGAAGTGGATCTGCTGGGGCCCAGGATGCCAGGCAGCGCCAGGGGCCTCCTCCTCCTGCTGCTCACCGGGCTTGCGGCTCTCGGGAGCGGCCAGGCAGCGCGGTCGCAGCCCCAGCGGCACCCAAAGGCGCATCAGCAAAGAGGTACAGTCGAGGCACGGGCTGTTGATTCCATCCTTTGCGGGGCCGCGCGACTCCTCACCGGTCTCTTCTTTTCCGAGAGTTGCCGGCCTGGGACGCTTTCTAGCTTTGCCCTTGAGGAATGCGCTTCGGGATGAGAAGGGCTGAGCTAGATGCAAGTCCACTTTCAACGCCCAGTGCTGTGGGGGGAAATCGCCTACATCCCCAACCGTGAGATGAGGCGCTTCCCATTGTTGATTCGTTTCTGAGATGACTTGCTATCACTGTAGATTCAAGAAATTAATTTTCGAAGTCTTTCCAAGACACACACTTTTTCAAATCGAAAAGAAAAAGTTTCTCCAAATCAGATACAATCCCTGCAGAGGAAGGTTTCCCACGCTGTTGTTCTTGGAACTTTATGAAGCTGATATACCTTTTTTTTTCTTTTAAGGGACTTTGTTTCCAATGTAGTGTGACACAGGAACTATCTGATTGAGCAGGATCTGTAAAGTATGTGGATTTTTCCCTTCCAGGGGAACAGCCTCTCGGGCCTCACCTTTTCTTTAGTCACCATCCTAGCTCAGGTGTCCTACTTTATATTGTAGTGAAAGTTCTCCTCTTGCTTAAATGCAGAAGAGACTTTTATGTCATGTGTATTTTAGTTGAGAATACAATGACCAGATATAAACTTCAGGGTAGTTTTGACAACAGTCATAGTTAAATGTAACAAATTATTCTCCTTAGAGCTCCTTACTGTTTACATGCATATTATTTCTGAAACTCTTGGGAACCTTTGAAGAGTTATTTTATTATCATGAATTTTAAAAGCAGCACATGTGCAGTGTTTTAAAACATGATTTGAGATAAATTATTTCAGCAAGTATTTCTGTAAGTTGGAAAATATATCAAAGTAAAAAATTAACTAAGAAGCTATTTTAAATTTGATTTCAAAATGTTTATCCTAAGAGTATAAAACTTGGAGGTTAGAAGCTTTTGAAAGTATTGATAAGGCTGAATCTGCTAAAGTTTTAAAATATACTTATGCCTCTTAACTGGAATAAAGCTATGTCAATGTTTCTATAGTTTTCCTTCTTACAATCTGTGTTTTTTAAAGGAGTGTAAAGATACCCTAAGCTCATTGCTATAATAATAACTTCCCGATTAAAATTCCTAGGATAACAATGACCTTGAGTTCACTATATAACTTTTTTCTTCTATTTTTACTTCTCATTCTTGTGAAGTGAAGTGGGGTCAACTTGGCTTAATTAATAGAATTTATGAGACAGTGATTTTGAGAACATCTCTGGCAATTGATTTTTAAAAAAAATACTACTTAGAGCTGTGAACTCTGCTCAGTAGATGATGTGTTTTAACAATACATATTAAATTGTTAGGCAGCTGGGAGTGAAGAGCACCCAGAAGCACCAGCCCTTCTGTCTACTTAGAAGGGAACTGAAGCTCAGAGCACGCAGGCTGGGGATAGAGTGGGTTCCTGCGAATTTTCCCTACTGAGAGTTCTCTCCTTCTCTTCCTCTCTCTGTGCTTTAATTGAGGTGAAATTAACTATGATTTCTGTGGTCCAGGCACAAGGTGAGGTGAGTGCAAAAGGAGACCATTTGGAATATATTTTGAGTTTGACTCAAAGATAAATCATCAAAATCTGTTAAAATTAGAAGCATACATAAACTATATTTCATGAAACCTTTAATTTGTACAGTACTTTGTAATTTAAAGCTACCTTATCTTATTTTACCTTCAGCTATTCTTTTTCATGGGCAGTTAAAACCTGAGGCTTATAATGGCAGTGACTTAAGTTCATGCATCTAATCAGAATAACTTAATTTTCAACAACTAAAAACAATTCCAGCATTGTTTATGCTGACGTTCCCCTTTTCAAAATAACAAGGTTTCTTTCTATATATTTTTTGAAGCTATGTTTCCTTGTCAATGTTGTTGTGTTGAAACGAGCTCTTGGTGAAGATTACTGGGTTTGAGTTTGACTGAAGAAATATTTTCTTGGCTATCATCAACTTTTCTGCTTTTGATTATCCTAGCACTGACCTTTCTGGCCAACCACTAACTGTTTAGAAGGAGTCCTGTTTTCCCTTATAACACTGTGCCAATTTATTAAGAATGTTGACACGGAGCAAGCATTTTTAGATGTTGTAATGGAGTTAAAAATTCAACCAGTTACTTTTGTTTGATTGGTTTATTTTTTCTTTAAAATCTTGCATGGTTTCTAAAGAATACTAACTCGTAGTATGAATGCCATTGATTCAATGAGAATGATATTCCAAGGGCATTCTTTAACTAGATTTAAGGTTGACAAAAAAGGAGAATGATGTAATGAATGTAGTTCTGCATTTCCGCAAGGCAGTGGATAAAATATTTTCTGGTATTCTTGTGAATAATAGGTTGAAATGGAAGCAAAATGGCAGGTCAATTGCAAGTGATTGAAAAATATTTTCCAAAGAGCACTGCAGAGTGGATCAAGATCAATCTGGAAAGAAGTCTCTAGGAGTATGACAGAATTTTTTCCTTGTGTGAGCATGTCTTGATAATGGCTTGATGGAAAACATAAAATCTAAGTTTATCAGAATTGCAGGTGGCCCACAATTGACTCAGGTGGGTAGGCTGATTAATGACAGATTCAGGAATTTTAAAGGTCTCTATAGACTGGACCATGAATAGAACCTCCATGAGATTTGCTCTATTATTCATATCTAGACATAAAATAATTCCATTTACTTTCTTCTGGAAATTTGTTGTGTTCTTTTTATGTACAGGAATGAGTGCTGAAGAAATACAGGATGAGAAAGACCAGTTTGAATTGCATCAAGCTCAGTTTGAACATGTAGTGTGACATGGTGACAGAAAGTTAACTCATTCTTATACAAAGCTCATAGAAGGAGATGGGCCAGTTAGTTAGATCACATTTGTGTGCTTTGCTGATAAGTGGGTGTGAATGCAGAGGAGGGAGAGCAGACCAGTTAGGATTCAAAGACATTCAGAAGATGAATGTTCCAAGTGAAGCCCTTTGACCTGGAGAAGGAAAAACTTGGGGAAGGCAAATCGTAAGAGAGATCCTCAAATTTTCAGAAGGGTTGTTATATGAAAGAGGGACCAAAATGTCCTTTCTAAAGGCTGAACTGCGATCCATAGAAGAATATGAAGAAGATGATTTGAGTTCAATAAAATGGAAGGACACCTGCTCTGCACTCCATGTCTCTCCTCTCCTACTACTTACCCCTCCCCATTTTGAACTTTTGTGACAAAAATGGGTTGAGTGTGAACAACTTGCTTCTGGAAATGTCTACATAGTGATCAGATGCACAGTTTGTCAGAAATACTTTATGGTGGGATTTCTATACTGAGAAGAACTTAAGACTCATTAAGTCTCCAGTCCTTTTTCAAGTCCAAGATTCTAGTAATATATTCATTTGCTTTCAGAGTATGTACTTGTATTTAAATTTCCAAATTCTTAAAAATGTCAAGAAAACATTAAATGTATGTCAATGTATTTTTAGATACCTTCTGGGAATTAAAATAAAAACATATTCTGAGCTAATCCTCACACATTTGGGGCAATAATACTTAACATTTGTATGGAATTTCCACATTGCCACCAATTGCACAATTTAAAAATATCCTGTGTTATAAAATGTGAAAACAGTTTATAAATTATGTGAGAAATTTTCAGGGGATTTATTGTTGTCATAAACCTGGAATTCATTTTTTACTGTATTTTCTTTGGCTACATATGTAACTTATTGGCTTTTTCACTAAATACTGATCTAATAGTCTAGTAAAAATGATTCATAACAGGCAAAATATGGCCGAGAATAAGAACATGTTCCAATATTGACTAAATGTGGTAGAATTTTAAAAATTGATACAAATTTTATATGTATTATTTCACATATCAGTGTATATAAGTACTTGTCTTATTCTTAAGATTTTTATATCTTAGGATTTCATGCAAAGTCATGAACTGAATCAACATCAAGAGTTGCTGGGGATTATGAAAAAATTGTACATGCTTTGCCAATTTTTCCTCACTTCACTTCAGTGACTCTAGTTCCTGAGATATGAGATAGTCATCATGTATACTATAATAATTTTACTGTAAATATAATTCTTCTGTAGATATAATTATTTTAAAACTGTATCCTAAGAGTTCTATCTTGACATGACTTATTTAAGAAAAGATGAACCTCTGTGTTATGGGAACGGATTTAGTTAAGCAGGAAGAATTTCTGATGTAGCAAGAGTTTGGAATTCTTATGCTCTGAACTGTACTGCAATAGCTCTGACTGAAAAAAGTTTACTTTTTGATGGGTTTCACATAGCAATATTTTGTCAGTATCCCATTTATCTAAGGCAGAACCCTCTCTCTATTTTCCTATTTGTACATTTAGTAAATATTTATTTTACATTGACAATAACTAATGTGCCAGACATTTTAGCTTAGACCTCTGAAACGGTGGCATTGGTCCTTTCAATCCATTTGGATTTCGCAGTGGAATGTAAAGAAAAAAATCACTTAAACTTTACATGAGGACTCACATCTCCTTTCAAAATCTTCTTTGGAATAATGGGACCACAATTCTGGGTCACAATGGAAAGGGCCCTAGTAGGGTTCAGAATAGGGAAACTACCCTCAACCTAACCTATATATAGTAAACATTAGCTGGGTGGCTAGCTGTCTAAATTATACATTCCAAAGGGCATACCAAATGTAGGCTCAAGACATCATAGCTATCCAGTAGGATTCTACCTTGTGGATGGAGCATGGCTGGAAGAGTTTCCAAGCAGGGTGATAAAAGAATAAAAAAAAGATTGATGACTATAGATCTTCTATCCCTATTTAGCAGCTGGAGATAGAACGTAAAAGATCAGGAAGAAAGGTTTGGTCATGGCCACACAAATTGTTGAGGGTCTATTTCAGAATATTGGGGTTTAAGATCTATGTGTAGTCACAGCTTTGAATGGGTAGCTACAAAGAAATTTAGGAGAAGCTCAGTTGCAGTGAGAGAAAATATGGTAGAGGTTAGAGAAAGAAAAAACTCATATCAGTTTCATTATACACTGAGCTGATAGAAACATAGAAAGAAGACTAATTTTGGGCCTTTACCAATTGGTAAGTCCATGTTTGAAGAATTTGTGCTGGAAATTGATGGAGTTGGGCCTTTGTGTATTAAAATGTGGTTAAAGAATGAATGCATTCAATGAGGAAAACAGACAAAAAAAATTACCTGTCTTTGTGGAGCTTATATTCTATTTGAGGTGGAGGTGGGGAGATAGAAATATGATGACTATATGGTGAATAAGTAAATATAACAAATGCCTGTGTTACATATATGTAGTGGATGACAAGTGTTTGGACAAATACAGCAGGGTACAGGGAGCCAGGAGTTCTAGGAATGGAGGGAAGCTGGCTGCAATTTAAATATGGTGATAGGGTTGACCTCACTGAGGAAGGTCATAGTTGAGCAAATACTTGAAGGTGGTGTGGGACTTAGTCTTACTGCTAGTGGAAGAGTGTTCTGGTCAGAGTAAACAGACTCATAGCATTTTAAGGCTGCACACATTGGAGGGGTCAGAGAAGTAATGGGGAATGGATCATAGGGTATTGTTGGCCATTGTTACGATTTTGCCTTTTAGTCTGAGTGAGATGGGGAGCTACTGGAGAGTTTTGAGCAGAAGTAAATGAAAGAATAAAATAATAGCTGATATGTCTTTTTTCAAGGGAGCATTAATCTATGGGACTAGACCACCAGTTAAAACATAGGATTATTTTAGAATTATCTCTTGTTCCAAACTTCTTATTTATAGAGCAGTTTGTTCCAACTCAGTGATCATCACTGTGCAGTTCAGTTGCATCTTCATAGCACATTCTTTCCCCCCTTATGGTATCTCAATCCTATCCCACGATTAAAAGTATATCAGTCCCTCAAAAAAATTCAAGGATGGGAAACATCTACATCTCTTTTTATTTTGCCCCAGTGCATGTAGAAATACATCCCAGGTTTCTTCAAGTAATTTTAAGTAACATACACTTTAAAAATAAAAATATTTTTTTCACAATTCCAGCTGGATGTGCATACCTTGGAGTTCTGTTTTTTTTTTTTTTTAATCCATTTAAAAATCAGAGCTAAAGATTAGATACTATTGTTAAAAATGATACAGTGATGTATTGATCTGATGACTTCTTGTATGAAATGAACTTTGAAATGCTACCTAATTTTACAACCAGAAACTTATTCTGTGTTCTGTTTTGATTTTTAATGTCTTTAAGGTTCACTGTCAGTCTTACAGTAACCTTTGGATTAAAGTAATGCAAACATGGCTTGACTTAATTCTATCATTTTGAACAAAAGTTAGGTTAAGAAAGTTGCATAGCCTTTCCCTCCCACCCTCCTCCCTCCTTCCCCCCTTCCTTCCTTCCTTCCTTCTTAGTTTTACTTCTCTTTCCTTCAGTCTACTGTTTATGAATAAAAGATGATTCTAACAAATAGAGCCTTTTAAAAGATACCTAAGACAAATTGACTTCTCTCTCTCTTCTTTTGAAAATCCACAATTATTACTACCTGGAAAAAGTTTTGAGATATAATCCAAACTCACATGGTTGATTAAAGTTAGACATTTACTTGTCAAAGATCCATACTGTGGGTGACAAAACATCTTTTTTCCAGTCATTCTGAATGTGGGTTTTAATATGGGAGTTTGATGTTATTTGGCTTTTTAATTTTTTTAGACCCATAACATTTAGAAAAAGATTATGTAGGCTAGTCTATTAGTAGGCTGTCACGCATGGCTTTGGCCATCTGTGACAGACCTAATCCAGTTCAAATAGCAAGCTAATCTATGCAAATTCAGAGTGATGAAGGCCGGGGAAGTGTTCTCCTGACACTTGGGAAAGGCACCTTGTGCAGTGCTAGCATTGTCTCTCCACGTACGGTCTTCACAGATGACCACGGAGCTGTGCGCCTCCGCAAGGCTCTTCAGTCAACTGCAGCTGGTGTGAGTGTCAGATGGTTTCGACTGGTTTAATAATATTTAGTGCCTTATGAGTGCTAACACATGCATTTACATGGCAGAGCTGTTTGGTAGGGTAACATAATGATCTTCATTTTGTAGAAGGAAAATAGATGCCTAGCAACTTGTCAAGGACAAAGAAAAATTCCATGGGTAGTTTCAGAATTAGAAATTAGAATATGTTCCTGCCCCTGTTTTTATGGCTCATAAGCTGTCATCTCTTTGGGAGTTTTAGATCTTTATCATTTAGAAAATTCCTTGAAAAAAAATCATATTGCCATTTCTGAGTTATGTTAGTAGTAGTGTAATTTGAAACCAGAGAGTCACCAAGTATTATGGGAAAATAAGTCTTCAAATCTCCTTTTCACTTAAACCTACACATACATACACATTTAATATTTAAAACTATGCATAAATACACAAACATGCATATATTACTTAAAACTGCAGAAAATCAAAAGCATTCAACAAATCTTAGTCTTTACATTCTTAAGATTCATAGTATTAGAAACTGGACTATACGAAAGTATTAACTCTTCATTGGCTTTTCGGAAGTCACCTTACAGAAATTACTTTGGCAGGCTGGAAACATAATGATATTTCTTACATAAGGAATTCTTTAAAAAAAAATAGGCAATGCATATGTTAATGAATAAACAGAGCAAGAATGAAGCAAGTATACCTAAGAATAAGAGCAGAGTTAATTTCAAAATTCCATGTTTCTGGTAAGAAACAGAATATTATTATTTTTATAAAAGATTTGAAGAGTTCTATTAGAAGTTGAGCTCCTTAGTTAAGACAGAAAATTTTGCAAACTTCCTAGGTTTTGCATGTGAAGAGCAGTGTGTGTATATGTATGCATCACACATGTGTATATGTATACATACATGTATGTATGCATGTCCGTCCGTATGTATGTATATATGTATGTACTATTTCTATTTTAACATTCACAGTCCCCAATTAGTAGTTTCCCTATTTGGTTTTCATTTTCTTAAATCATTGGATTTTCTGTTTTATCAAAAATCCTATAATAAGGTAATCTAAAAATTGTGTTTTGATAAATGATTATGGATCAAATAATAAATTGTAAATGGAATCGTTACATTTCTCAGTATGGTAGCTATACTGTAAAAGCTCTAAGGTGTAACCTGTTTTAAGTTATTTGTCATATCTAAGGTCCTATTCTAAAGGGGAAATGCAGTTAGTAGAGTTTGCCACATCAAATAGCAGTTTGGAAAAACCTCTACAGCTACCACAATTTTCTGGCTTATCACCTGCTATGTATTTTTCAATTATTGAATGAAGCTGAAATGAAAGTATGAAGGAGAATATGAAGCAGTGCAATTGTCATTTCAGGTACGTTACCTTATCTCATTGGTTTGCTCTGAGGAGCATATAAAACAATGAATATAAAACATGGTGCGTCTATTAGGAGCATCCCAATAAATGTGAATTTTCAAAGTGCTTCAAGAAAAATGAATTAGGTCTAAAATCTATCTTGATGCCAAGAAGTTATCTGGCTCAAAGAAGCACTTTTATCCAGCACTGCATGGTTATACCAAACTCAACTGAAGCTGTTTGTGAGTAAATTTGCTCATATACTTGAAAACTCAAATGTTAGGTGTTCAGCTTTAGTTGGAACATTTGCTGTAATATTTCTTTATTCTGAACTTCATACCTTAGTCTAAAATAAATACCTAATGAATGAATACCTCTTTATACCTTAACTTTCCACATACATTCCTCTGCTTTAGAGGTAACTTAGAATAGTAGAAAGAGGATGAATTTGGGAGACATCAAGAATTGGACTCTTTGCCAAGTTACCACTTAACTAGGAGCAAAAACCTGAGTTAATGGAGTTTAAATTTCCTTTCAGTTAAATAGAAAAAAAGTTAGATAAGGTATGTGAAAATACTTAGCAGCAAATCAGTAAATATTAGCTCATTTCTCCTTTCTCCTTTGTTATTTGAATGTAAAGCTTACAAATGATATTTGCAATATGTATGATATGTCCATTTTGTTTAAGAAGAGCAAAATAGCCTAAAAGTTTTATTTAGTAGACCCTAGGAGATTATAGATGAGAAAAATGTTATCTCATTGCCCAAGAGATTAAAGAATTCTGTCAAGATCACACAACAAGTGAGTAACAGAGATAGGAAGTAACCCAAGTTCCTATAATTAGCCAATAGTTATGTTAGGAGTTCAGTGCGAGAAGTGACTTAAACAGGCAACAGGATGGAAATTTTAGCTACACTTGGTGGCAATTTATATTTCAAATAAGATATATGATACAGTAAATATCATTTTTGGTGGATGTGCCTTTATTAAGTATTGATAAACTATTCTTTTAGAATCCCTTTAATATAGGTAATGTGTTTAGAACAATGTATGGCACATAATAAGTACTCCACAAAGGTTAGTTATCATTTTCAGCCTATGAAGCACTCATCCTCATTGAATACCTGTCTGGGTAGAGATGACAATTTAGTTTGCATGCTGCACATTGAAAGTTAATTTCAGGATAGTCTTCAGTGGAAAGTCTAATCAGATTGTGGAACAGATCTCAATACAGATATAGACTCTGTTTATTTGGACTCTCCCTAATCACTAGGGTGAAAAATAGTCTTGAAGACATTATTTAATACCAGCCTGGATAGGAAGGATTTTTATTGTGTCTATGAGTGTATTGAATTTACTGGTAAATTTCTGAAAAACTACCTCAGGAAATCAAACAGCCCTTTGCCGATCTCTGGGGAAATCTGCTCTACTAAATTGAGAACATTGGATTTTGAAAAAATCCTGACAAAACACTTCTATAGGCCCTTTTAATGTTCAAAAAGTTTCAAGCATTTTAAATGTGTACTATACAACCCCTCAGGTTTCCAGTCTGATATGTTATGATAAAAAGCATGGGATTTGTGATTGGAATGTCTGAATTCATGTTTTGGCGCCAGCATTTCCTACAGATGTGACCTTAAACCATAGATAAGTAATTTTTCTATTCTGAAATTTATATTTCCACCCCCAAAATGAGAATATAATATTCAAATCTATCTATCTCATGAGGTTGTTATAAGGATTAATTGAGATGTGCCATACAAAAATATTATTAATACTATTCATTATATAATAAATGGCAGGATTGGCCTTAGGCATTATTTGCTTATGAAATAATTCTTCACTCCCTTTTTATAAAATTATTTTTCCAATGGCATTTAATATATTTAGTTCTTTATTTTCAAGGGCACATGACGCATGGTTCTCAAGAATTGCACAAAGTATTTATTTAGTAAATTTGCACACATTACTACTAAGAACAAAAAATGGTATCTGAAAATGTACATTAGTTTCATAAAAAAAAAAAAAGCAAATCTTAAATATTTAACGAAGTTATAACAGTTAATCCTTAGAATTGTCCAGTAATTCTTTACGTTTTTGCTGAGGTTCCTCATACTCCTAAAAATAAATTGAAGCTTTGATTTATATTGGTTGTATCTTGTATTGTATTAGACATTAAAATTGGGGAATTTAAAATATTTATTCATTTAAAAATAGCAGTAGTAAAACTACTACATTGTCAAAAATATAGTTTTACTACAAATAAATTTGTATTCTAAAACAAAAAAATATAGTGAAGAGAGTGGAATTGTTTTACATGTTTAAACCTTCTTAATGGCTGGCTTAATAGAAGAGAACCAAACTCTCATTTCAGCATCTGCATTTACTCCACTGGGGTTTTGGTTTAAGTATCTTAAGAAATATACACAACATATACAGCTACGTTGTTAGAAAAGGAAGGAGTATTTTAATGTCTTTTAAGATAACTATAATGTCTTCCTTTGATTCTACACCAAAACTTGTTAAGGGGCAGTTTCCTAAAGATTGGCCGCAACGTAGTGTATAAAACTGCGTAAATGTAGCTTTTGTACTGTATTACATTGAAATTCATCGGTCTGTCTTGTGTTTGAAAGAATTTTTTTTTATTTCTGATATAACTTCATTTGTTGATCATTTGGGAAATTTTGGTTTACTTATTTACATAGATGTCTCAAAGATGGATATGTTCATTATAAAATATATCTGTATATGTATTTTTTTTTTTAAAGATTTTATTTATTTATTCATTTATCCCCCCCTTGCTGCTTGTGCTCGCTGGGTCAGCTAACCACGCCGTGTGGGCGGGCTTGCCTTCACCAGGAGGCCCCGGGAACCGAACCCAGGGCCTCCCATATGGTAAACGGGAGCCCTACTGATTGAGCCACAGCCGCTTCCCTATATGTATTTTTTTAAAGGAGGTACTGAGGATCGAATCCAGGACCTTGTACGTGGGAAGCAGGCACTCAACCACTGGAGCTACATCTTCTCCTCTATAAAATATTTTTAAAAGTCACATTTGTTGTATCTCCCTGATCTTATCAGAGTGGTCTTTAAATATTGGAAGCTGTCAATCCCACATTGGCAAAGACAAGTTTTCCAAAATTTTAATTTTTATTTGCAAGTTCACAGTAATCATTGACAGAACTTTTTATGTTATTTTTCATGAAGTGGTGGACTAACTTCATTTTCAAGAAAATGTCTATTATATAACTAAGTCTTAAAAAACATAGTTTGTTGATCTTTCTTTGGCAGATAAAGGGTATTCCATTTTAAAAGTGGCTCATTTAGTTTAGCACTCAAACAAATGTACAAGTGCTTTTCTTCAGTCAACCATGTACTTCAGTATGCAATAGTGCCAAAGAACCAAGATTTAATAAAAAGAATAATTGTTCCTGCTTCATCAAGGACATTCCTACTGGAAAGTAGCTTTTCTGTTTTTCCCTCTGTGAATGTGGTAGTGAATAGTACAATGGCCAATAATACAGTTTTGTGTCTCTGTGTTGATTCATGCTAAGAACCCACCATTGCTTTTGCACCATTGGTGCAAGTGTCAACACATTGAAAAGGCAAATATTGACTTAGTTTTGTTATAAAAAAATTTTGACTTTGTGGATCCACTGGTAGGGTCTTGAAGAGGCCCCTGGTCCTGGCCCATACGTTGAGCATTACAAGGTTAGACTAGAGTTGAGTTCTCTGCAGCTTTATGAGTTCTTTAAGGGCTACAGCCATGTGAAGGTAAATTCTGTAATCACAAAGAGCCAAAACCATTTCAATTTTACTCTAGGTCTAGTCCAGGCCAGAGTTGCCATTTTCTTCCAAGGGGCAGAAATCCTGAGAGGTTCTGTCGGAAAAGTAGGGAAGGACTAAATCCAATCAGGCACGCTTATGGAAAATCAAAATGTCTTGTCACACCACCTTCCCCGCTTTCTTTCCTTTCATTTACCCAAACTAAGTGTTAGCAATACTATGTTATCCCTAGTGGATTGAAAGAGAGAACTCATGACCAGGGTTTAACACAAAGGAAGAATGCTAATATTTGGAATCCTGAATATTAGCAGAAGAAATATTTGAACCCTAACTGAGCTCCTGAATTCACATTAGGAAGAGGCCACTGTGCTTCCAAAAGCATTGAAGAGGTTTTGTAATATTGGGATCTCAAAGCATGTTTTGTTGTTGTTGTTTTTTAGGAGGTATGGGGGACAGAACTCAGGACCTTGTACTTGTGACGTGCATGCTCAACCACCGAACTACACCAGCTCCACCTCAAAGCGTCTTTTTCCCTCTTTCCCCATCTCATCAAATACCATTATGTGCATGTCAGATGATGGATCTGTTTTTGTTGTTGTTGTTGTTCTCTCTTGATTTTTTGAGATGTTGTTCAGAGACTCAAGGATCTGTCCTTTGACTAAATTCCTCATTGATCAGTCTCACATTGCCCTGATAGTCAAGGAATACAGATTTATAGAGCTTGATGATCAAAAACGCTGATGAGTTAGAACATGAAATGTGGAGTGTTTACAGACTAAGTGGACAAATGGCTCTGAATCTTTTCAGCATCACAGTCTAAAATGACTAAACTTTTGAGATTCTTAAGTTTCGAGTCAAATCTACACTCTCCCTATCTAGTGGAACTTGTCTTTAATCACTAGATAAAGTAAGAGCCTTTCTCATATATACTTCTTTATTTTTCATTAGAAACCATTCAGTGTTAGACAAAGTGAACAGATGCCAATGGAATCCATGACCTGCCTTTGCAATGTCATGACTATGTACAATTTTAATGGCAGACTTAAAGCATCTGGAAGTTCAACCTAAAGGTGCTGCTTGGGACATAAATTTCCCTTTAGCTGTTGTAACTCCTACAGAATCATAAAATTCACAATGGGGGCCAGTGAGAGCTTTTTTTCTCCAGTGTGATAAGAAAGGAGTTAGTGGAAGGAATCTACTTTACAAACTTAGTTGTTAGATAAAGGCCTAGGGTGGACAGTCAGACCTAAAGTCATGTAGATTGTCATGTAGACTGTCATGAAAATATAAAACTTAAAGTTTTATACTCATTCAAATGAGTTGAGGTTTTGCCCTGAACTAAACACTACTTCTCTAGGTTCAAATCTTCCTAATATCTGCAGAATGTCTCACTTGTGGCTTATTTCTGCAAACAGAAATCACATGAAACTGTGACACTTCTTGGGATTGGGTCAAGTACATGCAACCTTTAGGGATGTACCAGGTGGATGTTGAGCAAGAGCAAGGCGGTGTTGTCCCTTAGCAGGATGGGCACTAGCAACCCCAATACGGAGTTGCCCTCTAACTGAACTTCCAGGAGAGAATACTAGAGTTGTACCAATCCTTTCACCTTAACTCTCCTCCTCAGAAGACTGCATATTGCTACATTAACTCTTTTGATGCTGGGGTGTAGATAAGTTTATTTACTCATGTTTCTGTGGGGGTTGTGCTTGTGTCTTAAATTAATTAGACTGCTAGTGCTTCAGTAGAAAAATTTTTCTTGTCTTCGAATAAATACTCCTGGACCCTAGAATCACATCTACCAGAGGGTCCTTTCCTGCCACCTTTTTGTTCACTGAGCCTTAGCAGTAAAATGATTAAAGCAATGAGGCTCATTACAATGCACTTTTATTCCACAAATTAAATTGATGAGCAAGACTAATGACAAACTCTTCTCCTGACACCTTCTTAGTTACTATTATTTTTAACTCATTAAAACACTAATGTCTGAACTGTTGCCATATTGTTTTTGTTGGCAATAGGATAAACATTTATTGGGAAACTACTGATGATTAATATGTAACCATCCATTCCAATTAATAATCATGATTTATTTTACTTAATGTGCCTGTTAATTTTACTGAATGGCAATTTTTAAAAACCAATTGATTTTTCTTCTGGGAAATGCTGTTTCAGACTACTGGACTGTCCTTTTTATTTATTCTTCCTCTTAAAGTTTCTAATTTGGCTATGGATGCTTAGTTTCACAATATTCAGTATGCTCTCAATAGCCTTCCATTTTTATTTTATTTTCTGTCACATACATCCTGGTAACATAGAAAAGTTTATTATGGGAGGGAAATGCTTTAAAATGCATATCTTATTATTATTGATTTTGCTAATATTTATAGATATAGATCTAGACAATGAAATGTTAAAAATTCAGAAAAAATAATTTTCATCCTTCTCATTATTTTGTAGCTTAAAGAAAAACTATTTTTCACTCAACTTTCAAAGACTGGTTATCTGTAGGGTTCCTGATGTGGCGCTATCTGAGAAGTGCTGAGAAAACAACACTTTCCTAAAGTTCCTTACCCATCTAGTATCCAAAATTTTACCTTTAGATATTATTTACTTTGGATAAAACATTGCCCACATTCTTTTCCAAAATGTTTACTATGCTATTATTCACTTTAGTTTGAATTACTCAGCTCCCCAAGAGTCCAGGGCTGCATTAAGGTATCAGAGCTGCTTATTGAGAAAAATTCAGTGAAATAAAACTAGTTAACATGTATTCACTATTTAACCATGGCCAAGCACTTTATAGGCATATCTTAGGCCTTACTTTATTAAAGGTAAATGCTATTAGTCTCATTGTACAGATGAGAAAATTGCAACTCAAAATGTTAAATAACTTTTGGTCAAATAACCAGTTAACTGGAACCGGCCGGGATTTGGACACAGGTGGTTTGGCTTCATGGCTTGTTCACCTCTCTCTGATGCTTACTGTCTCAACATTGGAAACACTAAGTGAAGGGGACCAGGGCACAGTGAAGAGCTGATTATGTCTCATCCAGTGGGATACATTATACAACAATTATCATTTGGGCCAGTATTTGTCTTCTGGATTCAGAGCCTGATGTGCCAGAAAAGTCTATGAACATTTTGTTTATTTAAAGGAATCTTCAGATAGCAACTAATACAGAAAATTCCTAACTGTGTCAGATATGCCTTAAATTGGTAAGAATTATATAAGAGTTTGTAGCATCCATGAAAGTTTTAACCTAATTTTAAGCATGTTCTTGCTTTTTTGTTGTTGCTGTGTGAAGTGTTAAATCAAAAATAATGAAGGCCCAAGGTTTTATTTGGCCTTTTAATGGATATCTATGCCAAATGATAGTAAAAGGGTAGCTAAAGTCATTACCTCATATTACCTCAATCAGTTCTTAATCACCTGCAGGCCAAAGCTGGAACTGAACTACCAAAAAAATTACCATTTAAAAAAAATATATAAATTTTCTTATATAAGGAAATAAATAATTTCAGCAAAACAAGATATTGTCAATGAAATATCTTGTAGTTATGTTACTGGTAACTTCCAGAGTAGAGTGTCAACCAGATGGCCATTTTTTTGAGCTTGATGAATTGCAATGGAAATTTTACTGATTATATTTTGATTAACAGGAGCTCTGGTCCTGATGCTGTGACTTTGCCTTAGAAGTCCATCTATTGTGGACATTGAGCAAACCACTTTTGAATTAAATTTCCTGGGTTTGAATCTTAGCTTCACCCCTTGCTAGCTGAGTGATGTTGGGTATTTAGCTTCTATGAACCTCATGTTTCTCATCTTTATGATGATGATGATGATAATGCTAATGCCTGCCTTTGAGGAGGTCTTCTTATATTAGAATATAAACTCTGTTGAAAAAGGATCTCCATCTCCAGAGCCAGAACACAAGGAAGATCAATACATTAATTATTTTGCAATTAACAGATGGCCGTTTTCAGGCTATTCTGGATGTAATTCCATGGATTAGGCCAAAATTGGATTCATGTGTGTGATGAGTCATCTGCTTTTGGTTTTTACCTATATAATGAGTTAAAAGTCAGATTCAGTAATACTTCAGATAAAACTCAAGAACTATTGCTATTGCAGAAAGCTAGAAGGTCATTTACCCAACTAGCTCATCTTCCATGGCCTTTAGCTCTTTAAGAGTTAAAAATAAAGTACATTTCATAAAGCTAGGACTTTTTTTCTTTTCTTTTTTCTTTTTACCCCATTGCTTTTTCTCACTTTCTAGGCTGGCATATGGTAAGTACTCAGTCAAAATTGTAAAATGAATAAAGAAGCCACTCCTTTTTTGGGCATACCAAAAGTATGTCCTTTAAAATTTTTTAAAAATTTTTTGCAAGTACTTTTTCTCCTATGGCTTTTATAGTTTGAATGAATATTTTAAGAAGATGTAAATTTTCCCAAATATTGATAAACACTGTAAAGAGATATAAACTATTGTTATCAATACCAATTGGGTGATAAAAAAAAATATTTAAGAAAGTCAGGCTTGAGATAATTTTTTTCCCCTTAAGATATTCCTGTAAGAATTGAACAACATTTAAGCTTTGGATAAAGTATGCATAATCCTTGGCTTTGTCAGAACTTTTCTATGTATGAGGACTTTCTGGATGAGAATTGCATATAGAAGATTAAATGCCCATTTAAGATGTAAATTCTAGGGATTGAATATAAATGACTCAGGTGGCGTGACAATTGGCACTTGTTCCATTTTCCTTCGTTTCTTCCTGGACAGCACTCAACTCCTTTTCATTTTAGAAAAATACAAACTTTTGAAAACACTGTTTACCAGGTCTCCACAATGTGTGAAATAATGCATGTACCACATCCTTAGATGTGGTCTGTTTCTGGGAGTTTTAACACTCAAAACTATGATGGATTACAATTAATAAAAGAGATTTGTAGTACAAGGAACATGATAGTTATATTCCTCTTATATTAGGAGTGGAACTCTAATGTGCAAGGCAGAGCTGGCCCTTCATTTAGCAGTGGGGGCTTTCTCTTATTGGAATGAATTCCAGAGAAAGTGGGACAAGATAAGGCCTCTGAGAGAAGAGACTGGTATGTTTATTACTGTCATGTCCCCAGAGCACAGGACAGAGGCTGGCACTTAAGGTGGTTGCAATAAATACTGGATACATGATATGATAGAAAGGGAGGAGCTAACTTGAGGCAGGGGCTCATTCTTCTACGCACTGAAAACAGAAGGAAATAGTTAAAATTGTGCATGTATCAGAAGTGGGCAGTTCTAATTTCTACTCAAGTATAGAAAAGAGGACCAAGGATTTAAAAGGTGGACTTTACAAGGACATGAAGGAAAGGGGAAAAGGAGCCAAGGAACACTTGAATCATGATGCTTTAATTAAATATTTAAATTTAAGTTATGAGTTTAGGAGACTACTGCCTATAATTAAAAAAATATAGTAGAAACTAATATTCAGGGTTTCTTTCAGCTTCCTTCCTAGTTTTTCTACCCTTGCAAATTCATCATTTGATGGGTTTCCCCCTCTCCTTTTCCAAGTTAATCTGTTTTTCATCCACTTTTTTCCCAAAAATACAATTCTTCCCCCTCTGGCTTTGCTTAAGTTATTTGGGCCACCAAGAACACCTTACTTTCCCACCTCAGCACATTCTGCTTTTGCACACTCTACCTCCTCTTCTTCTGCTTTAAAAATTTGGTTTAAACTCATTTCCTCCTGATGCCTATTGATGAATCCACTTTTGCCCAACTTCTGTGACTTCAGTCCCACAGTGTGTGTAGTGTACAATTCTGCACCATATTATGTATTTGAATTTTTTCAAAATTTTCTTGCTTGATTTACGTGTCTATGTGCTGAGAGTGTGGGAGAGGTGGAAATTGTCTCAAAATTACATGTTTTCTTTTTTTATATACACAATTGAAACACCTAGTGATTGAATTCTATATGAGTTCACCAGGCCATGGCAACAGTTTCAATTGGTAATCCTTAAAGAGAATAGAAACGTGGCATGCTGCTTTAATTTTTATTCTCTCGGTATATATTCTTCACAGATAAAGAGACAGTAAGGTGATTGAAAAGACAATATGAATCAAATAACGGAGAAAATCTGTAGTCAACTGTGGAACTATTAGCACTAGCAATTTTCTTTGATGCTGAATATTCTCTTGAGGCTGGGAATTAAACACTTTTAAGATTTCTGTTCAGTGATTAGCTAATATAACTTTCAGATGGAGCAGAGCCCATAAACTAGTATCTAAATTTAAGTAACTACATAACTTAGTTATTGTGATTTCCATGGAGAGAGAAAATCAAATCCTATTTGATGGTCATAATTACTGCCTCCCTCCCACCATGCTGAAATCATATGTTTTACAGCTATGTAGCACCTGGCATCTGGGATATTTTATTGTTACTCCATCATTTCTATCCATTGGAGTAAAGGGGAGCAATATTTAAAGTGAATTGTTTACCTGAGAAAATAAGGCACAGAAATAGAACCCCAGATTTTCTAAATCTCAGATGTGCATTTTAGTTCTATAAAGATTTTTCTCTAGTATATGGAAAGTATTTTTTTTTAAATGAGAGACCTATTATGAAAATTATAGCATTATACCAATATTTAGTGATGGTAGGGATATGACTTCTGAAAATTGAAATTATGGATAATCTATAACATGTTTATTTTGAGTCAACCAATAAATGTTGGTTTTTCTTATTCTCCAAAGGGAATTATCCTTTCATTTTATCAGTGTGTTTTAGGTCATTCTTTCTCTTTCTTCCATTTAAAATGTTTAATTCATTTTGGCATTCTGTTCATAAATATGAACAAATACTTAGAAGATGTATTTTGTATTACTCTACACTAACGCACACATATATTCTTTCTTTCATGATATATTTGTGTGTCATTTCACATATTAGGGAATTATAAATTGAATTTATTTTAATTCTTTTAGTAAAGTATTGATGTTAAAATCTAGTATGTTTATTTTGACTATTTTCTTTGAAGTTCTTGGGGGACTTACAGTAAAATCTTCATTTCACCAAGATTTCTTTCTAAGAAGACATTCATTATTACTGGAATTGTATTTTGTGCATTACTTGCCTTTGACGTAATTTTAAACTTCCATTCTACTTCACTATAAATGGAATTTCATTGTATCTGACTCTACAATAAGTGGGTCCCAGTATTGTTGACATTTAGTAGAATTACAGATCTTAGTGTCTTTGTATATTCTGCATTAAAATGCATAATGCTTTCAATTCTGTTTCAAAGAAACTGCTATTGATTTACATAGTTGTATAGAAGAGTTCTGTTAAAGTTCTGTGCTTGATTTCATGGTGGCTTTTATTTCTTTCTGAAACCATGTGGAAATATTTCTTAGTGTATTTGTAACCATTGGATAAAAATGAGATAATACTTATGAATGATAAATACATTTGTGCCCGTTTTCTCTCACAGTGAATCTTTATAAAACTTTTGCCTATTTCAAGCTATAATTGTAGCTTTCTGTCTCACCTTTCTTCTATTCTATACTATATTTTAAAAGCACTTGGAGGAAATGAAGTGTTTTCTGTAGTGTTTAGAAGGTCTTTTTTTCTTAAAGAGGGAAATTAACATATATTTATGTACCAAGCTCAGGGAAAATGGCTGGTGGGAATAGGATCTTTTAATTGCATTACATGTTTCTGGGATTTGATGGCAGAGGGACTGCTGTTTCTGGAAGGAAGAGTCTGAGCTGAGAAGGTGACAAGGACAATAGGCTCTGGTTCTAAGAGGCCTCGTGCTGGGATCTCTCTATACCCAGAAGATCTCAGAAGTAGGAATGCAGCTGCAGGTAAGCCTTGATTTAGACTCAGAGAGGTCCTTAAAGTGCCAGAGCAAAGGGGCAATTGCCCTGTAGTCTTAAAGCCGTGAGGTCTAGAACTGCCATTTCCTTAAGGGTCTGGGCTCCAGGAATGACCAATGCACAGGCCAGAGGAATATTTTAAACTCATCCAGGTCAATGTCGCCTTCCAGGGCTGGGCTTAAATGCTGCCATGTTCTCTTCTTTCTGTTGGGCCCTTTCCCATCTGGGGAGAAAAGTGTCACTGAGTTGATAACTATACGAAGAGACAACTTTCTCTTGCACCATCATGCCACCCACAATCAATTCTTCAGCTTGGTTTGAGGAGTTACCCTTCATTTATACAGTAACTAACAGATAAATGCCCTTGACAACAGTTTTAAGCATTTTTTTCAATAAACTGATTCCGAGAATCATTTTCCTTTGTCTCTATCTCCCAAGACAGAAGTGTCTGGAGCTTGGATTTCCTGCTGAGTTCCTTAGCATTATTGCCAGGTCAGAAACTAGGCATATTAATATGAAACATGTTGTTCTGCATCTGGAAGCCAGAAAATAATAAGCATTGTTAATTTGGTCAACGAAAAAGGCAGCTGTTTAAGATTAGCTGTCTTCTGTGTATGTGGGAGTTAACAGAACAATGGTTCTTTCCCAAGATGTGTATGGTTTTTCTTTTGCTTATATGAAAATGTTAATTGATGAAGGAATTAATATGCTAACTAAAATGATAAAACATTTAAAAATTTTAATTGGAAATCGGTCAACCAGTACTCATTTGAATGGTGGTGTATAGTTCTAGAAACCAGATAATTTCCCTAATCTTTCCATACACTGCATTTCATTCTGGGGCATAGTTTCCTGTAGTATAACTGCTAAGCCAGAGAGAACAACCTATTTCCAAAATCAGCCTTCGTGGTAACAATTATTTAGAGACCTGGCCTAATGGATGACTTGCAGTTTAACCACTGTTGCCTTCTGATATGTTTAGATCATTATTTAGATTACACACATTTGTGTAGGAGTTTGTAATGAGATATCTTTGAAAACAATAGTTTGGAGTTTAAGCCTCTTAGCTCTGTTTAGCTTTTCAAGCTTTATTATTATTTTGGGTGCGAAAGTACCAATTATGTGTCAGACACTTACTTACTTTATTTCAACTCTGCCTGAGATGCCGGAAGCCTGGCATCACTGCAGTTATCATTCTATAGCTGAGGGGAGAAGACTCCGCTGGACTGTAAGCTGTTTACCATATAACACAAAGGCACATCTCTTTTTTAAAAAAAATAAAAAAGACATATTTATATACAATAAAATTCACACATAAACGTTCAGGTCAAAGTCATTCGACACATATAAACAACCATGTCACCACCACACAATCAAGAAATAGAACATTTTTACTTCCCAAGAAAGTCCCCTCTTGTCCCTTGGTGGAGATCTCCTCCCAGACCCCTGTCTTAGTTTGCCAGAGCTGCTATAACAAATATCACACAAAGGGCTGGCTTTAACAATGGGAATGTGTTGGCTCACAGTTTTGAGGGCTAGAAGAAATGTAAAAAATCCAGATAAATCTGTAGCTTCCTGGCACTGACTTCCTGCAATCCTTGGTGTTCTGTGGCTTGTATTTCTGGTCCCATCATTATATGAGTCCTCTCCTTTCTCGCTGTGACTTCCCGGCTCTCTTTCGAAGGCCTCCAGGAGGTGGTATTAAGACCCTCCCTCATTCAGTTGGGTCACACATTAACTAAAAATAATAGCTTCAAGAATCTTTTTATGAGTTCACTACCACAGGAATGCTGATTAAGATTAAGAACTTGACTAAATTTGGGTACATAATTCAATCTACCACACCCACCAACATCTTATCTGATTAGTTTATCTGTTCTAGAATTTCCTGTTTATAAATCATAAACTATCTGCCTTCTTTTCAGCATAATAGCTATAAAAATACTCCCCATTTTTTACATCCATCACTGCTTTGTTATTTTTAATTGCCAAGGGTATTCCAATGTATTGATGTATCTCAATTTTTTTATCCATTCCCCAACTGATGACATTCATACCGTTTCCAGTTTTTAACTATCATAAGTGAAGTTGTTATGTACAACTTATGTACAAGGCTTTTTATGGACATATGTTTTCATTTCTCATATTTATCTAGGAGTGGAATTTTGGGGTGTATGGTAAACCTATACTTAATTTTATAAGAAATGACCAATCTGTTTTCTAAAGCAGTTGTAACATTTTGCTTTTCCAAAAAAGGCATAATATTAATTCAGTAAAGTTTACTTCTAACAATATAGATATTTGGTATGATAACTCTTAGGATAAGAAATGATACCATAATTTACATTTTCTCTCTCTAATCCTTCCTTTCTCTCTTTTTTTTTCTAAAGAATTAAAAAATTAAGGCTAAAAATCTTGCTTTGTTAGGGAAGATTTAATTTTTAAGGGCCATTTTAACATATTTAAGATAGACATACAAAATAGAAGAAATATATTTGGTTCAAAAAAAATTTTTTTAATATGTTTTAAAAGATGCTTAGATTACATAAATGTTACACAAAAATTACAGGGATTACCATGTTCCCCACATCCCACACCTCCCATAATATCCCACATAAACATCTTTCATTAGTGTGGCACATCACCTGCAATGGCTATACACATCCTGGGGCTTTGCCACTAAGCATGGACCATAGTTCACATTGTAGACCACACTCTCTCCCACACAGTTCTGCATGGTATACGCTGATGTAAAATGGCCTATATCTGTCGTTGTAATGTCACTCAGGATAACTCCCAAGTTCTGAGAAAACCCCTGTATTACAACTGCTTTTCCCTTCCCTGCCCTGAAAGCATCTAGTGGCCACTGGCTCCACCTCACTGTTATAATTTCTCCCATTGCTTGAATCACAATATGTCTACAACAGAATACCGGTAAGTCCACTCTAGTCCATAGCTCTTCCCCCAATCCTGAGGATTCTAGGATGGTGACGTCCACTCCACCTCCAAGTGAGAGTGGGCTTATATCCCGTGGATATGGTGGATGGGATTATCCTGCCTGCAGCCGTAGGCTCTCTCCATTCCCTGGGATGGCTGTTGTCTATCATCGTCTCCTCACCAGGTGACTTGGGTGAGTCCATTGAGCTGTAGAGTAGGAATTGCAGCTCCACCAAGATTCCATGCACAGCTGGCACATGGGCAGGCCCATGTACACCTACAAACTCCAGCATCACATATAGGTTTGAATAGAAGGGACCGAAGGACCATGTGCAGGGAGGACTTATTTGAGTTCAGCTCTGTCACTCTCAGGAGCACAGATTCCAAAGTAGAGCCCACTGATAAGACATCAATCTCTGGAGCTATCCCCCCTTATATAGCACCTGGGTGTCTCCAGAGCCCTCAGGAGCCCCTTTGTGTCGGGTGATATCCACTTTTGTGCTCTATGAGATCCTACTGAGGTGTGCATAAGCGTTACCTCTGGGATAACCTCCTGACTCACTTTGAAGTCTCTTAGCCACATGAACTCATTTGTCTTTACCTTTTCCCCCTTTTATTCAAGGTCTTTTTCCAGTCGTATTGCCAATTGGCACTTGGTATTAATCCCTCGTTGCCAGGGAGGCTCATCCCTGGGAGTCATGTCCCACCCTGGGGGGAAGGTAATGCATTCATATACTGAGAGAGGCCACATTTGAGCAACAAGGAGGCTCTCAGGTGGCAACACTTAGGCACCCATAACAGTAGGCTAAGTTTCAATTTCAAGAGCAAAGATTCATAAGGCTAGTCATCAATAACAAGAACCCATCAGTGTACCATCTTCTTTTGCCAGACACTGCCCCTACACTCAGGGGACTGTTGCTGCTCCCTTGGAGAATGTGGCAGAACTCTCCAGGCTGGGAATTCAGTATTCTTTCATTAATTAAGTGATTGTCTACCCACCGTGACCATGCCCCATCCCTTGATCATTTGAACAATTTTATATATCTTCCATGTATATTCAGATGGACTTCCTCCCATGAATCCCCCATCCCAGACACCCCCCACCAATGATCCTCTGCAGCCCCCATTGTAACCCTTCTGTGATCTAAACCTTCCTTGAAGACGAAGCCCATATAATAACCAAATACAATTAATAGGAAAATGAAATAATAATGATTAGTCACTTGGTATCCAATTGCTTTACATTTATTCTTATCATAGGTAAGGAAATGGGGACAGAATGAAAAGAAAAATCCCAATTTATTCATTAAACAATGATGTGTTGACTTGGTAAGTGTGAGAAAATGTTTTCTATGCCATAGATACAAAGATGAACAAGACATGACTTTTTCCTTCCATACTTGTGTAAGTAGAGAAAAAAAGTAAATGTACATATATGACAAGATTAAAAGTAGTAAGTGGAAAGGGCTTTAATAAAAATGTTTTTGGATTCCTAAGAAGTAGAAAGATTTACATCTCATGGGAATAGGGACAATTTCAGAGAGATGAAACTTGCTGATCCTAATAGGAGAAGAGGATTTATTGGGTGCATCAGGAAAGAGCAGTTCAGGGGAAAGTGAATGGTGAGTCATGGGGAGTGGCTGGTTAGAGAGGCAGGGAAATTAAAGCAGAGGAGAAAAAAGGATTAAGGAACTCAAATCAAAATAAGGATAACATTTAGTTCCATTATTAGTAATCAAATATTAGTTTGTGATGAGGGAAGGGAATCTCAAAATTTAAAATTTGAAAACTTATCCATTTGGGAGAAATGAAAATTAAGATATGGTCTGCTGATATGTTATTGAAATAGGTTGGAAAGAACAGTTGGTCATTGGCCTTCATCAAGCCTAGAGCTGTGAGAAAGCTTGTCACAAAGTTAACATTTCTAAGTAACTAGAGACTTTTTAATTTTCAATTTCACATATTCAGTAACTTTTCATATGTGGTTAATTCAGCCCAGGAAAAAGATACCCTGTCAATTGATTTGACCAATTAATATAATGATTTATTTGATTGTGTATTTTTTCCTCCAAATACATTACATTTCTATCAGTTTTACTTTACCGAGATGGGTGGCCAGGAGTTATGTACCCCATATAATCGTGCTCTTAATCTTAATCCATTCCTAGGGGTGTAAACCCCTTGTAAATAGGACCTTTCGAGGAGGTTACTTCAATTAAGATATGGCCCAACTGCATCAAGTTGGGCTTTAATCCAGATTATTGAAGTCCTTATAAACAGAGTGAAAGTCAGAGAGAAGCCACATGGGATGCCAGAAGCTGGAAGTCAAGGGAACCCGGAAGAGAAAGGAGAAGACACCATCATGTGCATTGCCATGTGAGGAAAAGCCAAAGACCAAGGATCACCAGCAGCCAACCCCAGAATGCTGTCTTTGGGGAGGAAGCATTGCTTTGCTGACGCCTTGATTTTGGACTTCTCCTAGTCTCAAAACTGTGAGCCAATAAAACCCTGTTGTTAAGCCAACCAATTGTATGACATTTGCCTTTGTGGCCAGGAAACTAAGGCACCAGTCTTCTTGTTATGACTTATCATATGGGATAAACACCCATACGAACTTAAGCTATCTCTTTTCTTCACTGTTGTTTGGAAGAAGTTAAAAATCTGATCTTACTCATTATTATTAAAAACGGGCATTATAATACAAAATTCCTCTTAAAAATTGTGTACTTGCAACTTACTGCAACATAGTGACTGAGCACTATGCCTCTACCTTTGGAATTTGATTTGTGGACATTGTCCATAGTATATTAAAGTAAAGCAGTCAGTAAATCCTCCGAGCAGATTCGGGAGTGCTTATTAGCAATAAAATATAGTTGAAATATACCAGGCATAAACATATTTTGGGGCCATGGAAATACCTCAGCACATAGTTAATCTAAATTAAATGAGTTTATAATTGAGGTTTGTATGCAAGGGAAAAGAAAATTCATCTGTTATGTAGACTATAAATGTTTTTAAAATCACAGCCAAAGTTAGATGTCTTTTGAGAGTGTAAATGCAGCTGTCCTTTTTTGCTGTGAGCACAAGGATATAGCAAATCTAGACCATCGCTTGAAAAATAAAAAAGGGATTTTGAGGGAATGGAAGAGAAAAGGAAAGCTAACTTCATCCTTATCCTTTGCTTCTCAAGGTTGTTAATGAAAATATTTTTCAGCCTTAATGGTTATGAAAAAATAAGAAAGTGTTTTGTTTCTATTTTTTTTTTTTTTTTAAGATTTTATTTATTTATTCATTTATCCCCCCCTTGCTGCTTGTGCTTGCTGGGTCAGCTAACCACACCATGCGGGCGGGCTTGCCTTCACCAGGAGGCCCCGGGAACCGACCCGGGGCCTCCCATATGGTAAACGGGAGCCCTACTGATTGAGCCACAGCCGCTTCCCTTGTTTCTATTTTAAAAATAGCTTTATATGGCTCATGGTTTGCTTCAATTGTTTTACTGGCACAACTCTCCAAGCCAAATGGCTTTGGGATGTCATATTAATTTGATACTTTAACTAGTAGTTTGTGCTCATTGGCTCCTGATGTAAATAGGGAGATAAATGTTACTTAAATCCATTTGATTTTGAACTTAAGAACATTTATAATGTTTATTAGAAAAGTGAATTCTGAAATCAGCAACCAAAAATGTGAAGTGAGCAAAAAAGAAATGATACCTATGATAAGAGCTGAGCTGTGTAATTGGAGTGTACTTCTCTATAATGCAGAGGCTCCTGGGACCAATCCATTGCAGCCTGTCTCAAGCATATCTAGTTTGGAAATGGTTATGCTCACTTTGAAAGAGGAGTTTGCTGGAATTTTATGACACTGAAGTGCATAGGTAGATAACAAAGGCAAATCTGGTGGACGCCCCCATTTAGAAGAGCCTTCTGCACACTTTTTGAGATAAGTGGCAAGTATACGTGCTAATCAGGTGTTTCTTCTGCATGAACTTTAAAGTGAAGACAGTAAATCTTCTAAAATAGATTGATAATTGAATATAGGTTAGTCATTCTTGAGTTCATTGCTGTTGAGCCTAAATATGTTTTAATTTAAAATAATATCTAAAATTTGTACTTAAATTCAGTAGGATATTCATATTATCTGGTATTTTTCAAATTTTTAAATTCAGTAGGATATTCATAATGTGTTACATTACACCTTTTTTATTTTACTAGAAACAATAAAAACATTATTTCCCCCAAAATGTTTCTATTCCTAATTACAGTCCCTATTTTGAGTGACAGAACACTTATGAAAACAATTTAGCTAGACCCTATTTGGAGCAGTTTGCTGCCAGACCCTGTTAGGTGTGATGGAGATGAAGTTGAGGTAGGAGAATAAATGGTATAATTTTAAATATTTTGGCTTTACATGGAACCTTGCCTGAATAACATAGCTATACATTCATTATTTGGCTAAGTGCTAAAAATCAGCATGTATGGATATGCCTCTGTGTAAATGTTTTGTAAACATTTCACTTGCATGGACAAGACAGGAAGGTTAAGGGGATAATATTACTTTTCTTAAAAAAACACATACACATGTAAATACATACATGCTTATCTACACACCCACATCTATATTTTACCCCTTTTAATTGCTACCCTGTGTTTTAGATTAGGCTGTGGTTGCCTTTGACGAGTTATAGGTATACAGGGTAAGAGCAAAGGAGGGAATTCTACCCTGGGCATTTCAGATTCTCTCAGTATTTTGTGGAACAGCATGTGAGATGTCTTCCATCTGTGTAGGATAAGTACAGCCTACTGAACACTGCTTAACAGCAGTTTACCACAAGCCGGTTATAATGTCAAAAGCATCGGAACCTTTTCTTTCCTTCTGTATTTGAATAATGATAAATGCTTTCACGCTGTGAGGAAACTATTGAAGTGTGTTTCTCTGCAGGTAAACTTGGCAGTGTCTTATATAACTCCACTCAATGGGAGTATTACTTAAACAGTGTGAAATACATTGTCTGACAGGAATCGTATCACCGTTTGGAATGATGTTTATGCAAGTGGAGAGTCTGCCACTTGTTTGTAGTTTGGAAAATGGACGTCGATACAAAACCCAGGTCTTTATTTGGATATTTGTAGTGAAACCGATAACTGTTCCTTGTAGAAGAAGAATGTAAACCTAATTACTTGGCCATGGTATATCAAGCATGTAGGATGAAGGATAACTTTTCTGTTCTTAATTTTTTAAATTGAGACATAGGCAATAATTAGTCACAATTTAAAAAAAGTATCTGGATATAATTTACATCAAAATTCATATATTTAGTAGTAAATGTACCTAATGCCTGATTATCTACATGTCAGATGCTGATTTCTATTTTCAAACTGCGGGGCCATTCTGCTTCTTTGCTGCTAGTCCCTAGATGTCTCCGTCAAGCTCCCTCGGTGATAATAGCCTTGCTTCCCAGGACAAGTTTCAATAGTGTTCTTATGGCCCCTGCTGGGTAGCAAAATAATGAGGTAACCAAAAAATCTATTTGGTTAAGAGGGATATGGGAATGGAGTCTAAAATTTTAAAAGTCCTTGGCAAAATTTTGAGACTTCAATTCTATTGATTCATAATCCCATTCATTGAGTTTGTAGGCATTCCAAAACAAACAAAGCAATCAGAGAGAATATTAATGTGAAATCAGTTTTAGCAACTGAAGCAACTGGTATTTGAATCACTGAGCTTCTAATATGCTAATATGCTAATATATGATTAGCTAATGCATCACTATGTGGCTACTTATGAACTGGAGTATGCAGTGCTCTTACAATTGGGTGTGTGAATCGAGTACTGCAACCTGAAAAATCTCACCCCTCTAATCATGTATCAGTAGAACAGCTAGCATTTCAGGTCTTCCTTCTCTTAAAATTTCTTTGTCTTTTTCCAATAATTGCTTTTTAGGTTAGAATCTGGTTGTTGAGAGCCCCAGGATCCTTTCCTATAGGGGTGTGCTTCTCGAGTAGTGAGGGCAAGGGAAGTTGAGGAGGCATCATACAGTTCCAAGAAACTTTTCGGGTCATGGTAGTGGGGGCTATGAGGTCAGTCCATGAATTTAGGATTAAAGGGGACTCAGCCTTCCCACTCAACTTCCTTTGCAACTGAACTTTCAAACAAAATCGATTCATTGGCCCTCAAACTGGATCCTTTCTCTGTTTTAATGGGAATGATTTGGGTAAGTCAAGGCACATATGGTAAGATTGGATCTGATGAGGTGGAGTTTTGGCATGTGGAAACTTTTAAGCCTAAGTTTTAAGATTGGTGAGGGGTGTTGACTGCTCTCTCTCCCACCTCATTATCTTCATGCTTGGATTTACTTTTTCCTTTTCTCCATTCTTCCCCACCTGATTCTTGTTCTTTTTTTCTTTTATTCTCCTTTTTTTTGATTTCTTTCCATTTTCTCTATCCCATGGTTGTCTCACTGCTTCTTCTTGTCCCAAAATAAATTATTCCCCTTCTGCAAATAGAATGTGAACCCTCCCCCCCTTTTAAAAAAAACAAAATAATTATAGAGGTAATATATATTTATTTTATGTATCAATGAAAAACTGTATATAAGAAAAAAAAATAGAAAAAATACCCCATCATTCCACTACCTGAAATTGGCCAGTTGCCTTGGAGATTTGTAATATGTATAATATAGAAAATGTAATTTACTTTATTTTTCTTTGCTATTTAAAAGGTTGTTCCATGTTCTCAATTTAAAAAGTCATTTTATCTCTTATTTTACTTTTTCTTTTACTCTTGTTCCATGCCACAAAAGCTAAATTAAATTTTATTTGCTTTACATATGGCCTGTTAATCTCCATGGAGAAGGAGGTTCCCCTTGCATGTTTCAGAATTTACATATTATCATATTTAGTCCTTGAGGAAGGAAAATGAAAAGAGCTTGACATCAGCACTAGTTCTACATGGAATTTTAATTCTGCCCCAACCCCAGTACTGAATGTGGGCAAAACAATCTTGAGTGCTATTTTATTTTTTTTACATCTATGTTTCTCTTTATTTTATGCTATCCCCTAATATCTATCTTCTTTATATCTTCCTAATAGCCCAGATTTCTCTTCTTATTCTCTTTTCTTCAAACCCAATACTATAGGGAAAGTTTAGAGTCTTCTTATTTTTTTGTGAATGAAAGTTTTGGGGGTAGGCAAATAAAGTGTTTACCAAAAAGCTGGTATCATTACTGCAAAATATTGTACATTTTCTAAACTTCTAATACAATTTAGTGAAGTAGGAATTCTGTGTTTGAGTTTTAAAATATTGAAACCATACACTTTGGGGTCTAAGGCACATTCTCTTGGATGAATGTGCGTGTATTTGCGTTCTAGTAATGGTTGTGTTTATCTGACAGCGTAATATATTTTTTAATCATAAAAATCTACCTAATGCTGAATTATCTAAAGAGAGGTTGGAGTTAGTGAAAAAGGAATAAAGGAATGTTGGAAGTTAGAATTTGCACATTTATCATCCCAAACTGAATTTATCATCTTCACCTCCTATCCCATCTCTCCTCTAGTAAACACTGCCTAAAAAGGTACTTTCACCCAACCCATTGTCCAACCAGAAACCTGGTCGTCTTCATTCTCTCTATTATAACCAATATCCCTTGGTAACAGGTGTAATATTCACAGTGTTGTGTAAAGCATGTAATTTTTAAATCTCTATTATAGAGTTGAGTTTCTGACCCTGACCCTCCAGTTTGCCTTATCATGCACAGTTTATGCTACAGACTTTCAAGTAATTTCAGTACAATCCAGTAAATTTTTGCTCACTTTTCCATTTAAAACCAAGTCAGTTCAAAAGTTCAGCTTCCTGCTCTTCCTCCTGATATGGAATCTGGGTGCAGGGGGGAGCATATGTCATGCAGTGGGAGGTGGGCATTTTGGTCTTAGGTAAATGTATCAACAGAGGTAGTAAACTATGATTGCTTCAGCTAGTGGAGATCAGAACACCCCTGTACAGATGCAGTTCTTCTACAGTCACCTCAGAATTAGCTTCAACCCCACTTTCCATCCGACCCGACTGGCAGCTACTCAGGACATTCCTCTGATGCTGGTCACTTTGTTCTGCTCTCTTTTCATCTCTAGCAAATGAGCCGACCTCAACTCCGCTTCCTCAGTGTTGGGCCCTTGAGAGTTTGGTGTTTTTATTCTGCCTCCTCCTTTGAGAATTATGGGAAACTCATGGGGATTATTGCTCTGTGGTTAATTCCCTGCTTGTACCTCCTTTTTTTTTTTTTTTTTTTTTTTTTTTTAAAGATTTTATTTATTTATTCATTTATCGCCCCCTTGCTGCTTGTGCTCGCTGGGTCAGCTAACCACGCCGTGCGGGCGGGCTTGCCTTCACCAGGAGGCCCCGGGAACCGAACCCGGGGCCTCCCATATGGTAAACGGGAGCCTTACTGATTGAGCCACAGCCGCTTCCCTGCTTGTACCTCTTTATGCATGAAAACAATCAACTGTTTTCCCAATACCCAGAGGTAGCAATTTTGAGCATTCTACATTTAAACTTTAGTATGCCAAACTATGTCAATCAATCCTGCTACTAGTACTACTACTATCTAGGAAATAAATGGTGGTTAATATTTTCCAGGCACTATTAGAAATGCTTGAAATATATTAACTCAATTCTCAGAACCACACAATGATGTAGATAATATTGTTTCCATTTTGTAGTGAGGAACCTGAGGCACAGAAGTAAAGGTTTAATTACTTAGCCAAGGTGGCACCCTTGCTTGTTACCTAAGTAAGTGGTAGACCCAGGTAATCTGACATTGAACTCTGCAATCCTAATCCCCAAACTCTACAGGGATCCCATATGTTTGACTTTCTTCCTCTTGTCTCCATCAATTCCTTGGTCCTCCACAGAGCAGGGACTGGTCTGCTCTGGAGGGATAGCAAATTCCCTCTGCTTTCAAATACCCCAATTGAATCTCACCTGAACTCCAACTGCTTTATTCAGAAGCCCTAGATCTGGAGACTTTATTTCTTGTTGTCCTCCTCCTTTCCCCAAACCCCTCATATAAAAAGATTCAGCCAGCTTCAGTCATGTGGGAGAAAAACAGGACACATCAGTTAATGTTTTGAATTCTTATTTGGCTTAAAACACTAAACAAAGAAGTCCAACTAACCCTATTTCCTTCTAATCTATTAGTTGAAATATGAAACTGCCATATTTTTAGGTTAAAAATGGAACATAGCAGCAATTTCATATGGTTCCACCTACTATTACATCATCAGTTTCCTTCCAGGCTCACAGTCCTCACGGTTTCAAAAGCCACCATCATCATACAAGTACTAGTCAACAAAGTGACCTTTTAATGGATTCTCCTGCTTCCAGTTTAGCCCTCTGCCATTTGTTTGTTATACTTCAGCTAGAGTAAGCTTTATGAAATACAATAGTATCGAGCCACTACTCTAGATGAAATGCTGCAACAGCATCTGATTGACCTTCTTATAAAATCTAAGCTCCATTAATGTGGTTTATAAGTCATGGAGCCACACATCCCAGTTAGTCCCTGACAGCTCTGGTTTATACTAACTGCGCCAGCATAATTATTAATGGTGCCTTCTCAGAAGTGACCTGGTTTGGATCATGAATTGTATGGTCACCTTATTTATAAGGTATCTCATGATCTGCCCTCTGCCCTTCTCTCCAGCCTCTTCTCTTACCACTTTATATTAATAATCTGAGCTGGAGCCATTCCGAACTCCTTTGGATTTATGGAATATGTCACAGTCTCTCTCAGTCCTGAGCTTGGGCCTGTGCTGTGGCCCCTGCCTGAAACATCCCTCTGTGAATCTAGCTCATGCTAATTTGTCAGGTTTGCGTTTATATACTTCATGCAAAAAATGCCTCCTGATTGCTAGACAGTTTTAAATCCACCTATTTTCCCTGCCCATATTTGTTCTGTACATCCATACTCAAATCCTCTTCCCACATAACTGTGTTTGTATATTAATTTCTGTGCTTCCCTTCTAGAGTGTAAGTACTAGTAACACAGGGCTTTCTCAGTTTATTCGCCACTGTATTTCTACTGTTTAATAAGTGCTAGCTTCATAAATGGTACAAAAATATATTTGTTGGATGAATGAATGAGACAAAAAAGTGTTAGGATGTCTTTGTATGTTCTCCCTCCTAATATAAAAGCTCAAGAGCAGATGCCTTAACCTTTTATATTAGTAAGGAGATGTTGAGAGAGTAAGAAACACTAGTACAAGGGAAAACAAGACAAAGACCAGACAAAAGGCCAGGTCTTGAACTCCAAAGAAGAATGGATGGGAAAAAAAAACTGAGAGGCTTTAACTGACAATTTGGATGGACACCTACGTTCCATTTATGATTATCTGCTTCTGTCTTTGCACTGCTTCATACACTTATCTTAGCAGGGGTACTCAAAAAGCCTGAATCCCATTATGTTTTACCTGCAATATGCAAACTTATTAGAGCATATTATATAGTAACGTAATTTTCAGTAAATGCAGAAAGTAATTATATTTGAATTTGAGGGAGTATTGGACTAACATAATCTCTCCTTTTTAAAGTTGACAACAGTTGTGTAAACCAAAAACAATTTCTGAAATGGTGACTAAAAGTAAGAGCTGTATGAGTTCAATTTATAGAATTTACTTCCAGAAGCTGAAAGTTGGGAGATGAAGTGAAAGCTCATTTGTAAGACATTTTAAAAGTGAAAAGAGTGCATTCAGTATATTTGATATGGAAAGGATGGGGGAAAAGATGGAAGAATGATCAGACGAATATGTTGATATAAGTTGTGTGGTGTGTTTTCTTGCTATGCTTATTCCTGCTCCAAATTCTTTTAATAACACAATTATTAACCTGCTCTAGCAGTCTGATCAAAGCTAGGTCATGCTTCAGGAACAAATAACCCCCTAAATCCCAATGACTTGCCACTGCAGAGGCTTATTTCTCAATCATGCAATGCCCAATGCATGTCCATACAGTGACTCAGGGTCCCCATTCCCCTCCTCTTAGGATGCCTTCAGCTCAGCAGATGGCTGTCAAGGTTACTGCAGCCCAGGAAGACAGGAGGGTGGCACAGAGACTCCAGGTCTTCAGTGATTCAGCCAGGGTCAGACATGTTGTTCCTATCTGCATTTTATCATCCAGAACTAGGCAACAGGGCTGAGAAGTGTGGAGGACATGAGGAATATTTTGTGAAAACTACTATCTCTGCTTAACCAGAAGCACAAAAGAAAATATATTTTTAACCTGTTGAAATTTACACTATGATATCAATGATTCTCCCTGTTTAATTTGATTTCTTTCTATCCCAGGGCAAGTCTTTGAGAGCCACCCCCCCCCACTCCCCCCACAACTGTTATACAAGTCCCTTTATTAACATGGAGTTACCTTTGAAACACCAAAAGTACTGACAAGAGAAATACATTCTTCTCCATCTAAAATCACTCTTTATTTAAACATTTGTTAATGTTCACTTCCTACGTATTTGAACTGCTTCCAAAGAAGATTAAGGAGAACAGGATGGAGGTGTTAGGGGAATCGCAGACATCTGTTAAGTAACCATCGCCCAGACCTCACCTACCCCCACTTCCTTCTTTGGGGAAGTCACAAACATACACCCAGCCACTATCCTCTGGCCTTCTGGTACACCTACCTCCTTTTCTATTCCACAACATGGGGAAGATGTTAAGTCTAATGAAGAGGCCCATCCAAACCTGTGATGGTTAGGCTCATGTGTCAGCTTGGCCAGGTAAAGTTGCCCAGTAGTTTGGTCAAGTGAGCACTGGCCTACTTGTTACTGTGATAGTATTTTGTGGACTTAAATCATTAGTAAGTTGTTTGCATCTATGGCTGATTACATCTACAATTGACTAAGATTGCCTTCAGTAATGAATCCAATCAGTTGAAGGCCTTTAAAGGAGAAGTGGTGATTTCAACAGAAGAGAAAGAATTTTAATCTCTACTTCAGCCAGCCAGCTCCTCCTGGGGAATTCATTGAGGACCTTCATGGGAGTTCCTGGCTTGCAGCCTGCCCTATGGAATTTGGACTTGTGTACCCCCACAGCTGCCTGAGACAATCTTATAAAATCTCATACTATTTACAGATATCTCCGATCGGTTCTGTTTCCCTAGAGAACCCTGACTAATACCTTAAACCTGGAAACTGGGAAGAAGAAGCCCCAGATGCGTATCAGAACAGGAATTCTCACTGGCAGGGCCCCCTTCTCCCAAGCTGGATAAAAGCCAACTCAAACAACATAGATTTGCCTCTTCTCTGACACAAAGTGGGGTATGCAGAGCTGCCCTCTACCAACGCTGACCCAGAGCAGTTTTGGCCTTCCCAGGGGACTGGCCACATGGGATTTCTTACCCTGCTTTTTTGGACTCTGTGCTGTGTAAGCGACAAAGAAAATATTTGCCCTGAAGAATATCTGGTTTCTTTATCCTGTGCAAGTAATAAAGGGATCATTAGTTGAAAGCTTCCAACCACACCATTGTAACAACTCACTCCACAGGAGGAGGAGGAAAAGGAGAAGCGGCAGGAGGAGAATAATCTATTGAGGTTTTCAGTAGATTCAGGAAATAGATTTCAGTAGATTTCAGGAAATATCCTGAAATTTTAATTCTATTATGTTGTATACCAATTGAATTATCAGTAAATAATTCAGGAAAATGTACCAGGGGAAAACTTATCCTTATGAAACAAGCTGAAGCTTCACTCAACAATCTTCTTAGTCCTTCACATGAAAAAATTTTACACTCTCCTCTTAGATGTTAGTATAAGCTCAATGCACAGGTGGCCAAGGCTCCCCCAGCACCCTCACAGAATTATGGGTGCAGCTCACCTGGATAGGTTCTTTCCTGATGTGTACATGCTCCATCTGACTCCACTGCCAGGCATCTATCCCCTCACACCACCAGTTACAGTTACTCTTTCCACAATTACATCTCCTTTATCTCCTTTTAGGGAAGAGAAACATTTAACATCAATAACAGAAAAAACAGAAATAACATCAATGACCTTTCACAGTGTACTTACGTATGAATCTCACAACATGTTTTTTGAGACATTTATATGTGTTTACAAAATGTATGAGTATATTTCAGTTGCAGTAAATTCAAACATAATACCCTCACTCCTAGGTTCTATCCAGAGAAAACCAGTCTTTGTTCTTCAGTTATTAGGTCTTGCGCATTCACTTTCACACATACTCCCATGTAAAATAGGGTGGTTTACCCTTTGATTAGTTTTGTTTTCCACATTAATGCTATCTCACTGTCATCTTTTTCTGCACTTCCAACATAGTTTTAAGTCCTCTTACTAGAGAAGGGGCAAAGAAACTTCCTGGACCCAAACTGAAGAAGTCGCTTATCTCCTTCTCTGACACATTCTTTGTGGTCTCATTTCCATCGAAATAAGACTCGCCATTGGTCCTTTAATAATGAGCTATTCCAGCTGACGTTTTCATGTTCCACCAGATCTGAGATTTCTACCTATTACTTCTACCACTTCCACATTAACTTCCACTAAAAGTCTGTCTTCTTGAAGACTATATATATGTCAGTATATATGTGAGTAGTAGTAGCAGGAGAGGATGGAGCATTGGGCTTCAAAGTTGAAATGATGTCTTTTCACAGCACCTCAGATTTCCTTAGCATTGAGGCTATTCTAAATGTCTTTAAAAAAATATTGTGGGGATGGTGGAAATAGAGGGTAGAATACAAATATATCTCTTCTAATCCTCTATTTTTAGATATGAGCGGTTTACTGTTTCAAGTATCCAAACATATAAAACCCCAAATTTATAATTCCTAGAGTTTACTCAGGGATTCTTATACTCTAATAATAAGCTGCTTTGTTCGTGTTATTTAGGCTGGATCCAAGATAAAGAATTGGAAAGAAAACTTTCAAAACTCTAATGTTTTAATAGACTCCCCGACTATTGATTGCTCAGAGCTTCCTGTTTCTGTTTTGAACATAGAGAAATACAAAATAACAGTTAATTACTGTACATCTAACCATTTTTTATACTAATATTATGTTTTGATTAATAAAAGATATTATAAGCAACATATTGAATGTTTATGCACCTTTTAAAATTAGTGATCCTTTTATGAGATAAGTTCAGGAAATCTGACCTATTCTGCCCTCTTCCTTTAGAAGTAGATAAAGCCCATTTAAAATATTTGCCAATTAAAAATACTTGGTAGATTTGTAAAGCCCAAAGTTGAAAAGGTGGTTTAGTATTCAACAGATATAATGTTGTAGTCCTATTGGTAAAACTGTGAAACAAATCCCAGTATACTTAGGCTCTTCTAACAAAGACAAAATAAAATGGAAAATTAAGTAGCTGTATGCTGTATCTGATTAAGGTTGACATCGAGTTTGAATTCACCCTTGAAAGGATAGTTTGGAGTATAAATCATCAACCAAGCACAGAATGATAAAGTTGAGAGCAGAAAGAAACAAACACTTGTTGGATTATATGGGACTGAGCATGCTCTATGGATATTGATTATATGGGACTGGGCATGCTCTATGGATATTGAAATGGAAGTGTAAAATGTGTTCCTAGCTGATATTTGCCTATAACTTGTACTAAAATGGCTAAAGCATTCCCTGGGGAATTGCACATGCCATTTTCCTGGGCAACCTCCCAGTATTCTTCCTCCTTCCTTGTTCCATTAGCACAATGGCCTTCAAACTCTTTTCTTGGTAAGAAATACATTTAAATCGTGAGGAGTTGTGCTCTCTCTCTCCCTCCCCCCTCCCCTTCCTGCCCCCCTTTTATCCCCCTAAACACAAATGTACACACACACACACATAAATGCAATACCAATGTCATATCATATTAGAAAGAAATACTTAGACTAATCACATTTAGCACAGACTGACATTTCTCTTCTATGCTCTTTTTTAAAATACTGGCTTTGACCTACTAAACTGACTTAAGACCCACAAACAGATTGTAATAAGTTGAAAAATACTTCTCAGTATATTTAATTTTCTATGTTTGACCTGAATTATGAGAATACTTGATTGAATAATGGATCACTTCAAATTTATCTTGTAAGTAAAAAGTTTTTTGAGCTAGAATCTTTGTTCAGGAAATTTGCTTGAAAATCTTCATAAAGGATTCACCTCATTAGTTCTTTACTAAAAGTTCATGTCTGTACATGCTAAGGCAAAGGAAAATGAAAGCTCTTATGCTTCTTAATTATCCCAGGGAAGATCAGCAATCTTTACTTTTATTTATATCATGACCTTCCAGCAATGAGATATGAAAACTGTAAGACTACTAACAAATGACTCCAAAAGATTCAAAATTCATAACTCTCATTCACTTTAATACTTACAAATGAGTGGTGCCCCTTATTTTTGAATGACTTTGCAAATTCTTGTCTAGATTCTTTTTTTCATTAGTAGTTTGTTTTTTCCAGGAATAGGAAGCCAGTAAAATGAGATCAACATTCTCTCTAGTGACTCAAAACTGTGGTAAGCTCAGTCTAAGGATGTGAAGTTTGCAATCTAATTTAATTTAAACATTGTGTTAGTGACTCCAAAATCGCTAGTTCCATGCTTGACCTTTTCTGAGAACTCCAGATCCTAATTTCCAAGAATCTTTGGATACCTTTACTTATAATTTACAATTATAATTTACTTATAATTTACAACTTAACATAGTCTAAACAGAACAAAAACATTCTCTCTCTGACCTTACCCATTCTCTTCCCTGATTCCCTGAAATCAAGTCCTACTCCTCTTATTTCCAAATGTCTGCTAAGTATACCAGCACTCTTCCAGGCATAAATCCTGAGAGTAATACTAGATTCCTTTCTTTCTTCCCATATTCTAAGAATCAGCAATGTCTTGATTCTAATTCTACAGTATTTTTTATACCCTTCTATTTCTTTCCATTCCTACCACCTACACCTTCCTCACCTTTTATCTGAACTATCACCATTACCCTATTCGTGGATATTTCCAGTTCTCCTCCTTTCAGGCACATAGTAGGATTGCACTTGCCCATCCTCTGAAGTTAGGCATAGCCATGGTCAATGAAATGTAAGCAGAAGTGACATGTGTTACTTTTGGACAGAGTCCTTTAAAAGCCACTGATCATCCACCATTTTGTGGAGACAAATTACCTTCCAGATGGGTACCTTAGTGAGGAAGATATGGATCAGTGCCCCCAGTGGGCCCAAGATGGTAATGGAGCAGGCTCATGAAATAAGTTGGTTAATCCATTGAGATTCTGGAGTTTGGGGTTATCCATCTTCCTAGCCTGTCTGACTGATATGCCTCACCTTATTTTTCTACTTAAAATCTCTTCCCTCTCCAATTATTCAATATCACTGTCAAATTATCCCAGTAAAATATATCTCTAATTATATAAATTCCTTACTAAATTTTTTCAATTGTTTCCCCATTGTCTTTAGTCTGGCTTTCATGACCTTTTACAGCATGCTTCTCAACTTCCTGTTAAAACAACCCCTGCTGTTTCTTTACATGCATACACACTGAATACTTTCTTTCTCTTTTTTGTGTGTTTCTAATCCTACAATCTAGGTCATCTTTTTCCTGTTCTATCAGTTAAAGTGCTGCCAATACCTAAGTAACAATTCAAATGTCACTGTCTCCATGAGGCATTTTCTGGACCTTAGCATAAAAGGGACAAAAGATACCTCCCTGCTCTAAGTTCCCAAAGTTCTTTTGACCTCTAGGTTGTCCTCATGATATTTTGCTGTATGGTTGCAATTCTGAATAGATTTTTAGCTCCTTTCAAGGAAGAACTGGTTTCTTTAACTTCCATATTATTGCAAATTCCCTTGCATAATGCCTATTAAATATCGGAAAGTTGATTAATGAATGAATGAAATTAAGGCTGCATTTGATTTTAAAACTGCCATTTTGCTCTTTGGAAGCCACATGTTTATTAGCAACTATAATAGGACAAGTGCTGCTAATGAAATATTTCTTAAGTTAAAAATGTAAATGTTGTGGTAGTCATTTTCTTTGAAGTGATGTTAAAATTTTTTTCTTCTAAGATCAACTCTGACTTTCACTTTGTTTTCTAAATTATTTTTATTTACTTTCAAACATTTCATTGTGACTTCAGTTTTTTTAAAAAAAATTCAAAAATAAAATTTAGAAAACTGTTACATTCCAACAGTTATTTTCCAAAGAGTGCACTCAGGCTGTTACTGTAAAATCTGTTCTTACTCTTCATTTCAGTTGCATTATTTTGTTTTAAAAATTACAAATATTCATTGTGCTTTTTCTCAAACTGCTTTAAATTCACCGTCCATTCTTTTCTGGTTAATGTAAAACTCAGGCCAATTAATATTTTTCTACATTATCCTGACCTTGATTACTACAAGGGAAAAAAAACCCTAAAAATGATTTGTTCTACAAAATCATGCCTAAATATGTTTCTACTTTTTACTGTAAAAGTAATCTTCACATAATAGCCAGAAGAACAAGATTGAGCCATTCTTCATCACTCATTGCAAGGACTTTGCCCCCTTCTGTTTGGGCCTTTCAGCAGTATTCTCACCAGTAGTACTCCACGTCATTGACTGCACTTTGCTAATGTGCAGTCTTCAGTGGGAGTGAGTAGAGCCTTATGCAAACCTCTCTATAATTGTTTCTCCAGTATTGATGCCTTGGAGCCTGAGAATCAATCACTCAACAAGTATTCACTGAAAGCTCACTCATACTCAGGTCCTAAGCCGTTACTAAGGAGAACGCCAAGTATGAGCTATTAGAGCTTATGCTTAAGACAGGACTTACATATATTAGAGAGAAATCCAAGAAAGTAAATGATTAAGTCCTAAATTGCACTGTACAGTCTATGAATGGAAATGACTGTGAAAATGGAGAAAACAATATGGGACAAGAACAGTGTAGGAGAAAGGGTCTTTAGGCAGAGCCCAGATGTCAGAGGCTGAGCATTTGGCAACAGCTTGTGGGATCAGACTATAGGGTATCTAGTCCTGGACTTAAGACCTCTGACTCCAGAGGCAGGCCCCTGGGCTCTAATTACAGCTCAATCACTTATATACTATATGACTTTAGGCAAGTCACTTCAACTCTCTGTGCCACTTCAACTTCAACTCTCTGTGCCTACAGTTTCCTTATCTGTAAAAGTAGGGATGGTGATGATGATTACGTGAGTACTTATCTCATTGATCATTGTGAAAATCAAATGAGTTAGTAGGTAAAAAGTAGTTAGAACAGGGCATGGCATACAGCATTTGTTCTTATTATTACTTATAACTAATATTTGATGCAGGCTTTCCAGTGCTAAATACTGTTTATATAGGTTATTCCGTTTGATCTTTGCACCAATTCTAGAAGAAATTTCAACTGTCCCATCTTTTAGATAAAAAAAATTCTTGGAGAAATTAGAGTAGTTGGTTTCAGTTACCCGTTAGTATATGGAGGAGCTGGTATGCAAATATAAGATTTTTAAATTTGGTGCAAGAACCCGAGTACTTAGCCACCACATCTGCTTGGTGTGAGTATAGCACCTGGATTCCACGGGAAATAGGGAAGGTTCAAGGAAAAAATCAAAGCACTGGATATTGATGTTTACAAATGAAACTCCTCAGAGGATATCCTTCTCAGAAATATTCCGCCTACTACTCACATGGTTTTATTTGTTTCTTTGCTTTGTTTGTTAGTAGACAACAGTTTGCAATTTCCTATGCACACAAGGAAAGAAAGGAAGCTGTTTACCAAAATTTAAGAGTGAACAGAGGAATTGGAGCCAGCAGAAGGGATAGAATTCTGTCATCCTGCTTTTTCATAAAAATTGGCACTCTTCCATTCTTGTTATATTAACTGTTTTGATTTTAATATTTTATCTCTATACTAGTCCTTATTATAGTGATAATATCTTTCAATTTATCTCCCCACTTTAGGGTTAGCTCAGTGAGACCAAGAACTTTATTTTTTCATTGTTCTCTATGCTTGGTACATTTGATAAATTGCTGTTGATAAATGCCTGTTGAATGAGACTATAAATCTATATGAGAGTATGAATCTATAAGCTCCTTTCCTTCATAAGGGTTATAAGGGTTTTATAAGCATTACAACTGCTGCTAATTCATCTACTTCCTTTGTAATTAGCAGAGAATCTGATATATGGTACACAAGTTTACCATATGAATAAGCAAAAATCATAAATATTTTAGAGGGTGGCAGAGAAGATTTCAGTGTCCAGGAAGTTCATTCAGAGATGGCAGTGCAAATGGGTGCCATGGCTACCAGGTAGGCAGAGTCCAAAATGTAGTGTCATAAAGGCAAAGAGGAACATGAAGTGGTGGTGGTGCTGGGTGTTCAATAAGAAATAATCAAGCAAGATTGAGTAGAGCCTGGATTATCCATCCCAACCTTATCTTATTGACAACTCCTACTCCTCATGAGCTGTTGACTTCAAGCATTACATTCTCTGAGAACCAAGTGCCTCTCCTAGACAGATCTGGACCTGGTTTCCCCTGAGTCCACTATGCAAGCTTTGCCATTGCCTTCTAAAGACTTACCTTTTCCATTTTGCTTATTCCAGTCTGGTCTCTTCACTGCAGGGGAGATTTTTGTCATTCCCCTGTTTTATTGTTTGTAGTAATCTACTGTTGTTCCTGTAATAAAGACAAAAAGAGGATCTGGCTTTCTTGCCCATCATGAGTTTTGCCACTGTTTTCCAGGTTATGTTGTGTCCTTACTGGATACTTTTAGTTTATTGCATGTGTTCTCCTCCCTCTTTCCACTTCTTGTAAAGACCCATATTTCTGATCCTTCCCCATCCTCACCTGGATAACTCATCTTTCAAACTTCAATTCAAATACTGCTTCCTCAGGGAGCCTCATCAGATTGTGCTCCTGTCCCCAACTAATTCACATACCTCTATTAGGAATACTGTTGTTTCATGCTTTTCCTTTTTAGCACTCATCACTGATTAAGATTGTTGACTTATTGAATGAGTTGTTTAATGGCCCTCTTCTTTCATTTGTAAGCTTTCAAAGGGCAAGGACTATTTCTGTTTCTCTTGGATTTACTCTCTCTAGTGCTTAGCACGTTGTCTGGCACATGGTAGATGCCCAATACGTATGTGTTGAAATAAATGAATATTGAAAGAGTGAATAAATGGATAATGCATTCATGAATGGATAAAGAACATTTTGTGGTAAATAACTTGTTGACCTCTGTGGCTAAAATCAAGAGTCTGCCATATTGTTAAACATGGCCTGGAAGGCACGGAATCCAAGAGAAAATGCATGTTAGATATGCAGAATATTATTTTAAATGTCGATGAGAGATGTGTAGTACTTTCTGGGACACAGAACATATATACCAGAAAAGAAGAGGACAGGAGCAAGGACACAGGATGAACATGGGGCTGTTAGGAAAACTAATCTGAGCAGCTTTGCTTTGGACAAAGGTGGAAATGTATGTGCTAGGGAAATCAAAGTAAGTAGAATGAGGAGGAAGAGAGTTATTTTGTGCTCTTGAAAAGTAAGGTACATAATCAAAGTCCATGTTAGGAACATTAATCTGAAAGCTTTTGAAAGATGGATCTGGAGAGGGAGGAGTTTTGTTGAATGAAGGAAGAAAGGAATTAAAGAGTCAAATGAATTAAATAAACTAACTATGCTTTTATGGAATATTCTGTGCACCTCCAATTAGTATGGTTTCCTTGACTGTGAAATTTGACTTTATATACCACAGGTTCTTTGGTTCTTTTAAATTCAGTTAAAGAGATTTTTTAAAATATATTTTTTTCAGATGCAGAAACAAAAATTAAATGACATATTGAACAAATAGATGAGCGTAGAACTAAAATATGAAGGTGATGGAAAATGATAAGTGAGAAACATGATAATGAGTTTCATTAACAAGATTCTCCATTAAATGCAAACATATTCTCACATGGTAGATGGTCATTTGATTCTCCACACCTCGTGCGAAATCTTTTGACAGTGATTTTTCAAATATACTGAGCAGCTAGAGGTCATCACATAATCCACTTAGCCCTTCGTCACTGAGACGTTCAGAGGTAGAAGATGAAGGGGGACAGTGCTGGCCTCCATCAATTTTAGCTTGAAAAGAGCATCTCTAGAGAACACAGTTTAGATTTAGTTATGTTCAAAATGCTCCACCACAGAAAGAGCAGCAAAAACAATCTCTTTAAAACAAGCTCTAAAAACAATTTGAAGATATATGATTAAAAGCAAACCAAACAACTGAAGCACAAATGGTGTAACCTCCTCTTGACTTCTATTTTCACTGCTCTACTTATTCAATTTCTGCTGAGAACATTAAACTTTGTTCCTAGCCATGACATTTGTGGTTATTCACCCAGCTCCTCTATGATTTCCCCTGTCTAGTTTTTACTGAGTTCTTTTAGGAAAAAGTTGAAAAAACTCTTTATAAACAAAGGTTTTCACTTTATAAACACAGGTTTTAAAGTGCTTTTAAAAATAACAGTATGGCTATAATATAATTTAAAAGTGCCTGTTCTATTGTCACTTAAGTTACTGTTTATTGACAAGAAATCTTTTTCTTCTAGTTCAGCTTGAAAGGAAAAGTAAAGAGATGGACAGTAGCCAGAATTGAAGAATAAATGATCATTTGTATTTAATTTTAAAAATTATGAAATGACTCGTTTAAATAGATTCTAAATTTTTTTTGCATGCGTGCCTGAACATTGTTGTCATGGAGAGTAAAATATTTTGCCAGCTATGTATACCGGGGGTGGCCTCTAGAGTGATGATTCTATAGAATAGATAATAGTTTCATTAGGGAAGACATATCTTAATGGGATTTGTGAATAGGTAGAATTGTTTTGGATGACATTTTTAAACACCTTACATTTTTGTCATTGTATTTTGGTACTTATTGAACAATTATCAATTCTGGTAATTGGCTTAGTTGCATTTAAGACTAAGTACTTACTGAGGGGACTCATTTAGGGTGGCAGGGCTAATTGCAATGTGCGGGTGCCAAGGGGCATCTTAGCTATTTGGAGGAAGTGTGCATGCTGGGGTTTTACTCTTGATGGAGAAGAGCGCCACTGTGCCAGCTTTCCTCCAATTCACTCTATGCAAAGATTCTCATTGTCATTCGGTCCTTCCTACTCTCATATCCAATGAGATTTTTTTATCCTTTTTAACACAAACTATATTTTAAGGTATCTAGGTTTTATTTCAATGTGATCAGAGAACATGTTCTGAGGGATTTCTGTTTTGGAAGTAACTGGTTTTCTTTGTCATCTTGCACATAACATATTTTCCCATTTTCAAGAAAAAATAAGAACTATAGTAAGTAAGTAAGTATTTATTTATTTATTTATTTATTTATTTATTTATTTATTTATTTATTTATTTATTTATTTAATAGGAGGTACTGGGGATTGAACCCAGGACCTTGTACGTGGGAAGCAGGAGCTCAACCATTGAGCTACATTCGCCCTCCCTAGATAAAGTTTTTTTCTACTCGCTAGTTTATCAGAGAACACTAGTAGAACAATGCTAAAAAGAAATGACCAGATACGATTCATAGATGGTGTATAGGACAACAAAGAGTGCAGTTAGATGACATCGATGGAGAAGAGAAAAATATCTACACTGTGAGAGTAAAACCAGGTAAGACAAAGGGCTTTTCAGATAGAAGGCACTTAATGAAGAAAGAGCTCCTGACATTAATAAAGTTTTAGTGAGACCACTTGGAAAACATATTTATGGCAGCAAGCTGGTAAAGACCTCAAAGGTTTTCAAAAGTTAAAGCAATACATCTAATATGAGGCAATTTAACAGTGATATGTCAAAACTTTGGTGATTGGTCTCCAAAACTTAACAGGAACCCATGGCTTAGTATGTGTGTGTGTGTGTGTGTGTATATGAGTGTGTGTATCTTAGGGGAGTTAGGTGATAGGAAGCTCTTTAAGACTCAGTAATCAGATAGGATTAGAGAAAAATTAATGGAATCTTATTACAATTTTAGATAGGATTTATGAAATAGTCATTTACCTGAGTCCAAATCACCAAGTGTGTTCAACATGCACATTTTAGGGACCCTACTCAGATTAAATAAATTAATTAGAATCTTTGTATTTGGGTTCAGAAATTGGCCTTTTAAACAATCTCATTAGTTCCACTCCAAAATTTGCAAGCTATCGATCCATCTTCTGCTTGCTATGTCAAATCTGGAAAAATTAAATTTCAGGTGCCACATATCAGAGAGCTACAGGAAAGCAGTTTACTATTCAAGGAAAGAATGGCTGTGGAAATGAAGGTTCAAAACATCATGTCAATTGAGGAAAAGCTGGGGTAATGTTAAATATTTATCATACACAAGAGCAGTCTCAAAAAAGCTAAACTAGTTTTCTTCAAGTATCTGAAATAATAACAGAAGCAGCATACCCACAAGTGTGCCTCACTTATAATCTTTATAGACTTTTAAGTTTTTGTGTAAAAAGGCATTGTAGTAGATTTAATTATGCTGTTTTTCTTCTAATGGCCATCTGTTGGAATTTTGAAGTCCTAGACTTATGAAAAAAAATTTATGTCAGTAAGACACATTTGTTGCAACAATCTTCTCAGTTCTGGATTTTTAAATCAGCATAATTGCCATCAGACTGACCAACCAGCCTGCTCGCCAATCCTTTTGATGCATGCCACACTAATGCAGCAGGGAGAAGAGAACAGCTGCTGCTCTTATTTCTTTCGCCATCTAGCTGTCATACCATTCAGATACTAATAACAGTGGATAGGCATTTTACCAAAAGCAGTTGTTGCAATAGCTTGAATTTAAATCTCAACGCATTTTCCACAAATTAAAGTGTAATGTAAATTTCCATTGTGCCATATAGATTAAACATTTGGAGGATGTGACTTTTATTGTGCCTGTTTCTTAACTAACTTATCTGGATGTTTGAGGGCTTTGCATATATACAATCCTATTTGTGAGATAATTAGGTACCTTAGTGTGGTAGGCTGATCCTAAAATGGCCCCCAAGATTCCTGACCCCTGGTTTACACATCCTGGCCCTTGAGTATGTGCAGGACCTGTGACTATGAAGGGGTCTTACTCCCATGACTAGGTTATGGTTTATAGCAAAGGTGAAGGGACTTTTTTCAGATATAATGAAGGCCCCGATCAATTGACTTTGATTTCATTGAAAGAGAGATTCTCCTGGGTGGGCTTGACCCAATCAGGTAAGCTCTTAAAAGATGGTCTAGAGGTCAGAAGTATTCTCCTGCTAGCCTTGCAATAACAAACAGTTAGCTGCGCTTGGACCCCTGGCCCATGGAAACCATGGGCTATTAAACGCCTGTTGTTTTAAGTGACTAATTTTGTGTAATTTTTTATGCAGTAATAGGAACCAAATACAATTGAGATGAAAAAATCAAAACCACCAATAGCAACCCATTAGAGAAAGACTGAACTTTTTTTCCTTAAAACATATAAATTTTGTATATGGTATATAATTACTGATTTAAAAGTGGATCAGGTGATAACAGAATTGAAAATGTTGAATGATTATGCTTTTTTATTTAGCATCTACTGCAAATCAGCACCCAGTTTGGACACTGCCTATATTTAGTCTCAGGCTCTAAATCACAGATTACAATTTCTTATTGACAATTCTCTGTTAACACTTCACAAATAGGACTCACCCAATGTGAAAATTAACTATTTAAAATTGGTTGAGAGACATAGCAAAGAGGATAAAGTAAATGACATGATAACTTACATTTCTCCCTTAATTCATGGACATTAAACATCAGTTGAATGTCTTCATGTTCTGTGGCTTTTTCAATTATTTGACATCTAGCTAAAAATTAAAATGTTATATTATGGATAGCTTTTCCAATTGCAAGTCTATTAACCTTGGGTATTCATTTGATCACCAATCTTTGACAGTCTGAGTCAAGTAGCATGCTAAGTATGGGGATATAAAGATAAATAAGACAAGCTTCCTAACTTATAGAATATTTTAATATAGTATGGAGAGAGAAACAAAGAAATCAACAAAAGCGCAAAAGCATTTCAGCTTATCATGATTGGAGGATAGTGAATAACGTAAGTGTAAAGAAGGAAAAATTAATTTTAGTGAATGGGCTGACCTTTGGCCATTAGTCTTAAAAATGAGAAACATTGAAATTTTTTATTAGTAGAGTGGCATTACTATATTTGCCATGTCAGAATATTCCTCTGGAAGCAGAGTGGAGGAAGTGTTGGAGGAATGCCAGATTGGGAGAAGAGAGATGTTGGAAAGAATGAGGCTGAAGAGGACAAGAGAGGAGATAGATTTGAGAGCTAAGTAAGTAGAAGCTATAGCAATTAATGAGGGACATAGGGGAAAAGGGGTAAACTTGGTTGAGATCAGGATTCTAGTTTTGATAATTAATGTATGGTAAAATCACCCATTGAGTTAGGGAGTAAGGGAGGAAGAGCAATTTTAGCAAGTGGAAGATGGTAAATTCATTTTGGACATGTTGAATTAGAAATCCCTATTAGGCATCTACATGGAGATGACAAGTTGGCAGTTAGCTATGAAATTAGGCAGTTAAGGAAAAAGATTTATGCTGAAGATAGAAATTTGGGAGTCATTAAAATATTGGTCCTTGTTCAAGCCACAGAAATGCAAAATTACTGAGAAAGCCAAATATCAAAGCCAGAGACCCTAGATGCCATTTCAGGAGGGGTCAGGATAGGGTGAACAAAGAAGACCAATGGGAGGAAAACCAAGGGGCTATGGTGTCACAGAAGCCAGGAAGGAAAAGAATGTCTCAAGAAGAAAAGGTTGGTAAATTAAAACTCATTGACATTGGAACAACATCAGTGGAGGTGATGAGAAGCATAATTTTAGCTGTAGAGGGAATCAGTAAGTGATTGAAAGATAAATGTAAACAAAGGACACAAATTAGAGAAAGAAAACATATAAATGGCATCTCAGAATATGAAAGGACTTCAAACATAAAAACAATGGAATAATATTGCAAAGGAAAATAAATAAATGTGACTACATGAAAATAAAATAAATTGTATGCATAAAAAGACATTAAAAAGAAAATTATAAAGGAAAGAAAGAATAAAAATATTTGAAACAAATGGCAGACAAATAATATATTGAGCTGTAGAAAATTTTTTACAGGTTGATGTAAAAAATAGGAAAATGAACAATTGACATGAACATACATTTCCCTGAAGATAAAGGCTACAATATGTATGGAAAATTATATATTGTAGTCATTAGCAGAGAAATTCAAGTTAACATGCCGTTTTTTGTTTCTTGAATCAGAAAATGTAAAAAAATAAAATACATAATGATTTTGAGGTTGCTAAGAGACACTCGTGTACCTTGATCTTGGTTGTATAAATTAGTAAAACTTTCTGAAATATATTTTCAATGTATGTCAAGACTCTTAAAATAAGCATATCCTTTGACTTATTAGGTACATTCACAGAATTTAAGAAAATAATCAGATAAAGATTTATTTGGAAGGATATTCATTGTAACGTTACCTATGCTGGTGAAAAAAAAATTTTTTTTTCCTGTATGAAAACAATGTGCTTTCCATGTAGTATTGACTAGAAAAAACAATTCTTTTATATTTGTATATTGAGTGCAATCCCAATTTCATAATTCTACTCTCACTGTGTATGTGTGAACATAATATACCAAGGAGAGGTTAGAAGTACCTTTATTAAAAACAGGCATAAAGTTACAAGTATTATGCCTGATAAATGAGATTGTGGTCAATTTTTTTAAATTATATTTTTCAATATAATCAATACATATTACCTTGATAGTTAGAAAAATAAAGATTATTTTAAAAGAAAATTGAGGAAAGGAGGCAGTAATTGTTCCATATTATTTTGTGGAAGTTGGTTTTGAAGGGGAAAAGGGAAATTTAGAGTTAAAGGGAGATGCTGACCTGAGGAAAGTTATAATATTATGAAGAGAGATGAATAAATATCATCATAATCTGGGCAGAGGGAAGAAATTGCAGAGTGAGGGGCTAAAATACAAAGGAGGAAATAAACAGCAGAGCCAAATGTTTAGGTAGAAGAGCATGATTCAGATTTGGAGTCTAGGTGACAGGTTTCACCTTGAGGAGAAGGGGAATCTCTTCTGTACGAAAGGATGTGAGAGGTGATGTAGCCATAAAAAAAATACAGAAAAATGAAGTCAAGAAGCTACAGGATTCCATGCCTATAGCCTAAAATCTTGCTTTGCATTAGGAAGCCAAGTCATCAGCTGAAATAAAGAGGAACTGGGTGGGGATGGTGTTGCAGTTGGGCAGTTTGATGTAATTATGAATTCCAAAAATATAATTGGATCATGCTTATAAACTGATCTGTAAATCTGGGCATGATTAAGTTATAATTAGGGCTTTGACTGGGCCACAGTCAGTAGGGCGTTGAGCCCTACCCCTTTGGTGGGTGGGAAATCAAATACAAAAGGCAAGGCAAAGGACAGAGGAGGCAGTTTTTTTGAGAAGCAGTTTTGATGTTGGAGTTTTGATGATGGAGAGAAGGCCCCAGGAGAAGAGATGTGAGCTGTTTGCTTGATAGTCTACAGCTGACCTTGTGGAGGAACCAGAAAAGCTAAGCCCAGAGAGAAATGCAGCCCCAGGAAGAGAGGAACCCAAGAAGCCTAAACCCTAGCAAACGTCGGCAGCTGTCTTGCTCCGACACGTGGCAATGGACTTTGGTGAGAGAAGAAACTTAATGCTTTATGGCCTGGTATCTGTGAACTTCTCCCCAAATATATACCCTTTATAAAGACGAACCCATTTTTGGTATTTCACATTAGCACACCTTGGGCTGACTAATACATATGGTCTTGGAGAAGTTAAGTCACAGAACATTCAGAAGAGGCAGGTTACAGATCAGTGAACAGATTTACGGCTGGATTGGGTGGTCTTCTGGACGGTGGGTACCGTGAACTTGTAGTGGGAATGCAGAGATAGTATGCTGGTTCTGAAAAGAGCCAATTCCCGCCTGCACTTCTAGGTTACCTAATACACAGATTTGCTGAGTTTTGTCCTTTTTAAAACATGTTTTACAATATTTATCTGAGAAAGCTGGTGGAATGTTTTTGTTTTTGTGCATGATGTGTGTCCGTGTGAAAGTCCCACTGAACCCTTATCCACCTGACCCAGCCTGTCAGCTTTCATGCTCTACAATAAATCAAAGTATAACATTGTGGGAGCTTGCTCCCCTAGTGACTATGGGGTGCTCAGAGGAAGGGAAACGTATGGTTGCCGATGAAGGAGAAGCTTTGCCAACGGCTCTCCAGGAAGCATCCGTGCAAGGCTGGAGGAGGGAATGTGCACTGATCATTCAAGAAAAATGAGTATTCTGGGAAGGGTCGTCCTTTCTGAAGCAACTCACCAGGGGGATCCTGGAAAAGAGAAAGAAAAGCAGCGGAAAGGGGGAGGAGGGCTGGAGCCCCACAGTGCACTGCCTCGCTGGTGGTGGGTTCATTATCACATTTCTGCTTCTGTCTAAACTTTAGTGGTAGAACTCTTGTGGAAAACTTGTTTACTTAGCGTTTTTTTTTTTTTTTCCTGGAAAGTTCTTAGATTTCAAATTATTGTCCAGTTGAGTGGCATGTGAAAAGCTGGTAGGGGGGTGGTAGGTTCAGTGGTCTTGGGGTGTAAATATATGTGTGTGTGTGTCTCTGTGTATGTACAGTGCTTTGCAGATTCCCTGGCATTTAGTAAATAGTATGCATTGTTACATAGTTTACTTGAAACACTCAGATAGTGTAACATTGAAAGCATATTTAAAAAGTTGACTATTGAACTTTTATCAAATTTTGGGGTATCTATGATAGAGAATGGGGGAATAGTAACACAATTATATTTGAGATGCAGCAAACTGTTAGACAATAATGTGCGAACGTTCCCAGATGGTCATTTTCATCGAGCCAGTAAAAACCATCAACTTTGGGGTCTGATGGATATGAACTTGAACTGCAGGTTTTGCATTTACTAGCTTTATGACCTTCTGCAAGTGCCTTTAACTCTATTTTTATTCTATAAGATAGGGATTCTTTCCTTGCATGATTGTAAGGAAGATTAAATATAAAATATGGTAGAGGTGTAAGTGACTGGTAGCGTGCCTGGCACAGGTAAACCCTCGATGAATAGTAGTTGTTATTAAAAGGCTATTACTGGAGCTATGGCTCCATTTCAAACAAAAATCCTAGTGAAATAATAGGGAGGAAAAAAACAACAACACTGGAAGAGAAATCTCTTTCCGGCTCAATGTCCTAAATTAAAAGTTTTGTTTCTACTGCATAATAAAATAGCCATTTTAGATGAGGTTATTGACACATCAAGCAAATCCAGTGAGGTATAGCACGGAGTCTGAGGTACAAAGCAATCTACTGTGATTCGAGGCTGCGCCTGCAAACCCGCAAGGCAACGATTGTAGGATAAATTATGGGTATTTTCAATCTAGTGTCATCAAAGTTAGTTTTCTTTTACAGAGGGAAAAGCTTCTTATTGTTCTCAAAGCTGTTGGTATTGAATTTAACTCAGCATGCCGCAGAAATTCTGGTTACCCATTTTGGCTTTCCCATTTTAAAAATTCTCTATCCTTATTTATTTATTTATTTTTAAATTTCTATATTTCATGAACAATACCAAACCTCAAAACTATTTACAAAGCACTTCAAGTCATTGAATTTTATTTGCTGAATTGGAATAAAAGCCTTTCTTCAATGATATGGGAAAAAGAAATGTCTTCCCTGTAGTGCATTATATTTTAACAGCTCTTGAAAATTCAGTTAAGTGGCCTAGTATTGTGTTTATCTAGATGTTAGCCAACAGGAATAGAAATTAATACCATATATTATCAACAACAAACAATTTTTGAGTATCTATCATAAATTTGGCACTGTTTGAGTTGCTGGAGCTTGATACAGTATATGCTAAGATATCACTTCAGCCCTGGAGAACCTCATGGTTTAATGAGGTTCCATGACAAATAAATATTGTTGTGTTTAAAGAAATTAAAGCTTGACTATTCATTAAGTAATTGCGTCTATGTTTGAGAGATGTTTGGAGGTGTTGAAAACTCTGGGCACACCTTTTGGCTTGTAAAAGTAAAAGGGTCACCTTTTTACATTAATAACAATGATAATTATTAATGTTGTTCGTTACCTTCTATGTACTGCACTAGACACTTTACTTATTCCTAGAATGATATAAGAGAGGTAGTTATGTTAGTCTTCAGTTCCAGGTAATGGAAATCCAAATTAAGATTCTAGGACTACTCTATTTGTCCAAGGAAGTGCCAAGGAGATCTGTTTTGGCTACCAAATGACTGGGAGTTGCATTCACATCATCAGGTCTCTCCTCCTAACTCCTCTCAGCTTCCCTCTTTTTATCTTTATTTTCATTTGGGCTCTATCCCCAAGGTTTCTAAGATACCCACTGATAATCCCAGGATTAGATAGTCCTTAGCACTTTAAATCTTTGTAGGAGAAAGATCCTTTACTACTAAGGTCCTGATTAAGCTCTGAAAAAGCTCTTTGGCTTTGCATGGGTCATGGGCCCCGACACATATTCAGAGAGACTGGGTACCTCGGCCAGTTGGGGGACAATTTCTGTGAGCATCCCCGAGGTGGAAGTGCCTGATAACTTTCCGCAGCTAGTAAATGACAGCTGCCATTGGAATCTGTGCTGCTTCTCTGCTATCACCTTGCTTCTACTTGGAGTACTTTTCAGATGAAACTCTTTCCTGGTTTGTTTCTTCAGTTTTGTGAAGAAACCCATCATCCTTGCTTTTAAATAAAAACAACAAAAAAGGCCCTCTGATATTTGCTTCTTGCAAAGAAATTGACTTTTACATATAGGGGATTTTATTAGTAGGTAATTTCCTTAAAGAAGAAAAACATAATTTGTATAAAATACTAGGATACATTTTATTATTTAATGTTTTCTGGATTCGAATATAATTGACAGATTTTGTGATCCACGAAATGGGAATCCTCCATAAATGCCCCTCATACAAAAAAAAAGGCCTGTGCCTGAAGTATGTATCTTTGTGCATATGAATGAGTGTGTCAGTGTGTGTGTGTAATGTGTATGAGGCAAGGAGAAGAGAAAAAAAGCTTATCAATGTACTATGATCATTTTGTTGAATTTTTTCTTTTTTTTTTCTCTACCAAACTGATAAAAGGACAATTTTGGCTGAGATGTTTAAAGGAGTTGAGCATTTTTTCCTCTACTGAGGGCAATTTTAAAATAAGCTAATTTCTCAGATGTTTCTAGGAAAAATGACAAAACTTCAAAGTACATTTGCATTATTCTAGGTCTATTTTATTGGCAGTGTCCTTTAAATGTTGAATCCCAGGAGATTCTCTTGATCTTCAAAAAGTTCAGGGACCAAATTATATCCTTCAGATTTTTTTGTTGTGCTCAATTTTATGTTTTCATCTCTTCCTCTTCTTCAGTATACAGAGATGTTAGGTCGAGGCTGTATGAGGGTAAATTAGAATCCTGAGCTTTGTCTCCTTGACCAGTGGATTGCTTCCAAATTGTTAAAAATGAAACATGCTTTTTGAAGGTGTTTGTTTTGAGTGTCAGTGTGTTGTCATAATTTATTAGTAGCAGAGCACATCTTTCAAAGGAAGAACACATGAACTTCATAATGATGCATTATAATATTACTCTTGACGATGGCTATCATTTTATCTGTTATAAACAGGAAGAAACATCACCAGAGCATTGAAATATAATATCTATAGTAACAGCAGCATACCATAAACGAAAGTGAAGGCTTGACTATTTAAATGAGAATCTGTTTTTCTATACTATATTATCTCAGGAAGAAATTGCAAACTCTAGAAATTCTTTGTATCCTCATGAAAGAAGGTTCCGGTTTTTATAGCCTTTTAAAGAAATATCTGCATCAGCAGAAGACTGCTAACAGTCATCATATTTGATTTTACTTAACATTTCTTAAACACGCAGCAGTTGTTTTTATGGAGGTACGGTTTGTTGGCATTTTTTACTTTAGCAGTTCCTTGATTTTATTTTTTACTATCATTGCTGACCTGTCACAGGATAAATCTACTGAACAGCAAAGTTCTATTGTGCTCAAGTACATAGCTAGATATAATATATTTGAGTGAAAAAAATTACAAAATTGTAGGAAGGTGATCTATTTAAGAGCTTAAAAAACAATCTTTTCATTTAAGGCAGAGAAGTTCTCTACCATCAACAATAGATTTCATGAGATGATTTTGTGTATGTTATAATTTAATTTTCTTTATCATTCTAAGTACTCTCCTTACATGTATTTAAATCTCAGTAATATTAATGGGAATTCTTCAGTGTGTCAGTGAAAGGAGATTATCATTTAGAAGATAAACTTATATGAAGCAGAAGTAAGTAAAATACTCAGTGTGAGCATCACTTTTCACATAGAGATACTACATAATAAAATTATTATTGAGAAGCTTCAGACAAATACCTTTTCTGCCATAATAAGAGTTACTGTCTTTATAAAGAGGAAGCATTCAATCTAACAATCGTTGCCATTATTCTATTAAAGGTAGCAATAAATCTTGTTTGTATTATCATGTAATTAATATAAGAACTGAGGAGTAATAAAAGCAAAGCCTTACTTATTATGTGCCAAGAAAGGTTCTGAACTTTTTACATATAATTTATTTTTCCTAATAACCACTATGAGATAGGAACTATTGTTATTCCCATTTTACAGACAAACACACTGAAGCACATGAAAGTTGAGTACTTTTCCTGAAATCACACAGCTAGAAAGTGACAGAGCCAGGATTTGGACACATATAGAAAGGCCCTGGTGTTTGTGTCCTTAACTTTTAGCCTATATTGCCTCATCAAGTGAGTAATAAAAAGATGACAAGTGTTAGCTATAGATTCCTTCAACAAAACATGAAAATAAAAGGTCAAAGGTCATTCAAAGTTCATAATATTTTTAAAATCAATGCTGGAGAATGAATCATGGCCCCCACTAAGAGCATATTCAGGTTCCATCCCCTGGTCCAGTGGTTGTAAACCCATTTGTAATTAGGACCTTTGAAGATGTTATTAATTAAGGTGTGCCAAAACTGAATAAGAGTGGGCCCTAATCCAATATGGCTGAAGTCCTTATAAGGGAAGGAAATAGGACAGAGAGAGAGAAAGAGAAAAACCACTGGGAGCAGCCAGAAGCTGGAAGTCAATGGAACCTGGAAGTGAAAGGAAAAGATGTTGTGATGTGCATTCCATGTAATGGAAAAGCCAAGAAACCCCAAAGATTGTCAGGCAGCCAGGAGATACCTAGCCTGGGAAGAAGGCAGCCTTCTAGCCTCTGAAACTTTGAGCCGATAAAATCCTGTTGTTAAGCCAACCCATTGCAGGGTATTTAATTAAACAGCTAGGAAACTAAAACAATCACTAGTAGCAAAAAAATTAATAGCTTCATCATTACATTACTTTTGTCACTCCAATTATGTGCATTTGCATATAATTTGGGTTTCTAAATTTATTTTTAATTAACATAATAGTAAATATATATACTACCTCTCTATTACATCTATTTTTGCCAGTTTTATCAAATTTGTGGTGTAAAAATAGAGTTATCCATATAAAGTCTGAAGGGTTTAAAAATGCAGGCTTAAACTGAACCATTAGTTAATCATTACAAAAACATTTTAAATGCCTCTGTTTTTTTTTTGGAGAGGAGCTGTACACACAGATGTGATGTAGGTAGGATGGTTGTCAAAATAGACTCTAGTCTATGTAAATAGATCCAGTGTGTAAAAATTCAGTAAAAATATTTTGGGGGCAAAAATAAAAAATTAAAGCTCAGCTGATTAAAACCCATGAATCCATATGAGTCAATAATTTTTATATATTCATAAATTTTACTAACACTTGCAAAAAATATTTCACACAATTTGCAATGTGGGGAGGAATTTTCATCCAAGATACGTAGTGAGTGATAAGCCACAGCATGAACATGGTCATCAATTTTACTCAAGGGCAATTTAAACAATATTTTTATAGTAAAATAAGAATATTGTGCAGTAGAATAAAATATACCTGCATTTTTAAAAGATCCAGCCTGGCCCTTCAAAGAAATTTCAGATGTGGCTGTCAAATTGGGGCTATGCCACCAGACCTGGAGAAATATCCATTTAGTCTCCTCTGCCTTAAGAGAAATTTTGAAGCATAAGTTTGAGACTTATTGAGATAGTACAGTTTTCCATCGTTATTCTATTTGTAGTTTGGTACTGAATTTTTGATACTTATTATGAACCCAAGAGTGAAGGTGAAACACAGGACTGGATGTTTTTATGTGTCTTGCTGTATACTGGTTTAGGTTCATCAAATAGGATAGATAACTGAATAGTCTTTTTAGTAAAAGGAAGTAAAGGGCAATTAATATATAATTAATAAATATCAAAGTTAGAACATATTTTACATAGTATAGTGTTGAAAAATATGTGTCCAGTTGTTTTTTTCACCTTGATAATGATTGCTTTCTTTATAGTTTTCACTGCTGTTGTCTGTCTGTAAAGATACCACAGCCTGTTCCAATCATTATCATCTATTGCTTCTATTTTATTTGTCATGTCATACAAATTCATGCTCAGTTCTCAAGTAATACCATTTCAGGAGGTCATAAAGAGGGAACATTTTTAAGAAAAGGAACACTGAAATTGAATGATGGTGTGGATAGGTTTTATATGGGACTGAGTTTGTGTGGAGGGAAGAGAAATTCACAGTGAAAAGCTCTAAGAGACACACTGCAGGGCAATTCTTCCATAAATTTAAGATTACACTTCCATTCTGTTTTTGGTCCCTATAGAACGTGACAATATTTTAATAGAGCCACAATTCCTTCAGGCCACTCTTTTGTTTTTCATTGTGACACCAAGAGGCGTACCTGGTGGAGAGAAATGATTTGCTTTTATGATGTTAATATCATCACATCAGGGAAGTCTTTCTGAACACTCATCCCAGTTTTTGAGTGTTCGTTGAGTTTATTATGTGTGAGGTACCAGGCTGATAGCAGTGGTTAAATATAAAGGTATATGGACTTCCAGTACGAATCCTGAGGATATTTTTATTTTCAGTATGTGTCAATTTACAAACCAATAAGTCCTTGGAATTGTTTATTATTATTATTATTATTATTTTTATTTACCTACCCCAGCCTTTAAGGAGTCATTTGAAGCACTCAGCTGGGGTTTGATATACTGTTCATGATTTTTTTGTACTTATATAATTTTGTATATTTCAGATGTATATATTCCCTTTTTTTCTTGTTTCCAGAGTGAAATGTTTATCTTTCAAAATCTGTAGCAGCTTTTCCATGGCAATAATTGCCTTTACCTCTCTCTGGATCTTCTATTAGGGTCAGTGTCTTCTCAAAGGTATGGTTACTATAGATGTGTGAGGGGCACTTATTTTATTGTAACAAGTCTTGAAAAATCGTTTCTCTTCTGATTTGAAAACCTTTCTTGTTCATGCTCCCTGTTTCAGTGATCTTGGTGGCTGCATCGGTGACTCGTCTGTTATCTTTAGGAGCACTTTATACTCAGTAACGACTGCGCCTCTAAGCTCATAGCGCATTATTCACTAAGTATACTTTGGAGTATTTCCCCCCAGGTCTATGACTTCATGCCAATTTTCTGCCTGTTTTAATAAGAGGTTTTCTTGAAATGTATTTCTCCTTCTCGGCGTTTCAATCTCAGGAGGATCTGTGTCATCTGCAAATTTGAGGTTTCACTTGAAAATGATCTTAGCCCACCCTGAGGATAATTCACTTTGTCTTGAGTGGCTCTTTTTATCCCCACCTGGTTTCTTGTTTCTAAGCCATTTAAGCTTTTTTAAAGGTCCATTTATTCCTTATTATGATTATAAAATATTTCAGATTTATATCAATATTTGGAAAATTCTTAAAGGCAGAAAATATAATCCCATCAACCAATAATAAAGACTGCTAACATTTAGCACGTTGCTACCATTTTCTTTGCAAATTTTTGGGAAACCCTTTACTTATTTTAAGTATGCATTTCTTTCTTCACTGTTTTCAAACTATCATCTACCTTCTTTTATCTGAGCATGACATTTACTCCATGATATCAAGTGATCTTATAAAATTACCAGAAGAATTAAAAAAAAGAAACCTTTGTAACACTTAAGCAAATTATAATGGATCCTCTTCTGTAATGTGCCTCTAGTTCTTCTCCCTGTTACCCAATTGCCAGTAGGCTTCTGCTTTCGGGGTTTTCACCTTGCTTAGGTTATTCGCTTATTTTTAAATAAAGAATTTAACTTTTCCCAGGGCAACCTTTAAAAATGATTTGCTATTACAAAGTAATCTGTGCTTGTGTTCAAGACAGTGTTTCTTAGTCATTACAGTTATTCATGCATTTTTGTTTTTATTTTCAGCAGTTGGGCTTCTTGATCTTTGGCACACATTTTTCTATGACTTCCAAATGATGATACTAAAGTTGCTCAGCTTTTTAATACAAACATCTTAAAACAGTCATTTAGATGTTTAATGCATTTTATTTTTTCTAAATTTATTAAGAAGGCAAATAAAAGGATATAACAGAGAGATGACCAGCAAGATGGCAGCAGAGTAAAGGGCTCCTAGAGTCAGCTCATGCTACAGAGCAGTTAGTAATCACCCAGAGCTATCTAAAGCACCTGTTTGGGGACTCCAGGAGACCAGAAGAGCTTCCTGCAACATCCTTGAAAGAATGGAAGGAAGAGACTGCCCATCTGCAGAGAAGATTAGTAAATAGAGCCCTCCACGCCACAGAGATCAGTGCCCATCCTCCACTGACAGCACAAGCTGCCTTGGGAGCTATTCTGTGGCTGGAATTAGAAGCTCCATTTCCCCCAAAACAGGGGAGGAAGAGATGGTTGGACACCAAATTTACCTGCTAATTAGTAAATTTGGTTGGCTAAAGTATAATCCTAAAAACAGCTAAAGTTTGAATCTGTCCGAGTCAGAAAGAGGGTGGTAGCTGCCATTTTAACTCTACCCCTGGCATGAGGGGAAGCAGCGTGGACTGAAAATCCCATTGCTGGTAGGGACCGGCTTCTTTCCGTCCAGATCATATTGCAGCTCTAGCCTAAGCCTGAGAACCACCTCCAGCAGGGAGGAAGCTGAGGGGAGCTGCGCCAACCTCTCTGGGAAAATACAGGCCATGCCACGGAGGCTGGTGATCATCCTACTTTGGTAGGGCAATCTACCTCAGGAGCTATTCTGTGACTGGAATTGGAAGCTACAGTTCCCAAAAACAGGGCAGGAAGAGACAGTTGGCCACTGATTTCAGCTACTGCTTAGTAAATTCACTTGGCTAGAATATGGCCCTAGGAACAACTGAAGTTTGAACCTGTCCAAGTCAGAAAGAGGCTGGTAGCTGCAATTTTGACTCTGTCTCCGGCATGATGGGGGCCAGGCTGACTGAAAATCACAGTGATGGTAGGGACCAGTTTCTTTCATCCAGATTGGCCTGCAGCCCTAGCCTAGGCTTCAGCCTCACTTCTAGCAGGGAAGAAGCTGGCGGACCCTGCACTAGTGTTTCCAGGTAACTGCAGGTACATTCGGCTGACACAGACTGAATAGTCAGAAGTCTACCAGAGCAACTGTGGTCATCTTGGACCTGTACTGCATAGATTGCTGCCCACACCTGCAGCTCCATCCCCACTCCAGGCAAGGGAGAAATGGGCATGAAACTTCATCAGTCTCTCTGGGCAACTACAGTCTAGGCCTGCAGGACTTGGATTATTATGCAAGGCTGTGGCTCTGTGCCTACCCCTGGCAAAGGAGAAAGTTGGGAGAAGCTTCATGGGTCCCTGGAGCACTAAGGGTAGCTTGAGCCTCCACAGCTTATAGCACTAACTACATCCTTGTCTCTTACTGCACAACCAGCAAGGAAGAAAAGGCAAGAAAGCCCCAAACTAAAGAGAGAAACTGCACCCAGAAGAAATACTCTAGTAAGTCAGATGCCAAGACACCAACAAAAAATTTCAACCCACACCAAGAAACAGGAAGATATAGCCCAGTTAAAGGAACAAGATAAGGCTCTATATGACATAAAGGAGTAAAGACAAATAATCATAGGTGTTCAAACAAATCTCCTTAATAAATTCAATGAGATGGCTAAAAAGATTAAGGATATTATGAAAACATTGGATGAACACAAGAAGAATTTGAAAATATACATAGAAAAATAGATCTTATGGGAATGAAAGGTGTAATATATGAAATTAAAAATACACTGGAATCATATAATAGCAGATTTGAGGAGGAAGAAGAAAGGATTGGTGAGCTTGAAGAAATGGCCTCTGAAAGCAAACATACAAAAGAACAGATGAAGAAAAGAATGGAAAAAATTGAACAAATTCTCATGGAACTAAACAACAGTAAGGGACATACAAATATACATGTCCTGGGTGTCCCAGAAGAGAAGATAAGGGAAAAGGGGCAGAAGAAACATTTGAAGATATAATGGTAGAAAATTTCCAAACCCTATTGAAGGACATAGATATCCATGTCCAGGAAGCACAACATACTCCGATCCGAATAATCTGAATTCCAAGACACATACTAATTAGAATGTCAAATGCTAAAGACAAGAGAGAATTTTGAGATCATCAAGAGAAAAGCAATGCATAACATATAAGGTTTACCCAATTGGATTAAGTGCCCATCTCTCATCAGAAACCATGGAGGCAAAAGACAGTGGTATGATATATTTAAGATACTGCAAAAGAAAAACTTCCAGCCAAGAATCTTATATCCCGCAAAGTGTCTTTCAAAAATGAGGGTGAGTTTAGAATATTTACAAATAAACAGAAACTGAGAAAGTTTGTAACCCAAGAGACTGGTTTTGTAGGAAATACTAAAGGGTGTGCTACAGCCTGAAAAGAAAAGACAGGAGAAAGAGGCCTGGAAATGAGTTTAGAAATGAAGATTATATTAATAAAAGTAATAAAAAATGTCAAGAGATCAGTGAAAATAAAATATGACAGATAAAACTCACATATTCAGGAATAAATTTAACAAAGATGTAAAGCACTTGTATTCAGAAAACTATAACTCATTTTAAAAGAAATCAAAATAGACCTAAAAAATTGGAAGAACATTCCATACTCACAGATTGGAAGACTAAATATCATTAAGATGTCAGTTCTACTCAAATTGATCTACAGATTCAATTGCAATCCCGATAAAAATTCCACCAGCATTTAAAAAATAAATGGAAAACATGATTATCAAATTTATTTAGAAGGGGTAAAGGGTCCTGAATAGCCAGAAACATCTTGAAAGGGAAAAGCAAAGTTGGAGGACTCTCATTTCTGGACTCTAAATCATATTACCTAGCTATAGTGGTAAAAGCAGCATGATACTGACATAAAGACAGACACATAGACCAATGGAACTGAATTGATGGCTCAGAAACAGACCCTCACATCTATGGTCAAGTGATTTTTGACTAGCCTCTCAAACCTACCCAGCTTGGGCAGAACAGTCCATTTAACAAATGGTGCTGAGAGAACTGGATATCCTTAGCCAAAGAAAGGAAAGAGGACCCCTATCTCACACCTTATACAAAAATTAACTCAAAATAAATAAAAAACCTAAACATAAAAGCAAGAACCATAAAGCTTCTAGAAGAAAATGTAGGAAAATATCTTCAAGACCTGGTGGTAGGTGGTGGATTCTTAAAAGAGATAAGAGGAGGGCTGAGATGGACTACTGATGTTTAATGTATATAGAAGTTTTGATTAGCTTTACAGTAAAAGTGTGGAAATGTATAGACTTGATGGTAACACATTATAGTGAGTAACAGCTGCTTTATAAATGGGAATGTGGCTGAAAATGGTAGTCTAGGGATGTAAATGCCAATTGACAGAAAGCTATAGAATAATCTGGGGACTGAATGGCACAGTAAATCCAGAGGTGGATGAGAATAGTGGTTGATGGTACAGATGCAAGAGTGTACTTTGTGAGCTAGAGCTGATGTACATCACTATTGCAGGATGGTGGGAATGTGGAGAGGCATTGGGAAAATGCAACTGGAATGACCTATGGACTGTGGTTAACAGTAATAATGTAATATTCATGCATTTATGCCAAAGATGTACTGTGTTGATAATGGCAGAGTATGGAAAAAGCGTGCCAAATATATGCTCTGGACCTGGTAATAATCTGATGATATTATTTCATAATCTGTAACAAATGTTCCACCACGGTGTGTTGTATTGATAGAGGGGTGTTGTTTGGGAATTCTGCACATGTGCATGATTGTTTTGTAAGTTTACAACTTCTGTTTTTATTATTATTATTATTTTATTATTATTATTATTATTCTGTTTTATTATTATTAAAAATAATAATAGGGTAGGTTGGGGGAAAAATACACCAAATGTACAATAAGGACTATAGTTAGTAGTAAGATTTTGACAATATTCTTTCCTAATTTGTAACAAATGTCTTACAATAATGCAAGGTGTTGGTGGTGGGTTGATGTTTGGGATCCTGTATGATATTATGTATGTTTGCTTTGTAAGTTCACAGCTTTTACTATACACTTATTGTTTATGTATGTTCATGTATAAATGATATAATAATAATAATAGGGTGGGTTGTGGGGAAATACTTTGGTTAGCAGTAAAATTTTGAGGATGGTCTTTAATCATTAAAAATGTTTCACAACAATGTGAGGTATTGGTGGTAGGGTGAGGTATAAGAGCCCTGTAGGATGTTATATATGTTTGTTTTGTAAGTTCTTAACTATTACTATATACTTATTGTTTATGTATGTTTTTGTATGAGTAATATACTTCAATATTTTTTTTTTAAAAAAAGGGGAAATAAATGACAAAAATAAATTTAAAAAGCTGTAGACACAGAAAGAAGGCCACAGAGACAGAGAGAAGCCCAGAAAGCTGGGAGTGAAGCCAGTTTAGACAGATACTGAAAGCAATGAGCTCCAGAGGAGAGGGGCAAGATGAGCTGATGCTGCCATTGTGCCCTGCCATATGCCTTCGCTCCCACAGCTATATAGCTCAGGAAGAAAATAAACCTGGAGGAGAAGGCAGAGACTGGCAGACTCGCCATTGTGACACACCAACCAAAGATGATTGAGATTGTGTTTGATCGAAATGGGTTTTTGTTTTGTCCTGTCTGTATTTTCTAAATTTTCCTGTATTGAGTTTGAATTACTTTCAAAATGAGTTAGCTATAAAGTTAGGGGATACACAAAATAATAAAATAACAAATATATATGAAAAAAAGAGAGAATATAACAGACACATGTAGCCATGGTGTTTAGTATATTATTAAGAAATAAAATATTATATGTACAGCTGAAGCCATCTCTGCACCCTCCCATCATAGTCTTCTTCCACCTCCCACAAGGAACTCATTTATGATTGGATATCATGAATGATTTTAACTAATTGTTATGGTATCTGTGTTTATTCTGCACCTTCACCTTCATAATCATCCTTTCTATGGGCTTCATAAACAAGAAATAACAGAAAATACTGATGTCCTCATAGTTGAATTATCACCTGCCTCTTCTGCCAACAAATTCTAGGATGTGTTTTAGAGAAAGTTGTGTGTATTGTTTTAGCTTCCTAGGGCTGCTGTATTAAAATGTCACCTACTAGGTGGCTCAGAACAACATGAATCTATCACCTTACAGTTCTGGTAGGGCCATGCTCTCTCTGAAGTCACTAGGTGAGAAGTCTCCTGGCCTCCTCCAGTTTCTGTGGCCCCAGGCAGTCTTAGCTTATCTCTGCCTCCATCTTTACATCCCCCTCTGTGTCTATCTCTGTGTGTGCTTGTGTGCACTCCTCCTCTTATCAGGATACCATCATTAGATTTAGGACCCACCCTAATCCAGTACGGCCCATCTTAACTAATTACAACTGCAAAGGCCCTATTTCCAAGTAGCACAGACATTCTGAGGTTCTGGGTGGGCATGAATGGGGGGGGGGTACACTATTCAACCTACTACACATTTTTTGGTTCAGTTAAATTGACTCTAAGTATTACCAGTTAAAGACTCAGAAAATATTGAAAAGCTCATGAAAAATTGTGAGTCCTCCATCTTCCTTTGCCCTCAGAGGCATAAGTGATCTCTTGTTGTTTTTTCTAGCATTTACCTCCAGATTTTTAAATAACATATTTAAACAGCTATATCTTGATTTTTAAATTTTAAACATTATCTGTTCCCTTCCTATTATGGAGACAAAGATTGAGCTCTCTTATCTTCACCCTCATACACGCTTCCTCTCCCGACATCCTCCAGCATATATTTTAAAAATAAATATTTAATGTTGACCTTACTAAAATGAAAAGAATAACATTCACAGCTGAGCTTTGTGGTTCACCATGTCTATATTTCCTTTTCTTGTACATTTTTTCTTAGCTTTAATAGTTGCCTTGTTTCTTTACTTTCTTAGTGTGCTGTACACCTATCCTTAATTCTAAACCAAGTCTCTGAATTGTAAAACTCCCCTCAGTCTACTGAAATACTTTAGAGAATCTATTAGTATTGTAGTAGATTGAATTATGTACCCCAATTTAGACATATTCTTCATCCTAACCCACCTTCCTTGGATAAGAACCCATTGTAAATAGGATTTCTTAAAGATGTTATTTTAATTAAGGTATGCCTTAACAGAAGAAGGGTGGGTCTTAATATTGCTGGAATCCTTTATATTTGGCTCTTAATCAACATTACTGGACTTCTTTATAAAAAGAAGAAATTCAGATTTTAAGAAACCTGTGAGAAGGAGACAGAAGCTAGAAGTCAGTAGGAACCCAGAAGATAAAGGAGAGGATATTGCCACATGACAGGAAAACCAAGGAACCCAAGGATTGTAGCCAGCAGAATGCTATCTGGGAGGAAGTGTGCCTTCTAACTAAGGCCTTAATTTGGACGTTTGGTCTCTGAAACCATGAGCCAATAAATTCCCATTGTTTAAGTCAACATGATTGTGTTGAGGGAAGAATATTGCCATGAGAAATAGTTGGCCTTGTTTTGGTTCAGTTCTTTTTGAGCTTTGAATATGCTTTCACTAACTGGTGGCTTTAGACTTTTAAGTTAAACAAAGTTAATAGTAGGACAGATGATCTCTAAAGTCTTCTTCCTATTCCTCTACCTTTGCTTATTTTGCCTTCATCCCTTGTTGATATTAAGACATGATTCTTGCTCTCAACTCCCACCAATTCTAGGGGTGAAATAATAGTCCAGTAGTTGCAGTAGGAGACAAACATACAAATAAATACATACCATGTGGTCAAATTACTGCTATAAAATTATATGTTGCTAATACAAGGGTAATCATGACTATTTTCTTGATAATCTCATTTCTTATCTAGTAAACATTGAACACTTCCAATCAGGGAAATGTAGATGAAGTAGTGCCTCACATGGTTGAGATTCTTCACATGTGGCAATCTTTAGGCCCCATATTATGTGAAATTTACTGAGTATTTTCCACTGAGTGCTTTGTTTACAGTTATAGAATCTTAAATCAAAATGGTACATCAAAGGAAGAGTTCCATTAAAAGAACCTCAGCAAAACATCAAAACAACTAGACATGCCACTTGTCTGTTTAAATCATTAGCAAAGGGCAGCAATGTTATTCCAGTTTATAAACTGACTAATTCAAAATTTTCGCCCTTACACATGTGCTTTTTACCATGGCTGAAATGCCTGTATATTTCTAACAAACACTGGCAAAGGGAGAGTTTAAAAACAGGCAAGTTCTTGCATTTTAGCTGACAAAACATCCATTGAAATGTTATGTGGGAAGCCCTGAGAAATACATCATGTGAATGGTCTGAATTATAGTACATGAAGAGTGTAAGCCATCATGGGGATGTAGCTTCAAAATTGTTCTAGCTTAATTGAAAACAATATGCAGATGTTTTATATGCTTCATGTGTGGTATCCCAGAAGGTTGTGTTTTCTTTTTGAGCTTTGAATATGCTGACCATCTTTCATAAACCATGACATTTAATATGGACTTTGTTAAAAATAATCTTTTTCTCTGGGAGAAAATGGTAGGAAAGACAAATCATTAAAGACTGGAGTGTGTCATTGTTGTTGATGGAAAGGATATAAAGTGAGGTGAGTGTGCTGTATTTTTTAAATGGTAGTGATCTCTCTCACTAAAAGAACCTGCAGTTTATGTGATACCTGACATGGGAAAGGAGTGCTAGATGAGTAACCAATGATGTTGAACTTGCCGTATTTTCCAAATGACTTGTTTTCCTTATGAAGGCAGCATTTTAGTGAAATTGTATTTGTTTTTCTTTCTGATGGGTTCTAATTGAAGTTTGAAGGTTCATTACACAGTGCCTGGGAATATGCTGTCAAATACAATTCACCTCTCTGAGACTGAATGATAGCATAATTTTATAGGACATGGGACCCCAGAGTACTCAGCTGTCATTGTCTTTAGCTTCGGTTTCATTCGTCATGGACAGAGTATTTATAATGTTTTGAATCTCTACCTTCAAATGCCAGTATACTGAAGCAGATATTTAAGAAGGGGTCTGGCTCAAAGTGGATGAGCACTGGCTAAATCTTGCATCTCCCGCAACTATGATGAAACAATGCAGTTTGAAATGTTCCACGGGTGTATCACCTGAACACCTGAAAACACACTCCTTTATCAAAGTCTTCTTCAGTTAGTTTTAATCCGAAAAAAAGTTCGAAAATGTTTGCTCTTATTATATGCACACTTCTCGTGTAGCAGGACATTTCTGATTTTGCTTGAGAAATTGAATATATGTCTGGTAGATTTGGCTTGCTGGGTAAATGAGTCAACTTCAGTGTGAGAGGGCTGTTTTTTATTAACAGATTTTATAAACTGTCTCGGTAGTTTCCACTTCTGTGGCAAGAACAATCTATCATAATAAACCTGTAACATAAATGTAGAGGATGCATTCTCATTTCAAGAGTCTGTAAGAGGAGTCCCCTCCTGAACAATTTATATGAGAGGATCATAAAGTGAAGTTCAGCAATAGCACCAGCAACTGCAGAGAATGGTGTGTTGTTAAGGTACTTTAAATCATGAAAAAATATACTGTCAAGGGTTTATTAATCTTACTCCAAATATATATATTTTGGTAAGTAACAGTTGGAAGGAAGAGTTTGTTTTTTTCCCCAAATACTGAGCAGACCAATATATTAGAAAACTAAATAAAGCAGGGCAGTGATCTCTGTTCTGAGTAAAATATTTTGCTCTATTAGGCATCTGGGTACACTGATGGTTTTGTTAGTGCCATTTTCTCTTTTCTCCTGTGCAAGTTTGATAAAACTCTTTAAATATTAACTAGCATTTTGAAAGACAAAAACTTATATTATATTTAGAAGAAAATTGGTCTGAGGATATAAATCATAAATCTGGTAACAAGGTCATCAATCTACCTATTCTATTTATTTAATATTTTAAATAGGTAACATAGTGAAAGCTCACTGGGATTTGTCCACTTTTATTTCCTCCCATCTTGTTTCTGTAAATTTGGATCATTCATTTTATTTGTTCTGTTCAGAGGAGCTAAGTTTTCAAAAGGAAATGATAAGCAACTTAAAGTGTATAGGGTTCCATGTGGGTGTTTGTAAACAAGCAATTTTCAGTGGCATTATTATTTTATGACATTAAAAAACTGCATTTAAGCAATTTAAAAATAGCGCCTTGTGAGTTAAATTTATTTTATAATGTTTAAAGAGTGAATCTTTCAGTATCTCTTAGCATTTTTCCCCCTTCAGCCAGCAATTTTTGAACCCTTCTTAATTCAGCTTTTATTCTCTTCCCTTTCTTAAGTGGAGAGGCAATAAATTAAAATAACATACAAAGGCCTATGCTTCCAGGACCCTAGTTCCTTTTTTTCTGTTAAAATATAGCTGGTTCTTAAGGTTAATATGTAAACCAGGCTACTTGTTTTTAAATGTTTAGAACAATCTGACTATTCTAAAATACTTCTTAGGATATTACTAACAGTGAATAAGGAACATTGACATCTACAGACAAACTCATAAGGAATAGAAATTTCTTATGAATAAACTTTAATATTTAGATAGGAGTGGATAAAAACTACATTTTTAAAAATGAAGTTTTCAATTTACAGGACTTCAGATTGGGTTCCACATGGTATCTGCAATGCAAATGCTTTGATCTATTGTCTTTTTGCTAAGCGATGGTCTAAGAAACTGGTCACAGGCTTTTAAAACATTGTGGCTGTTTCTATATTCTGTATTTATGTGACTTTAGAGGTTAGATACTTGTTAAAGAGCCTTGAATAACTGAGTGAAGTCCTTTTGAGGCAATTCAAGTTTCTTCTGTAATTTCTGCTTTCTGTAGACATCTTCTTGAGACCTCTCTTGCTGCTCTTGGTTAACACATGGGTCCTTCAACTTAAACAAATAAAATGAAACAATACATATGGACAAAGGCTAGAAACAAAAGGAAAATAATTTGAACTGGAATAATGTTCCTGGGCAGGGCCTCAGAATGTGCCAGCTCTTCTGAAGAACGGCACATTTAGCTGTTTGAATAGGTTGAAAATCCTTATTATTTTGATAAATGATTCAGTTGTTTCCAGGTTAAATATTCATGAAATGCATCTATTCATTCACATAATTCCTTTTAAAATGAGGTAAATTAAGGGAAAAGTAGGTCAATCTGCTGAGAAATGAGCTTTTCTTTCCCAAATGGTTGCTCTGAATTCTTTAAAAGGAGGAAAGATAGGCTCAGCAAATAAGGAACTTATGATAATGAAAGTACTATGAGCAAGAAAACTGTCCTTTTGTTTTTAATCTAGCATTGATTAGTGACATTTGTTGTAAGTGTTCTGCATGAAACACATTTCAAGGGCACAGCTCTTCCTCATTCATTACACAACTAGCAAAGGTCCACATTGCAGTGATTAACTCAAATGTAGGTGGGGAAAATGTGCTCAGGAACTTTATGTAACTTGTTAGAAAAACTTACATAAGATCATTATGAATACTGACCAGGAGCATGCTCAGAAGTCAAGAGGCTCAATTCATCCTCACTGTTCCAAAGCTTTCTGGCCTAGGCGAGTTGCACAAAGACAGAGAGAAGCATCTTGAAGCTTTGCCTCTCACTTGTGTTCAACGCTAATGGACGCTGACACATTCAAGTTCTCTACCACTCCCAAAGACACTGATTAAAAAGAGAAATAGTAATGAAATTAATTTTAAAAGGAAAAGATAACAAATAATTTAAAAAAATAAATAAAAGCTACCAAAGGAAAACACAGAAAGCAGTTAATATAGTTATTTCATTAAATATTTGAGTAAAACATTTGTGCCAGGTGTTCAGGTTGGTCTCAGGTGCTTTGCACGAGCACCCACTTGCTGTCTGTCAGGTGTGTTAGATACACCCTCACCTCCCATAATGCCAGATATAACTCCTGTCTGACATTGTACGGAGGAGGCCACAAGAATCTCTACTGACCAGTACATGATGAGTATATTTGCCAGACGTTTCAAAAGTCTCCCTGCTCCAGAGAGCCAGGGAATCTCTGCTAATCATGAGCACAAGCTTTGCAGGCTCCCAAGGGGAAGGTACCTAGGGAGACCAATTTATATACCCACTGCCTCAAGGACTCAGTTCCCTCTTCATGGAAGCACAGACTTTACTGCTCAGTGGATGATGAAAATTTGAGTCTGAGCTTTGCATCCCAGGTTGCTTATAAGATACACAATTTCTAAAGAACCCAGGATTCCCTGCCCCAGTTCCACCATTGCCCAAGGATGGGATCCTAGGGCAATGAATTATTTTCCTCCAATCCAAACTGCACAGGGCAAGTTTGCTCCTTAAGGATTTTCATTTGAAAAGGCATTTGCAGTTCCTTTCTGCAAATGAAAATGGGTTTATCCAATCAAATAAAAGGAAATCAGGACATGTGTGGCAACTATTAAGAAAGGGCCTCCCCTGCAGTCTGGTGAGCAGCCTGCTGTGCTGGCTCCGCTCTGGTAGGTAGGTCTTTACAATAGCGGAAATGAAGAGTTAGCAGCGCTGATACTCTGGGCTATTTGTCTGTTTTGGGAAATTTGGCTTAGTGAATATATCGGGATCTAAAGCATATTGATTTCATTCATCCACTTTTCCATTCATTCATTTACTCAACAAATATGTTTTAGCTCCTATTATGTGCCAGGCACTGTTCTAAACTGTGGGGAAATAGTGAACAAGTCTCTATTCTCACAAAGTTTTCATTTTAGAGGGTGTGGAGGCCAGGGGGGAAAGAGCCAACCAACAAGGAAACAAATACACCGACAGGATAATTTCATATAGTGATAAGGGCTAGGGAGAAAAGAAGTAAAACGGCTGATATGAGGGGGGTGTATGGGGTTGGGGACATTTGGACTGTCAGAAGAGGCGGCCTTGCTAAAGAGGTTATGTGTTAGTTGAAGCTGGAGGGAAGACTTTCCAGCCATGGAGAAGTCTGAGATGCAGACCATTCCAGATGGACAAAGGGAAGCAAAGGGCCTAAGATGGGCTGAATTTCTTATTTTGAGGGCCAGCAAAGCCAGGAAGTCTCCAATATTGTAAGCCAGGGTAAGGGTGGTGTGAGGGCACATCAGAAGAGAGACGGGCCGGATTGTGTAAGGGCTTGTAAACTGTGTGCTTTGTTTGAATTTGATTCAAAGTGCATGGGAACCCATTAGATGATTTTGAACTGAGAAATGACATGGTTTAGAATACTTGTTTAATGCTGTGTCATTCTGACTGCTGTTTGGAAAATAGATTTTAAGGAGAAAAGAGTTGGAAGCTAGCAATACTTCTGGGCAAAGACTCCACAGGAGACTTTGCCAAGTTCAATTTTTACAATTCCCACACTCTAAATGATCACACCAGGGATTTTTCCTCTGTTGCTCTTACTTGTTATGGCCCAAGACCATGAGCAGATAAAGTTTGGGACCAAGTACGCTGTTCCTTCTGGCTGGCACCTTGACCTGTAGAAAATAGTTGATGTAACTTGTGGGAAGATAACAGAGGAGACATAATTTTTCACCTTTTTAAAATCTTCACAGGATGATAACACTTAATAATAATCATGTTTATGCAATTTATGGGAAGTTTTGAAATCTTGGATCATCCACTGTCATTCCAATTTCTAAGGGCAGTTTCATATGAATTCCCATAGCTATCTACGGATTTTAGCTTTTATATTATAACTTCCTACATAGTTTTAAATACTGGGGTTAATATTGCCTTTGAATTTAAAACATATTAATATGTATACAGAAGCCATAGCAACAATTTTGCTATTTGTATAAACAAGGAAAATTAAAAGTGCTCTAAAAATGACAGCCATCACATGCTTTATGAATAACTTTGGTATTCCCATGCAGGTGGGCCCAGGTCTAATGCCAGATCAAAATCAACACTAAATACAATTATGGAAGGTGTTCCAGTTATTTTGGGGTCTAGGAATAAAAAAAACACTGATACTAAGAAACAGAATCTGGATAGAAGTTAATGGAGACAAGTTTTATTTCAGGATTTAGGTTAAGTTGAATGAAAAGAAGATTCAGGCTATTAGAAAAAAATATATATTTTTCTCTCTAATTTTATGCTATTTTATAGCAGAAAACTGAAAATGAGTAGCACTATTATGTTGGTAAATGACCAAGTTTAAATCTTATGAAAAGTGAAATAATCATCTATGAACTCTGGGTCATTTTCTAACCACAGGTCTTTTTGGTTTGTTTGGTTTGGTTTCATCAACAATTCTTGAAAGAATGCAACCTTATGGTGACTTTTATTATGTGACAAGGAAATAAAACGAGTCTGGGTGCAAATCCTAAACGCTGGAAATTAAAGTCTGAAGATCCTTCAAACCTTCAGTTACTTTAATAGTTCTCCCCTATATTTTATGACCTATCAACACTAAGAGTCTATAAGAGCTTTTCCAGCTGCATTTGATTTGACCAATACCCTGTGGGGACAGTTTAGAAAGAGACTTATTTGGAGCTTTATAAATGACTAAATAAGGTTCAACAGACATAAACAGACTTTAATTAAAAATAAGTTACATATCTTTTAAAAAATTGCTCAAAGAAGTTTTCTCTAAAATGTATTTCTGAGCTTCCACAAATAAACTTACAAAATATAATTACATTTTAGCATTGCAATATAGAAAATCCACTTGTTAGTAATCATATTATATCCTCTTCCGAGCATTTGTTTCTCCTCACATGTCAGGATGCTTTAAGTGTGTTTTCTGGTCAATGATGGAATTAGCATCACTAAGTTGATCATTCCCTGTGGGTTTGTCTTTTGGTGTAAAAACTTGAGATCTGATTTGGAATGGCTATGAATATACATGGCTAAATGTTTCTCTTCTAGTTATCTTTTGCATGTTTCTTGAGGCAGGATTAAATTGGAGTAGCACTGGTTTTATTCATGGTCAAGTGAGAAGGTAAGGAAAGGAGCCCAAACCATTTCCTTCTACTCCTGGTTGCCCAAGACTTTGACAGTAAGGAAGATCCCCTCTCCTTCTGGCACAGATAAGGCACAGCAGTCACAGAAGGAAAATTGTTTATTTTCTTAGAGTGAAAGTATTTTTAAGGATTTTATTACCATTATTTATAATTGAACATAATTAAACTGATAATTTAAAATTTAATGTATTATTTCAGCAAATAATTATTAACAGGTTTTTCTTATATGCTTAGCAATGAATTTGGGTACCTGCCCTCAATAAAAGTGCCTGCCTTATTAAGATACAGATGAGAGATGAGTGCTTTTACAGGGAAAAAAAGTTAATGAGTAAACCCTAATACAGAGAGTCTAGGCAAATAGATGATGTGAGAACCAGTAATTGCCAGGTGAAGAATCAAAGAGAGCATTCTAGAAGAGGTGGGACTTGAGGTGGTGCTTGAGCTGGAATTTGGGGGGTGTGATGGGATTAAAGAAGAGAGAGATTAGAGAGAAGACAGGCAGATCTTCCCAGCAGAGTTCTTTAGGTTGAATCTCTAGAGGCAGAGCCTGAGCAGGGATTTTATTATAAGTAATTTATTGCAGGAATGGTCTAAGGAGAAGCTCATGAGAGAGTGAAGGAAGCAGTTTAGGGTGGGGGAAGAAGCTAGGAAAAGAAGTGATTTAAAGGGCATCTGAGCCTCAGCCTGACCCATGGGGAAGCCTGGAAAGAGACCTGAATCACAGAAGTGATTTCCCCTGAAGGCCAAGATGCCAGGATGTTATACGGCCCATCATTGGCTGCCGGCCAAGAGGGTTAGGGGAGGGAGAGTACAAATGATGGAACTTGCTGGCATCCCTTGGTGAGATGGTTTGCATCACAATGGGCAAGTCCTCAGCTGAGAGGCCTGGTGGAGGGATCTGGGCTCTGCACCAATAGAATTTCCTACATTAGGGAAATAAATATTAGGATCCTAGAATGTAAGGTGTGAGAGAGGAGATTGGCCTTAGAGGAAGGATTTCTTAATGCAGATTGGCCAAGACTTCTCATTGATGATACTTTATATTAACCATTAGATAGTGCCACTTTATGTGTTTTGAAGCAATGACTGTTTTAAAAACAGTATTTGTTTTTTTTTTTTTTTTAATCCATTCCATTCTCTTCCCAGGGACAGGGCACTTGATTGGTTTAGGGCAGTAGATTTGGAGTCAGCCAGACCTGGGCTTAAACCCTGGCTTGCTTCCTTGCTGCTATGTTAATGGCTTTGCACAGCTTCCTTGACCATCCCGAGCCGCATCTGTAACATGTGGGTGAGTGGCAGCTTCATGCTTGTACACATTAAGTGCAATGACCCATGAGAACATTTCACACGGTGCCTGGTGCGGGGTGAATGTTAAATATATGACATACATGACCTCGTTCCCAATGACTGAAGCTTTTATTCTTTCAGTGCAAGGTATTTGGGACCATTGTTGATGCTTTTCTGGAGGCCATTGGCAGAGTTGGGACTAGAATGAGGTGAAAGAGATGCCCAGAGTGCACTTGAGCTTGCAGTATTGCTATTTCGATTTGGCTTTAAATCCTTTTTTTCTTGAAATGTGAACTTTCAACTGAGTGGCAGCTATACAAGTGTTCAAAATACACAGAAAAAATAGTGAATCACAAATTAATGAACTTTCATATTCATTTAAAAGCAGTTACTAGCAAATTACTATATTGCAATGGGAAAAAAAGTTTCTTTTTCAAGACCAGTAATTAAACAATTGCTGCCCTAATAGCTGAAGGCATTTTCATGTGGGACAATCCTAAATCAAAGCCGTTGTAAAATGCCACAGACCTCTTAATAGCTTGGCTCTGGTGCTAATGAACCCAGAGTATTAGTGCTCCTTTGTGAGCGGATTCATGATTCCTTTACTGTGCAATACTCCTGCCTCTGGCTTTGGCTCTAAGACATCACCACACTCAGAGGAGGACACTGATAATATCAGAGTTTGACATGCTTTATTATTTTCCTTCTGCCAACATCATTTTATAATCCTTGAGTAAAAAAGAATGAGAAATTGTATTTAAAAAATAGAAGCTTGATTTAAAATATATTATTTTTATGCCTTTTTATTTTCTTAACATTATTTTATTCACAACCCCTTTAAAAAACTTCACTGGTGATTAAAATATTAGAACTATAACAGTGTTTATGGCATGATCTTTTAAAAAACTTCTTTTTAACTATATGCTTCCCTAGCTATATAACTTAATATTTAGTGTAATCGTCCTTAGACAATATTAATTATGAGTTGGCTGAGTTTTATTCATGGGAAATTGGGAATGAAGGAGGGGGAAAGAGGTGGGTAGAGGCAGGCTAGTAATTCTGGTTTTTCTGCTGTAGGGGCTTCAAATTGCCAGAAGAGCTGAAAGTTAAAGTCACAGAGAAAAGGCACTGTTTAAGTAGAAGCTTAACTCTCTTGATTTATCTGACCCCATAAATAAATAGCCAAGCCAAATCTCCACAAATGGTCAACCACCAGGGAAGTAGATGGAGTTTTTGCTTCATGGGTGGCCAACATTTGCAAACTTGTAGCCTATGCCCCCTTCTATAAGGAATCCTGGGAACTGTCTCCTAGCATAAAAGCACATTCATATTTCCAATAAATGCATTTTCCTCCTCAATTGCTTTTCAAGCTTTGCACGTTAACAGTGACCTAGTGCACCAGTTAAAAGCTCTAAATATATCACACAGTGGCTAGCCCAATCAAGGTAAATGGTCAGACCCAGCATGCAGTGCACAGTACGTCAGCTGGCCTTTTGTGGTTCTCCATTTATGCCCAGTTAACCAGGAGACCCTCTAGTTGCTTTATCAAGCACAGGCTTAACTGTCATAGAGGTCACATTGGGGACAAAAAGTATCCCTGCATCTTCAGAAAGAGTTTCTTGAAATGACAGAATACTTGCTATTATTTACTAATATCCCATTTCTACCAAAGTTATGCCTCCATAGCTTAAGAGAAAAGTCAGTCCTGTAGTTATTGTATGATTGAGGCTCTGAACTCAAATACTCATTCCTATTGGTGTTCAACAGCATGCCAGGGGAAAAGCAAAACTACAGGATAAACATGTTGCTGTCTTACGGAATATCAATTTCACTTAAAGATTTTGACAGGGGTAGGAGGTAAGGAAAACACAGTTTTGTATAAAGTGCGTTCAAACATTACTTGCGATGGAACTCAAAGTTAATGTACAGCTTTTAGGTGCCCCCCCCCCAAAGTTAATATATTTCCTTCATTCATTAATTTATACTCCTAGACCAATAGTGTTAGTGCCATGGAAAAGTTTGAGAAGTGCTGTCTTAGACTGTCATTGATTTTCAGTGAAATCTTTGCAGAATAAATCAACTAGAAAAGTGAGTGGAAATGAGCCCATGAATTCACTGACTCATTCATTCATTCATACAATATATACTTATTGAGCCACTCCTATGGACCAAATCTTTCATTATTAACTTTGAATATAAAAATTAATCACATAGGAATTGCATTTGAATTGAAGTACTTTATAATCTGGTGAAAAAAATCCATAAAAGTAAATTGAATATAGTGAATTAAGTACAATATTAAGTAAAATATAAGATGCTACAGGAGCACAGAGCAGAAAAACAACTGAATCTTAGAAGAATTCCAGAAGGCTTCCCAGAAGAGGCAACAACTAATCTGAGATTTTAAAGTTTGAGTAGGGTAAGTTCAGGCAAATGGAATTTACAGTGGCATTGGCATGAGTGGCTAGTATCAAATGTTCCCTGCAAATAGTTTAGCATTTTAGCTTATGAAGAGAGCCTTAGGTGAGAAAGCATACATCCTATTCCAGAGACGGAAAGAAGTTTGGAATGCCTGGAATATAAAGTGAGGGGGAGAATGACGGAGAGACGGAGCAGCTGGGGAGCTGAGAAGAAACTCCGGGAAAGGTAAGCTTGGATGGTAAGCAAGAGCCAGAGCGCGAATGCTGTGTGAGCCTTGTTAAAGAGTTTCAAGGAGCTCCTTCTGACTGCTGTGTGGAGAATGAACTTGAGGGGTCAGAGCAGGGAAATTCATTAGAAGGCAATAAAGGTCATTGAAATGGGACGTGGATGTGGCTCAAATGATTGGGCATCCGTCTACCATATGGGAGGACCTGGGTTCAAACCCCAGGACTTCCTGGTAAAAAGGCAAGTGCAGTGAGCTGGACCGCATGGCAAGCCACGCAGCAGGATGATGATGACGCAACAAGAAAGAGATGCAGGGGAGAGTCAAGGTAAGGCAAACCAGGAACTGAGGTGACGCAAGTGCCAGGGTGCCTCTTTCCCACGTTGGAGGTCCCTAGGATTGAATCCCAGTGAAGCCTGGAGGAGAAAAATGAGAAGAGAAGGCAAGAAATTAACACAGAAGATCACCCAGTGAATGGATTTAGACAGCAAGCAGGGCGGGAAAGAAAAAAAAAAGGGTCATTGAAAGGATTTACCATAAAGGTGTGACCTAGTATGGTGGCGATGGGATGGCAGGGCATGAGTGGACAGATGAACTTTGTACTTGTTCACCCCAATGGCACTTGGAAACTGAGGAAATGTAGAGTGTGAGAAAGAAGGTAAGGCATGACACTCAGATTTCTGACTTGGTTAAAAGAATCATAGAAAGACAGGTTTTGAGAGGAAACAAGAGCCTCCTCCCTCTTGGATTTTTTTTTTCCTTCCCATTTCCAGTGCTTAGAAGACAGCCACATGCAGGTATCTAGGAGACAGGCGAGTGTACAGAGTTGAAGCTCAGGGGAAATCTCTAGCTGGTGACAACTGTTGAGGAATTTTCAGCATTTAAATACCCATTGGAACCCAAGGCAGTAGGGTGATATTTCTCAGGTCACATATGTAAAGTGAAAATAAGCTATAGTGCAGTATGAACACTGTAAAAGACCATCAGCAAGGGGGAGGAAGAGATGCTTTGCTGGAGGGTGTAATTTTTAATTTTTCATTGAGAGAAGCATCATAACAACAGAAGAAATTAAATTTCTCCCACATTTCAGACTATTTTTAACATGTTATCTTATTAAGGAAGAGTATAATATGTGAACTCTTTTTTTTTTTTTACCAGGAGGTACCGGGGATCGAACCCCAGTCTCTCCATATGGTAGACGGACGCCGAACCTTTTGAGCCACATCCGTTTCCCAATATGTGAACTCTTGATATTCATGTGGAATGTATCTAGGGACTTCAAATCTGTAAATATCATTTTGGTGCATACTAATCCTGGAAATTCTGTGAAGTTTAGGTTCATGGTTCTGTGTTCTCCAAATACAGCAGGATTATAGAAATGGACTTCTACAGTAGCCTTGTGACCCAATGCCTATGTCTAGGCAAAGACTGCAATTCTCGCCCTTGAGGCAGGGGTTCCTGGGACACTGGCATAAGCTAATCGTGTGTCCCCGGATGGAAGCTGCAGTCAAGATTTGGCCATCTGCTCCTCTTTGGATAGGCTCATAGATGCATTCTTTTTCTGGTATATGTGTATGATGAATGCTTTTTCTGGCCTGTACCCTTTTACCCATGAGCAGCTTTGGTTAGAAAGAACTTCACATGACTATGTGATCAACTTTTATCTTCCTCAATGCTTTTTTATGAAGGGGAAAGAAAGAGACAGGGAGAGAAAGAGAAAGAATGTGAGAGAGAGACTGAGTCAGAGAGCGCGTGCTCGCGCGCGAGAGATGGATTCTTAAACTATGCAAATTAAACTTTGCTTGTGATACGTACTGGTTCATTAGCTTCAATATTGCCTTCAGCCTCTGTTGCTTCATTGATATTAGTATAATATAGTCCTTACATTTCTCCTGAATTTCTTTTGAGACAAATATTTTCTGAATATGTCTTTACTTCACAAAATTAATTTATTTTCAACTTCTCTCCAGTTTTACCACTGTTTTTTGATAAACAGTTTTATAGTGGAAGAAAACTTACTGAAACAATTTCATGGCTTTTCTTTTTTCCTTGTTTGCCTCAGAGGGTATGGTTGACTTATACTCTTTTTAGACTGAAACCACTGCAAAAGCAACATTTTATTTGAAAATGAATCCAAAATGTATATATTCTAGCTAAACATTGCCAGCACTATCAAGAAAAGTTGATTTTTCTTTAAAGAGAAATTCTTTTTATAAAAACCATTTAAAAAATCATTTCATGAAATAATCTGTAATAGAAGGTAGGTGTTTTAGTTTCTTGGCTGCTAAAACTAACATTAAAAAATGGGTCAGCTTAGCAGTAGGAATTTATTGGCTCATTGTTTTATAGACTGGAAGGCTTGCTTCCCTCCTGGATCAGTACCTTTTGGCAGGTTGACAATCTTTGGGGTTCCTTAGCTTTTCCATCACATGGCAATGTACATGGGGCTGTCTTCTTCTTTCTCTTCTGGGCTCTGTTGATGTTCAGCTTCTTTCTTCTCTGGTGGCTTCTCTTTCTGTGCCCAATATCCTTTGCCTAGAAGAACTTCAGCCATATGGGATTAAGGCTACCCTCTTTCAGTTTGGGCATGCCTTGACTAATAACATCTTCAAAGATTCTCTTACAAATGGGTTCACATGCACAGGACCAGGGATGGGAACCTGAACGTGCCTTTTGTGGAGGACAGGATTCAGGTCCCAGAAGAGAGTATGGAGCAGTAAGTCCAAGGTAAAATGAGGATCTTGGGCATCTACCAGATTTGCTCACTCTCTGATGGACGCACTTTTACACACTGGTCAAACAAGGTTGAGATTCAAAGTCAGGTCTGAAGAAAATGATCGGTGAATATTTGAAATTAATTATTGCAGCTGTTTGTGAATAGCTGAAACTTCAAGCATTAGATCTGTATGTGCCAAGAATCTAATCATGCTTTGAGCAAATATCTTTTGACCACGGACTCTGTGCCAGTACTGAACAAAACACAATGGTCCTTGCTCTAAAGTCACTTGCAGGCTTGTGGGAAAGACCAGCTTTAATCAAATAATCAAACTAATAAAAAATAATTCAACCTGGGGTCAAAGCGAGGAACAGGGTTCTCATTAGTTTGTAACCAAAGAATGTGACCTACAGGATGGATGGCAGTAGCTTGGAGCTTCTCTAACGAGGTGACTCTTGGAAGAATGATTATGAATTAAGGAAGCTGTAAATTGGGGTAGAGCAGAGAGTTGGGCAAGATATTTGAAAGAGAGAGAACTATTAGAACATAGAACCTCTTCTGGTCACCCCAGAGAGTACAGAGCCCTCAGGGACCTAAAAATGTTGCCTGTGGCTGGAGCAAAAAGGTAATGGGGGTGGAGAGTCGGGGGTGGGAGTCTGAATTATAGAAGAGATCAGGTCATGCAATGCTTTGAAGTTTTTATTAAGGATCCAGTGCATTTGTACTAATTAAATGTTGACTATCTAGGTCTGGGGTTCACAAACTTATTCCATAAAGATCAAGATAATAAACATTTTAGGTTTGGGCAAGCCATACAGTCTCTGTTACAACTCTCCAACTCTGCTCTTGTAAAAGGAAACTGTCATAGACATGTATGTCACTGGGTGTGGCTGTGTCCCAGTAAAACTTTATTTACACAAACAAACAACAGCAGTACCCTGCAGATCCCCTATTTAGGAGAATCCCAAAGTTATTTCTGTATTTCCAAGTTTTTCTGGTTGAACTGGTACAGGGATATTTTGAGGGCCTTTGCAGTGCATAGTCAGCAAGCATCTGTGTCTTCTACACATTGAAAATTGGGTTAAGAAAAAGAAAATAGATTCCTTTGATTTTCCTTTTAAGTCATGTCGCAAGAAGAAAGCAGCAGGCTGGTTCATCTGCCATGAAGAAGAGCATAAAAGACAAAATCAAAGGCCAGAAACTGGATTACTAGAGGGAATGAGTGTTAAGAAAATATTAAGAAGGTTTCTTGAGAAGCAAGGATCACCTGGGAGGTGAACTTGTTCAACGGGTACATTCACAGGCCTCTTGCAAGAACTAACTGCCTTGCAAAGCTCTGCCCAGCCTGTCTGATGTGCAGCGCCTGCATCTCCACAGACACCAGACCCTGCACTTGAAAAAAGCTGGGTTTCACAGAGCTCATGCTGGAGAGAATGGCGTGCTCTCCTGAAGATGTTCAGGGGAAATCTGGAAAAACAAAAAGTCCTTTAAAAGTACATTTTGCTCACTCATGTATTTATGGCACTAACTTCTTTTAGTAATTTCATAATTTTTTTTAAGGTTGAAGTGCTCCATTTGTAAACTTAGTATCAAAAACTCATAGTGGTTTAAAATATTTTGAACTGATAATACTGGGCAGAGTTTGAAGAAAATATTTATCACTCCGAATGGGCTAGGTTATGCTTCAGAAATGACTAACCCAGAATCTCAGAGGCTGTAAACAGCAAACTTTTTTATTTTTTAATTCATGATCCATGTGCATCATAGTCAGCAGGGGTTTCTGCTAAGCATAGCCACTGATCTACCCATGCTGATCGGACAGTCACCATCTCAATGCTCCTGGTTGCCACGAGAAAAGTGGAGGGAGCTCTGGAGCAGTTCAGTGCCTGGCCTGGCAGTGACACAGTAATTTTTCTCACCATGCATTGGCAAGACCTAGCGGAATGGCCCCCACCTACCCATACTGGGTCAGGATTTGCAGCCATACCATGTACCCAGAAGGTGGAAAGCTGAGACTATTTGGCAAACAGTACCACAGACGATCGCAGATAGTTTTATATTTGCTTGTGTAATTGTTTTATTAATACCTAACACTTTGACTAGATTGGGAGCAATATGAGAGCAGGATCTGTGATTGTTTTTGTTCACAGTTTTCCCCACCCCGTGTCTAGAACAGTTTCTGCCCCAAGGAGGGAATAAACTGATATTTGTTGAGTGGATAAAGCCATCTCTCCAGTCTAGCCATTTAATGCTGCACTCAAGCCATGGAAAAGAATCCACTCCTTCTGGTCTTCAGGATCTTTAGGAATGTGAATTTTATGCAATACTACCCTTTGAAGTAGACGCAAAATTATTGTTGAAAATCATAGCCAGAAATATGTCTTTAAAAATTGTACAACGTTACAAGGAGCTGAGGATAATATTTTTAAAAATGGCCACCACTTTCCCCTATTATAACAGGCGAGACTGTTGAGATGCAGTGCAGTTAAGTTGGGGGTTTACTCTATTGGAACATGTTATTCAAGGTTATTCTGAAGTACTGAACAACCCTCTAAATCCCTGTGACTTAACACAACAAAGTTCACTCTCACACTACTTTTCCAACCAGGGTTGTTAGGAAGATGGAAAAAGGGGCTGGGCTCCATACAGTCACATTAGGACTGAGGCCAATGGGTGCTCCACCACGTGGAAAATTGCTTGTTTCCCTGACTGAGGAAGAGCCAGTAAAGGGTCATGTGTCATCTCTTCCATGCTTTGGCCAGGGAGGTGACAATGCCACTTCTACTCACAGCTCATTGGCCATCACCAGGCACATGGCCCCATCTAATGCTAGGGATCTGAGCAATGTGGCAGAGAAGATGGAGTGTTTGGAGGGTACTACTTTTTCTGACACACAGATAATCAGGACAGAGATGAAAGGATTAAACATTTATATGTAGATATGTGGAGGAGCCCCTTTGCCAATGGTGGTGTTTTATCCTGAATATGGAACTTACTAGAAAGCAAAGGTATATTGAGACTACCAGGGATAGAGTTGCTGAGCCATGGTTTGCAAAAACTATCACTGTAAGAGTTGATGATTAAATAATAAAGAGAGTACCAAAGAAGAAAGAGCTTGGGCTTTTAGAGTCAGTTTTTAGCCCCCAAAATGTGGGCGGTTATTGCACTTTTATGACACAAAACAATGAAGGGTCTATTAACCTACTGTTAGGAGACATATTTTATGAATTGTGTCAGTATTCACTTCTGATATCAAATTGTAGAACAATGCAAGAGAAAAATGGTTATTTTCCTTTTATAGATTGGTATCACATACACATTAACATTTGATGTATGTTTTAAAATGTTTTGCTCGTTGTCCCGTGACATATCTTGACTTTCTGCACTGTGACGGTACTGAAACGACAATAGTCTATGGATGTGAAAAGCCTGCTGCTGATCATAATCTGCCAGGTTCTGAACTTTCATATTGACTGCTGTTAGCAGAGCATGTAGGTTGAATTTTAGTAAGGTATGCATGTTAACATTCACAGAAGCAAGAGATACTCTTTGGGATTCAATTTTCTGTATTAAAAAGAAATCCTATTCATTTTTCTGGGAGACATTTCACATGGAATATTGGGTCATATTAGGTTAAGTTTAGGAAACTCATGTTTATTGAACTCTCTGTGCATCTGCTGAGGAATTTCACATCTATAAATAAATCAGTTTATTTTTCCAGGGTGCCAGAGAGATAATGAGACTTTTATATAAAAATATATCTACCAGCTGAAATATCATGATTGTTATTCTAATACTCCCTTCACAAATACTTTGTGAACTATGTTTTTGTTTTAGAAAATTGGGGTAGATATTTAAATTTTTTTTCTTGCTTCTTGAACTTCTTTCAACAGCAACAATAACAAAAGACAATTATAGTATGTATATCTTTAGATTTCTTTGGATTAATACTAATTAAATGAAAATAAATCTGGGATACCAATCATTGGATAAATGTAGGAATTTTGCTTGAAATTGAGCTTAAATTAATGTAAGATAGCATTTGGGAAGTCTTTGTGCTTATCTTCCCAGTTACGATGATACTTGTTACTTGCCCCAAACAAGCAAATGTATTCTTCTCCTGCATTTCCTGACTTGATGAAAGACAGTCTAATAATCATTCAGACTATCAAATTAGAAACCTGGGAGTCGTCCTATCATACTTCCTCTCCCTCTCCTTCGCAGTCACATGTAGTTAGTCCGGTAGATTTCAGTCTCTAAATACTTCTCAATTCCATCCCTTCTGTCCTACTGCTTCTCCCTAATTCAGGTCATCATCACTTTTCAAGTAGCCTCTCATAAGATCAACCTATGTGATCCCGCCACAGTGATCCTTCTATAATCTACATCTGATTATATGACTCCCCTGATTAAAAGTCTTTGGGACTCCCCATCACTCAGGATAAAGTCCAGAGTCCTTGAGAGTTGGATGTACTTCGTTTCAGAATCCTGTCCTTGCCTGCCTTTCAGCACAGAAACACAACCCCCGATTCCTAGCGCATCAGCTCCTACTCATCTTCTAATTGTGTCCCCACACTTGGAAACTCTTTCTCTAGTTTGCAATTAGGTACCCAACCTCTCTGCTCTCATAGCACATAGCCTATACATCTGATACAGTATAGTCACACACTATCAAAATTGTTGTTTTATCTCCTTGTCGTCTTCACTGTACTCCTTGAAGGTAGGAGCTGCATCTTCTTTATTAGCTTTTTCCTACTGAGAAAATTAAAGCATACAGAGAATAAGAACATAAAATAAACACCCAAATTTCTATGTCCTAGAAATGGCAACTCTTGACTTGTTCATTTTTTTTTCTTACTAAGGAAATGAAATAAAATATAACTAATCTTTATCTCTATCCTAAATCCTACTCCTCTTCTACCTTTTCTAGAGGCAGACACCATCATTGGCTTATTGTAATTTCCTGTCCAGTAAAAATGCTTTTACATACATATTATGGACCTATAGTCAGTATATTATAATTTTTTGTTTCTCTGTTTTATTTTTAAAATGCTTTCATAATGTCCTTAACATACTGTCTCTTGCCCTTTTTTCCTCACCCTTATGTCAGTATGCATAGAGCTAAAAAACATAACATTGAGTGAAATGGCAAGATGCAGAATGTTACACAAAGTTTAATTTTTGTCAACTTTGAGTGCAAAGTTTCGTGCATTTATCTTTTTTACTACTTTTGAGATGGAGATCTTTCCCATTGGCCATTCAGGTATTTCTGATTCTGAATTTTCAACAAATTCATATGTTTTTTTCAAAGAATTAAAGTGTGAATGTCTACAGGCCTAAGGAAATGTGAGCAGTCAAGGATGCATAGGCAGGCAGTATGGTTGGAATCCAGTGTAATATGGGGGAACCAGAGGGTGGAGGGCTAGATGGGGAGGGCATCATGGCTGACCCTGTTGCCTTGCAAAGAAGCTTGCACATTATCTTCACGTGATGGATGTGTTCATGGACTCCAACCAGGGGAGCGACTGCTTGGGTGTCAAGTTAAAAAATCAGCTTGTGAGGATGCTTTAGGGTCAAGTGGTAAAGAGAGAGAGATTTGGAGTTAGAAAATGATGTAAATAATATTGTGGTAGCCCAGAGAAGACACGGTAATGGTCAGAAATAAGCAGAGGGATTAGAGATCGAAAGAAGTGGATGGATTTGATATTTATTTAGAAAATTGAATTCCAGGGGCTTATATTGGATCAAGAATAAAATTAGGTATTATATGCACATAATGTAAATGTCAATGATGACTCATTTAATATATACCACTGATAGTAATTCTTCTTCCTTTATTAAGTTATAAATTATAGCAAATGAATCCTATTAAACAGTGCCCTGTGTTTACCATTGCAGCACCAGTGACGGTAAATAGAAAATGTGCAATGAATAAAATAATGGGCACTTATCCGTGCTACCTGCATTCTACAGAGTGTGGTTATGCTTGTGGCTCTCTCCCTTCTCTTGCTATCTCTCAGTCATTCTTGTTTGCCCATGCCCCAGATATGATTCAACCACCAGATCTTTTTTTCTTGTTTCCTGCTTTGGCTTTGATGCAGTTGGAAGCAACTAGCAAATTCTGTCTTATTCTAACCTAATCTTTTCATGGTCCTCTGGTCACTGTGTATAATACATTTGGCTGATACTTCTTTATTCATCCCAGATGTTTGAAAATTCTTTTTATGAAGAAGGATCCAGATGTGAATTCCCTCAGCTACTCTCCTTTTTACTCCAACTACTCATTATCTCTGTTCAGAACATTGCCATCTTTCAACTTTCTGGAGACCTGTAAAGAAAAAAATCTGTGTCTTGCAAATTATGTGGATTGAATTAAGATTTCTTGTGCTAAAAGGCATTTTTCTATGGAAAAAAACAGTTTCCTCATAGATACAGATATATATTTTAAAAGATTTATTTATTTACTCTCCCCCCCCCGCCACTGTTTACACTTGCTGTCTGTTCTCTGTGTCCATTTCCTATGTGTCTCTGTGCCTGCTTGTCTTTTCTTTAGGAGGCACCAGGAAGTGAACCTGGGACATCCCATGTGGGAGAGAGGCACTCAATTGCTTGAGCCACCTCAGCTCCCTGCTTTGTTGTGTCTCTCATTGTCTTTCCTTTTTGTGTCTCCTTGTTGCATCATCTTGTTGCATCAACTCGCCATACCTGCTCATCATGCCAGCTCGCTGTCTTCCTTGTCTTCTCCAGGGGGCACCAGGAACCGAACCAGGACCTCCCATGTGGTAGGCGGGAGCTCAATCACTTGAGCCACATCCTCTTCCCTAGATATGGACATTTTGTATTAGTCAGCCAAAGGGATGCTGATGCAAAATACCAGAAATCTGTTGGCTTTTATAAAGGGTATTTATTTGAAGTAGAAGCTTACAGTTACCAGGCCATAAGGTGTAAGTTTTTACTTCCCTCACCAAAGTCTGTTGCCACGTGTCTGCCAAGGGTTCGGGCTTCCTGTGTTTCTCTCTTCCCAGGGCTTGTTTCAATCCCGGCTCAGCCACTCTGCTTTCTCCACAAGGCCAGCTGTAGACTATCAGATGAATGGCTCGTCTATCTTCCCAGGGCCTCTGCCTTGTCTAATCGAGCCTTCTCTCTGCTCCTCTGTGTGCTTACTTCACGGGCTCCAGCATTAAAACTCCAGCATCAAAACTCCAACTAACTCCTCTGCTCTGCTGTATAGTTTTCTCTGAGTCGCTGCCCACTAAGGGGGTGGGGACTCAATATCCTACTGATGTGGCCTAATCAAAGCCTTAATCATTATTTAATCAATTAAAAGTGAAACCTCTGAATCCAATAAAATCTAATGTGCGAAGGCCAGTTTATAAACAGAATTTTTGGAATGCATAAATAATATCAAACTGTTACATATTTAAATGTGTTCCCCCCCGCCCCCCGAGGAAAGTGAGACATTTCTCACCAATCTTACTGGTTTCCATTTGAATTTCTATGTATTTTAATCCTGATAGTCACTTGGATGGGGATAGACATTGTTTACCTGTATTTTACTCCATCCCTTAGCTTTCCTGGGGGGAGGACCTGACACTGTAAATCTTTGTATTATAAAACAACATAAATTGCATGTATACACCTTGGGACTCACTCATTGCATTAATTCAAGATACTAAATAAAATAAAGATGCATGAATATTTCACAGTTTAGAAATTATTGCTTTCTTGCTCTTCTGTGTAGATCATCTGCAAATTAATTGGTTGGTTGGTCTAAAATACATGATTTTTATTATGCAAAGACTGTATTAGTTTTTCTTCTTTTGATAAAAATGAAAATATAGTATCTCACCAGTACAGCATTTTAAAAACTCTTGTTCATAGCTTGTCTCACTCTTTTTAGATTTATGCTCCTGATATGCCTCGTCCTAAATGTAGACTGGGTCTTGGTGAAGGAAAGTAGATCAGATGGTTGCTTGTGCACAGTGGGAAAAACTGATGCCTTCCCGAGTTTTTGAAAGGTGTTGTTTTAAAGCACGATTAGTCAAGGCTTACAGTAAGTTAGCTGCCTGAAAACTTCAAACCACCATGCAATTTAAACTATTCAGTGCTTATGGCAAAATTCTGATCTTTTGATGTTGGGGCTGGAGTAGACATTTTATTGGAAAGTTAGGCAAACTAGAGTCAAAGACAGTGGGCTACTGCTAAGGTGGTTAATTTTCTTTTACTAAGAAAGAAATGGAAAGATCTGGAAATGGCAATAAACTAGCAAACAAAACAAAACAAAAATTTAGTTTAGAGCTTGTTTAAGAATCTAATTTTAATCTTCCAATGGTTTAAAACATTTTTAGTATGAAAAATGTCACACTTACAAAATTAGACAATATAGCATAAAGAACTCCTCAAAAATTACCAACTTATCACCTAGATTTTTAAAAATCTATAACCTTACACACTCCCCTCATTCACCAATGGATTTAATCATGTGTCTCTAAAAGAAATGTTTTTTTTTAAAAAACATAAGTCCAATACCATTGCACACTAAAAATGCAACAATAATTATTTCATATAGTCAAATATTAATGATCTATAATTCCTTCTTATATATTAGCTGGAATACATCTATAGAGAAAAATTTCCTGCAACAATTCTCTATTTACTCCCAGGTAGAGTTTGCCCAGAAAAGAAAATCAAATGTCTGAGGTTCTCCCTTTATTTCCAAGTTTTTGGAAAAATTGAGTTGTTTTCCAGACTGCTTTTATGATGACCAGTTTGTGTTTTGAATCTTTCTGAACTCATGGATTTTTAGCATATTTGATGTATTTCATTCCACTGTAGTTATTATTCTTTTCAGCACTCAAACTTTTTAATCTTTGGCTGGTGGGTATGTCTTCTACTTGGCTTCTGAGTACTTTTGACTCAATATTTCTTAATATTCTCCTTGCTTTCTTGTATATTATGTTGCAGGGTTGTCTTGCATATATCCTGTCCCTGTCTTAGAATCAGTCATTTCCCCAAGGAGCCTGGTTCTTTTCAGTGGGAAACAGAATTTGAAGACCACAGTCTAGTCTGTAGGGATGCTCACTGCTAAAATTTTGGTGGTTTCGAGGTCTTTTTAGTGGGTAAATTGGGAAACATATGCTGTTTTTTTTTTTTTTTTTTTTTTTTTTTAAAAGAAAATGCATCATGAGTTAATGCCAGTATGATCATTTAGAATTTTAAGGCTTTTATTTAAAAATTTTAATTTTATACTTGCATAGTTTTCATCCACTGAAAGTTTTGATTTCTAATAATTTATTTGCTCTTTCATTCAATCTCTCTGTATCTAATTTTAGATCAATAATATTAATATTATCATTTATAATTTAGTTTCTAAAAACAGTTTTTGAAGATTTCTTAACCATAATTTTATATTTCTGAAATATCCCACTAGGCATGTACTAGTGGAATATTTTCACTTGAAAAAAATTCCTTTATGATTAAGCCACCAACTCTAATTACAGTTTCATATTTTTTCATGTTACTTTTGATTTTAAGGGATTTAAAATTTTTAATTTAGTTTTGTTTGAAAAAGAAGTAAATCTTTTACATCTACTCTAAATCTAAGAAATAAGATATATTCAGAGAACTGTAGAATCCAGCTCTCCCATCCACCCTGATTTCTCTTTCCTCTCTATGTAACCATTTTCTTTAGTTTGGGTTATCCTTTCATAAGGAAAGGAACTTATCCTTTCATAAGTTAGGAATATATGTGAATAGTAAGTAGATGGATAACTCAATCAATCCATTGACCCATCAATAGATAGATAGAATGTGGTTATGTATATACTTCCCTTTCTTAGATAATACTTAGCATACTATATATATTTTTCTCCACAGTGCACTGGATTCAGCCTCGAATAAATATCTCAGTATTGTCAAACCAACACACAGCCTATGATATGTGATCCGGGGCAAATCAATTTTTAATTTCTCTATCAAATGTGTTTTCATTATTAAGTAAAAAATATTGGTATGAGAAAAATGTTTTATGAAAGGAGTTTTAGTTACTTTCTGTTGAAGGAACTCTGCTGGGCAGGCATGAGACTAAGACACTGGAATAATAGGCATACTGTATGTTACTGAAGGCACGAGAAGGGCTCAGGGACGCAGCGATCCAACCCGGGTGGACATTACCTGGGCTATTAAAATTGTCAGTCATTGCGATTTTCACACGTTCTTAGAATTTGGACTAAAATAGGAATATTTTTTACTTTGTCTTTAAAATCATAGGACTGAAAGAAATTTATATCTTCACTTCCATTTTCTGTGCTAGATGGAGATTAAATATCATCAGAGATGGGCCAAATAAATTAATACTGAAGTATCTGATTTAGAAAACTCTGAAATTTCTTCAGACTAGAATTAAATTCATTTAATCAAGTCTATTAGATTCCATTCAAATTAATAGTATACTGGGGGGAAATGAAATTACCCTCTCCTGGACAATTAAATGAAAAAGAGGACAAAATAATGATTTTATTAAAAAATATATATTGAGTTTCTATAGTAGCAAAAGGATAGTCTTAAAAAAAAAATCATTCTAAAAAGGCAGGTTTTGGATGTAGGGTGCTGAAAAATAATGATTGTTTAAAACATGTTATGATTCTGTTTGAGCCTGGCTTCTCTAATTCTGGTATACCCAGTGGAAAACATTTATTGAACTGACTGAAAATGAGGCTCTATTTTTCAAACTTCTAACAGAGTAAAGTATACACATGTAAAATGTTTGTTTATAAAATTTATAAAAAGCAAATTTATAGTTTGGGGGTGGAATAATGCAGAGAATTGAAAGAAGGAAAGGGTATTTCTGAACCAGGTGAACTTTAGTTTCTTTGAGTAAGTGAAAACATACATGCTGCTTATATATGCCCAGTTTATAAAACATCAATTTTCAAAATGGTATTTGAATTACCTGCGTAGACTATATAGGCACAGACTTTTTGAATCTCTGTTGAACTCCTCCATTTGCATTTTCTAGCTGGGCTACTAGAAAGCAAGACACTTTCCTCTCCCTGGTTCAGGCGCTCCATCTGTAAAGTGGAGGCAATCATGCCTGCCTTGTGTGCGGTCCTAAGGGTGAGAGAGGATGCACATAAAGCACATAGTAGGTGCTCATAAATTGTAACATTTTTCATGTCACCTCAGGCTGTCTTCAGATTTATGAAAGTCAGTTTTGTAGATAATTTGCTTATTCAAATGAAGAATAATTATAAATTCATATTATTTTGAAATGCTTTATCATGGTAACTGTTTAAAAGTAAATAAATAAAGCATACAACTCTAGTACCAGCCAGGGCATCTTATATAGCTTTGTTTCAGAGATGTGTTTATCTGGCTCCTGGAGTGTATAATATACATTTAGCTTTTTCTGTGATCAGGTCCTCAGTCTGTGCTATATCAGAAAAAAATATTCTCTTTGGTATTGTTTATGGGTATCCTGAATGAAGCAATTATTTTAATTATTGATTATTTATGGTTTAATGAGGAACCATTTTATTCTAACTCATAGGAATAAAACAACAAATGAGATGCATATGAAACATCTCATAAATGTGTATCGAACAAAGGAAGCTATATTTCCAAATATGAATATGTATTTAGATCTTGGCTTGCTGCCGGAGCTCCTAACAAATTGTTCCGTGTTTCAACTTCCTTTCATAATAGATCCTGTGAATGGAAGCTCTTGATTGACAGCTAGAGGTAATAGCACGCTATAGAGTTTTGTGTCTGGGAAGAAGTGGACTGCTCTGTGGTTAGGTGATTAAATATTTATCATTTTGCCTTCAGTCAAGCACATGGTAAAAGACTAGCTTGTAGTTTTTATTTTGTTTCAATTAGGCCACTTTCACTCTTACTTATCTTGTTTTAATCAGAGAGATCATTGTTTGTAGAGAAGATTTAATCTGAAATACTTTCATTGTGTGTAGCTATGTTACCTAAAACAAATAAGCTAAAGAAATGTTGAGCTACCAGTAATGACTTCTCAAAGACCATGAATCACACAATGCTGTACTTTTCTTTATATGCAAAAAGAGATATTTTAATCAGCACGGCTTCCTGTATTTGAAGGTTGAAAGAACCACTCTACAGAGCTAAGAATGCAGGTAGTTATAAAATTATTGTTAATTGTATTCTAAAGGGGAAAATTCCAGTGTTATATATTTAGTTTTGGAAGGAAGATTGTGATCATTTCAAACAACTTTTAGCACAGAGATGATAATTTAAGCTGGATATTGATTCAAAGAGTAAATTCTTGGGATTTGGAATATTGTACAGTCTGTTCTATTCAGGGGAGAAAAATCACCTTCTTGTGAGTCTGGTTTATTTTTTTCCCCTGAGAACAGCATCCTTCTGGGAAGCTTATTTTATTCTCCTAGGCTTTGTTTCCTTCTCTTTTTTCTCCTTTTATGATGATGAGTGGTTTACAAATAGAAATTTGTATCAGCTGTCACAGTCCTTTTCCCTTCTACTGTTGCTCTCAAAACTGTTTCTGCATTCCTGAAATATGAAACACTATTGCTATTTTTTTTGGGTACAGCTAGTGCTTGCAAAAATTTAAATGGATGAAGGTGCTCCATCCAATCTATTATGCAAGCAGAAACATCTTCATATTTGCTTTACAAATTTTTGAAGCAAATTAGTCAGGTTTGTAATATCACATAAAAATTCATTTTTGAATTCTTCATAATAAATTGTAGAAGTAAAGCAATATGCTTCTTGTATTAAATAGCACAAAAGCATGATTTTAAAGAGTTATTTCTGTTTTACTAGGATACCAAAAATCTGTGAGAGTTGGTAACTTCGTTAAGGAATGCTCTGGGTGAAACTTAGGGTTAGCTAGGAAATCTATTGTAGGATAAAATCATATGAGATTGGTATTACATATCTAATTCAAGGATGAGATATTAAGGCAAACTGACCATTCGAGTTTCATTTCCCCTAAATATTTCATGTGCACTTTTGGTGTCTGTACATTCTCAGTGGATTAAAAATCTTAGAGGTAGTCCCATTTGAGTAGTAACTTGGGAAATACATTCATAGTCTAGTAATTTATTCTTATGCCCAGTGTTTTAAATCAGAGCATAGATTTGCTGCTGTGTTTTATGGCCAGAGCATTTTTATTTGTGAGTTACTTAAACTCTTTTCTATTTTAGGATACAGTATAAGGCAACTAATATGACCAACTGTTTAAAAATTCAAATGCTGATAAAATCTTGGCATTTAGAGGTTTAGCAGTCACCCTCCTGACTTTCATTTTGGACGTTTGTTAGCAATTTCAAAGGTGGGTGAGAGGGTTTGAAATTTGGAAGGACAGGAACCTGTGCTCTGCCTCTGGTCTTCAGCAGCCAGTGGGGGAGCCCAGCTGACTCCCTGACAACCCAACACTAACGTGGCCATGCGGTGGTCTATCGATACCGCCTTATAGTAACTTGTATGAAGTAATAAGAACTTTATCTCCATGGGAACTGGTCCCTAAAAAGCAGTTCAACTGCTAGTCCTTTAGGGCTTTAATGAGTTTGGAGATTTGTAAAAGTCTCAAGATATAGCCCTCGAGAATGACATGGATTCACTAAAGTTAGGAAATGTCTTATCCGGTGGCGAGATGACTTCGGTAGTAGAGATGTAGCTTTGCATTAAATGAGAAATATTGTAAATTAGAAATAGGTTGAAAATTGGCAAGGCATTCAAATAACTAGCACTTTGTGATTAAAAAAAAACCTTTTCCCCAAATCAGGATCTCTGGGTACAGGGCCCAGGAATTGCATTAACAAGACCACCTATACCTACACACAAACACACACATCATGCTTTCACATTTAATAAAATGTCTATATTCTGTGGTCTTCCAGTGACCTTCATTGTGTAGTGGGAGAAAGGAGGAATTGGTGTGCTGATTAGCAGCAGGTCAGGGCTGGGAGACCCCAGCTATGCATTTATTCTGTGTCGTGTCTCTTCAGTTTTCTCACCTGGCTCTGTCTTGTCTGTCTTTACTTCTTATTGATGGCTTTGCTATAAGTACTTCACATGCATCATCTCATTGCATCTACTGGTATGAAAGGAAAATTATAACGTAAGTTGGGACACTGTTAGAGTAAGACCTAATTCTCTTATGTAAAGGGCTAGCCAAAAGAAGAGTGGGAATTTCATTTAATAGAACTGAATGTTTTACTTGAAGTAAAAATATTTTGGGTTTCACATGCCAAACATATCACTGGTTCTATTTAAATTTTCTACCTGTCAGTGAGAACCACCCGTGAGATACATTGCAAAATCATTGCATGGGTAAAATCACTTAACCCCAGCAGTGCCACAGATTATTTATTTTAAATGACAACCATATTTCTATGCACAAATATCAATCATGCCTGAAACATTTTGACTAAAGAGCTCAGAAGAAAATAATCAAGCACTCTCTTTTCTTTATTAAGACATTAGTGACCAACAGAAAGTGGAAAAATATCTTGCAAGAATTTAGATACAGTGTAAATAGATCCTGACTTGAGTGAACAGTTACTTCTCACAAATTTCAGTGACATTGTCTCCACAGTGGTTTGCCTTGCCTCAGTGTTGCTAAGCAACCCGAGGGTGGATGGGAAATTTAAACTCCATTACTTATAAATGTTAGATTTTATACATATTCTATTGAGAGTGTGTTACACACATCATTGCAGGCTGTTTGTACATTTCTATTCTGCCTTTGTGTGAGTTACTCAGTATGTACATGAAAGCCACTGCCTGCATTCCTACTCCCCTTTCTAAAAATTAACATAGCTCGAAGATATGTATTGTTATGGTTGATTATTGTAGCTACGTGAAAGAAAATATGTATCCTTTCTTGATGCAGAAAGAATGTCTTTTTAGAAATATATACATTATCTGCACAATATGTTCCTGTGTGTGTGTCTGAGTGTGCGCATGAGAGAGAGAGGGAAAGGGAAGAGGCAGTGCTTCTAAAACTAGAAATCCTCTTTAAAAAATCATCTGTTAGTTCCACCTGGTTCTTCTGATTTAATGATTATAATTAATGGATGGAGAAGAAAAATTAATAGGGCTCTTAAATCCTGGGAGATATTAAATGTCAAAAATGTGGATATTAGAATTAAAGACTAATCAACTTGGGCTTTTTAAACAATAAACTATGATATTTAAGAACCTGGTAGTAAAATAATCTCAAGTGAGAGTGTTATATTTGATAACAGGAGTGATTTTGTGAATCCAATTTTAAGGGTTAAAAGTTATGTCAGTGCCACCAAACAGAGAATTAGATTTTTTTTAAAAAAAGCTTTATAGAATGAGAATGATGCACAATGGATTGTAATACTTGAAACTACTGAAAGTTAATGGTCCTAACCAAAAGTCAGATTAGGAATATCTGTGGAATGATTGCACACCTGTAATTTTGTGAGAAGAGTAGGAAAGGAGAGCAAAGGATCTCAAGGACTTCTTTTTCAGGGAAATGCTAAGGATTTGGGAGTACACATCACTGTTAGCTTAGTCAGTGGTTAGCTAGCTGAATGATCCAAATCTGCACATGGGGATGTTTTCAGTGCATCGCACTAAGAACATGGCACCATTCCTGGACAGTAGTTTGGAGCTTGTAATCTCCATGATATCACATACAAATCCATATGTGGCAATGCTAAAGGGATAGTGTACAATAGCTTTAGAATTTGATATATTTTGAGTACCTTATGATGGTCTGGATCAATATTTAGGTGCGTACTTTTCATTTGCTTATTAGCTTGTTTTATTTGTTTTATTCTCATTTGAATGAATCTATGTAGTTTCATCTTTGAAACTCAAGATTATATTGAATATACATTCTACTGTATATTTTATCATGAGTATCATTTTTGACTAAACAGTACTTATTATTAACTTATTATAGGAATCCCACTCATATATCCAATATCATCTTCTACATTGTAGAAATTTAGAAATAATGAAAAGTAATCTTCATGGGTTTGGTTTTTCTGGGGAGAGAAAAATAAGAACCCTTAAAAAACTCCTGATATTGATTTTAGAGTCAGTAGAAATGTTTTTGTGGCTGAAAATTCTCATGCATATTCTATATTATAGTACATATCTATTCAACAAGAATTCTACCACACTTAGCATAATACCACATATACGTGGGTTAAAGAAGATTTCTGTAGAAGAGGATGAGAGGTTTGGATAATAACCAGATATTTAGTAGAGAAATCCCATGATTCCTTAGATTTGTGACTCTTCAGTGACATATTTAATTACCTAATGATCTGTGAATATCAGAAATCATCATTAAATATCAGGGTTCACCTTTTTTATCTAATATAATTATTTCTGATTCTCCAAAGATGAATTTCTGGGAGCTATCTATTTATATTTCATGTTAATTTGAATTAATTAAAAAAATTAATTCAACAGTATTTTGCTTATGAACTGTTATTAAACAACCTATTTGAATGATTCATTTTCTCTTTTTAATTAGTGAATATTTATGTCAGTAGGGCCAGTTTTTGCAGAGATGAGCACCTATTTGGCTAAATTGGTCTTAATAGTAAAACAAAGTAAGAACATAATTTGTAGACTTAATTTAAACTGAATTTTCTTTGTGTATGAGAAGCTAAGTAAATCCAGACCTTTTTTATTTACTATTTTTTAAATTTTTGACAAGTATATAGTGTCTTACTTTGCTTTTATTCACTCTATTAATTTGTTCATAAATTCAGTCTGCTAAGAACATAAAAGTAAACAAGACAAGGCATTTGTCCTCATGGAGCTTATAAATCTAATGCAGGAGACAAACAGTAAGCATATAAACAAGATAATTATATGTTGTGGTAAGTGCTATGAAGGAAATAAGGCAATGCAATAGGAAGTTGAGAGTCAAGCCATTTTAGATGAAATGTCCAGAGAAGGCTTCTCTTGGAGGTGATACTGCAGAAGGCCGAGAAGGAGCCTGGAATGTGAAGAGGAGGGAAAACAGCACACCAGACAAGAGTGAGGGAAGAGTGGAAAGGCACAATGTGAGAAAGGGTTTGATGAAGTCAAGAGATAGAATGGCCAGTGTGGCTAGAGGAAAGGAAGGGAGGGGAAGAATCTTAGGAGTTGAGATTGGAGAAGCTCTTCAAGAGTTCATAGCTGTGATAGAAGTTCCAATTGTCTAGAGTGATGGGAAGCTGTTGGGTTAGTTTTAAGCATAGTTGAATGAAACAACTGTCCTGGATAGGAGACAAAAGGAGTAGAGGAGATTTGTAGTGAAGTGATTTTCATGATGGATCATGAGAAAGTGAAGGATGGGAGAGAGGGCCATGGGTTCTCTAGTAGGGATAGAAAGTAAATGAGTGGAAAGGGTGGGATGGTGTGATGAATGCCAGGTCTAAGGAGAAGCCAGGGAATAGCTGCTTTAGTGAAGAGGGGGAAATGAGGTCAACGAGGAAGTTCAGGACCTGGACACTGGACAAATCACATAGGTAGGTTTTGCAGTTACAGGAGGAGAGCTGGAAAGGAAGATGGTGAACCAGAAACCAGAGTCTTTGATGAATGACTGGAAGGTGATTCTATGACAGCAGTGAATGATATGGTACGTGGTATAGTCTGATGATAGAAGCTTCAAATAAGCCGAGATTTTTGAAGGGAAAAAGAGAACTGATCTGGAAGTAGCAGCAAAGAGGAACAAGGCAGATATGTAAGCTACCTCCAGGCTTTCAGAGGCTTTTTAGAAAATTAAGTTTCCAAAACAGAGTTATGATGAAAATAGTTATTTTCTTCCACCCAAAATCATGTCCCACTACTCAGGGACATACATCCATGTGTGTTTCTGGGCAACTTAACAAGGATGTAGTTCCATGAACGCAGGGATTGTATTTGCTTTGTGGCTACTGAATCACGAGCCTAACATACTGCCTTTTCAGTAAATATATGTTGACATAAAATGAACTGAATTAATTTAAATCCAATGTTTTTGTTCTTGCTTTGATTTTAATTTGCAAATTAAGGACACTACACTTTTCTTATTTTCTGGCCTTATTTCTAATTCCTTGTGTTAAGTATATGATTATATTATATGCTCATATTTTGACACTTTATAGTTATTGTCATATTGCAAATATTATTCATTGATATCTTAATGACACTTCACAATATTCCATTAACTGGCATTTAACACCTTTCCCACTAGACACATTGAGGACATAGTTATAATTAGTGCTTTTTAATACTATTTCATCCTGATTTCAATTTATGTGATCCAAATTTTCAAGTAAAATCTCATAAAATTATCAGATTTTTACTAACATTTAAAACTTTTATAAAACATCTGCTGAGTTTTCAGACATTTATTTTGGAAAGAAACATATACTGGGAAAGAAAAATTATACTTATGCTGATGTATTTTATTTTGAATAAAAATTTGTATTGGTTATGTGTTTACTGTTCTTTTATATACAAATCTAAGGTTTCTTTCCCAGAGTTTATTCTTAGTACTTATTTTAGCCACAGAGGTTAGATTTGTATAAAGCAGTGATTTTAAGCTTTCCCTGCCTCCTCCTCTCTCTTCTTCCTCTCCTCCTTTCTTCCTTCTTTCCTTCCTTCTTCACTAATTTATATATACATCTCATTCCAAAGGAGGAGGAATGGCTAATGATTGTTGCATTCTTAGACTACCCTTGACATTAAAAAAAAAAACGATATATTAACATTGTCTATCAAGCTTTTAATTATAAAATGGTATCAAAATAAACTTGCCTATTTTTTTAGGATTTTAATAGTAGTATTTTACTAAATTGATGATTATTAATAACTTTTTAACTTCTCATTACTTTCAAATATTTCCAGTAATAGTAATTATATAATTTAAATCAAATTCCAGATACAACGTGGAACACACAGAGCTTAATAAATTATTGTTATGGAAATGCTGCATTATTTTCATTCCAGAAAAGTTGCCTATTATTCTTAAGCTCTACAGATCGACCCAAAGCTGCCTCAAGTCGAGGGTTTCTGTCTGTTTATATATTTACCTTCCTACCTATCAGCTCTAGTATTATTTTTGTTGGTGTTTGGAAAGATAGTTGGGAACTTTTCTCTAATTATTCTTTTCCCTCTTGTTCAGAACTGTCCATTTGATATATATTGTAATTTTAAAGAAAACATATGCAAGTTTGATGTGGTTATCTTTAATTTTTGGTAAGATACAGAGACTGAGAAGTGTCCATCAGTGTCATGGAAGGCAAAACTTCCTGTTAGGCAGTTTAATCTTAAAAGTTAGACCAGTATCAAACAAACCTACAGTTAAATAAAAGTATTGGTGGCAAGTATCACAAGTTAGATAAGAAACAACTTGATAGGTCTCTAAAATGTAAATTTCCATAATTGGGTTCCAGTGATGTGTCATTTGGTATGGATTACCATATATAGGACATGTCATTGTTCCCTACATAATGAGTTTATAGAATTTTAATGTGAAATTTTAAGGTGCTTTTTCATAGAGTCTATGAGCTTTTTATTTATGTCAATAGGTTTTTGGGTAAGAAATGGTTGAGAATCTCAATTTAATTTAATTTAATTTAATTTTTCCTGATACAAACACATTTGTCTCAGTGATTTCTGTGCAGCTGTTCTCAGAGGTTCAGGACTAGCCATGTGACCTCTCATCTCTTACCGCATATTCCTGAAATTTGGGAATGATATTCCATTTACCCTTCTGTCCACACCATGGAGCCCACTTTTACAGCCATCATCCACCTAGTTACCCAGGCCTGTGGGTGTTACCTCAGACATCTTTCTTAAATCTGTCGGCTTCTTTCCAATCCTAGAGCCAGTGCCTTTATTGAAAACCTCAATATTTCTTCCTTTGGTTTCTGGACAGCCTTTTAAGTGAGTCATCTGCCACCTTCTTTTCCTTCCTCCCATTCTCATACCACTCTTATACTTAACACCCTTCTAGGGGCCCCTCTGGCCCCAATATAAAATTTATTCTGAACCTTTTAATGACATGCGGACCCTTTGTAATCTGGTCCCTGCTAACCAGCCCAGCCAATTTTTGCCACTTGTCCCATGGATGCACTACACTTCTGTCATGCTAAACTACTGGCAATTCCTGTGCAGTGTCCAAGCATGTTTTCTTACCGGCTATCTTGCTTCTCTTCTCCTGTTCTTCCATTAATTACATGGCTAACATGTCCTCACCTATCAAGAATTTCCTGAAGCTTTCCTGACACCCTAATCCCCAAACAATAACCCTTTGCTCACAGAGGCTCCTTACATCATTTATCGTGCAGTCTTGCCACCGTTTTAAATGTCTGCTAATATCGTGGCTCCTGAGTAGCCATGCAGGAGGGGCTTGTATCAAAGATGCATAGGCAGAGCAATACTCTCTTTAGCTTTTGATTTATTTGAGGTGGTTTTAGGGAGGCTCAGAAAGATTACTGGGGAGAGGGGAAGTACGAGAGACCCTAAGCACCTCTTGGCCCCACTGTTGTTTCCCTCACTTGGAATGAGTTCTGTCATCTGTCTGTCCCCTGAGCACCACATAGTGTTTGGCAAATGGATTGTACGCCTCGTACATAGTAGGTCCTTAATAAACATTAACTGAATGGAGAATGCTAGTTGTCTACCCATATTAAATAGCTTTCAGAATGGTAAATTCTCTGTGCTGCTGAAACAACTGAACATACACTCTTTTTCCAAATGAAATGTCTGGTTTATGTGATTTGATTAAGATGTGGGCTCAGCTGGAGTTAAAGCAAACAGTTGCCATGTATATGTAAATATCGTGTGAGTAACTGTTCTAATGTTCTAGTCACTAATGGAGATTTAGTGATATGGACGTCTTTGGTCAGTGTTTTCTGATGGAGAAATAAATCAGAAATATAAAACGCCCGCTTTCCCATTCTAAGCTGCCCATTTTTTTTTCCTAAGGACTGTTACACATCAGGCATACCTAAATTGCCTTTCTGAAATATGGGACACAAGCGTACTGTCAGTAAAATGGTCTGTGTTGATTAGTTTGTCTTTGGAGACACTGCTGGCACTTCCTGCAACCTGCTATGGGATGTGGACTTTATTGGCTTCCCAGCAGCGACACTGACACAAATTGTCAGATTTTATGGGCAGTTTCAAACGTAATGAAATACATCCTCGAGAAACTTCTTTCACCATTTTCATAGCTGTACAATTGGAAAGAAAAAAAACATCAATGTACACAACACAGGGTAGTTCGGGATTGAAGTCATGGAAGACGATGACAACATGCTTATTTTGCTCTTGCACATGGTGCCATTAGCTGCACAACAGGATACTGATGCTGCCTCAAAGTCAGGAATTAATCTCTGTGCCAAAGCTTGCAGAAACCCCGGGTGCACTTGCTGACATAAGCATCGCTGTCCATCTTTTTGATCTCAAGATTATTCCTTTGGGGTGTAAGGTTATATAAGGCTGCTGAACTTTTAAAGAAATTCAAAGTTAGTGAAGGTAAGACATGTTCATTTTCTGCCAGTACTGAAAATTTAGAGTACAAAGCCACATGTTATTACACAAGAGAAAATAGGCCAATCCCTGCTAAGTACTTTGCATACATTACTAATTTAGTGATTACCCTGTGAGACTGGAAATATTGTAACTCCTATTTTACCAATGAGAGACTAAGTGATTAGCTGGTATTTGGCTCCAAGTCTACCTGAAACCAAAGGTCATGTCCTTAATTAGTACTGTATAGAGTCTCCCATCAAAGAAGAGCTTTTACTACGTTTTTGTTCTTTATTATTTATTAAATCTAAAAGCAAGTAAGCCCCCCATATTTCTACAAGTAAAGCAATGCTTACAAAAATCTATTTATGCTCAAGAATATCTGGTCTTCTCATTTTTTTCGACCTCTTTAAATATTCTCAAAATGTGATACAGTCAGGGTTTATTTATTGCCAAGACCTTTACAATATGAGAGATTACTTTTTGGATAGAATCACTTCCAGGAATTTTCCAAATGATTCTCACAGAATCAACTTAATTTTCTGGAAAACATTTTAGGAACCACAAATACATATTGTAGCCAGGACGTAGAATGCTTACTGCAGTGTGGTGTGTGATTTTTCTTTTGGAATATATAATCCAAACATCTAGATAGAAATGGCTGATTTTAGCATATAGCATATTTAGCTATGAAACAAATACTTTCCTATGGGAAAATATCTTCATTTATATAAAACCTACTAGTATTTCTAACAAATAAAATTAATCAAGTGAGAAAGATATCATCCATTGGCAGCTCACTATCTCACCTTGGGCTAAAATGGAAATGAGGCTTTCCCTGAGAAGTGTTTGGAAAGTATAGATATTAATTCTTTAGCCAAACGTTAATTAAAAGGCTTAATTAACATAAAAGTAAGTGTTTATAAAATGCTTGAGCTATCTGGTAGAAATAAGCTAACTTTCCCCCCACCGAAACTTCAATCTCTAAAGTAAATATTACGAAGTCTCTCTGCTTTTTCTTCTAAACTGAGTGGTGTAATGGGTTTTCCAAAAACGTCAAAATTTTAACAGGTATTTCACACTTTCTTCTAATTAAGATGATTATTTTAAAGTCACTACAGACTTAATGCAAAAATACAGGCGGAAATGAGAAATTAGAATGAGTCTTCAGAAAAATGAAATATGCTTTTGAATATTATGGAGCCATAAATCAAATATTTGACCTTGTGTGGCTTCTCAAATGTCCATTTCCAAAATGATAGAAGCATTTAGAAGAGAAAGACTATGAATTTAGATTGAAGGCCAGAGGACAAAACAGTTTAAATTACCTTGTTATAGACACACAGAGAGAAAATGAGACATTTTTAAAATTTAAGCCCTTGGATATGATATCTCAGGCACAGAATGAGATCTGTACGTACACACACACACGCATGCACACACCCATATGCGCGTAATGAGATTCTTATTGCCTACCAGCTGTGTTCCCATTTCAGAAGATGACCTTCCTAGAAGTTTCCTATGGAACTCATAAAATGTATGGCTCTGGAGGACAATTATCCTGACAGGAGACAGTGCTTTCCTGATTAGACAGTGGGGTCCTGGTTTCTACCTCTGTTTGTGAAGGATATTAAAGGTAAGATTAAAAGTGCTCCAGTGGTTCTGCTGGCCTGACTTGCAGCAGTGAAGGAGGCAACATTGATTCTGGGATGTGGGGCAAAGTGCCAGTGCACCTGGGGCAGGCAGCTGTCGGGGATTATTGCAGGTGTCTTCATCAGGAGCAGGATGGTGACTAGAATAAATCAGATCTAAACTGGCTACTGGAGGGTTTGGTTAAGAGATTTAAAAGTCTTTTTACAGTTAAATATGTTAATTCTAAGTGGTGAACCTGTACATGTCTTGAGACCGCCTTGTATTTGCTAACACTGGGCAATGATCACACATGCTCAAAAGTGAGGACCCTCCTCTCCCGGCAATAGGGCACAAAAGGAAGGACCTCCCCAAGAAAGAGGCATGATAGGAAGGGTGGACTATAGTGGAGTGTCTTCTTTCTCATTGGTGCAGGTGAAATGGAGGCTACAGAGCTGAGAGATGGAAATTCATATGGCAAATGACCACGTATACAATGGATTTGAGGAAATCAGTTTCCACTCATCTAGAAAATTGTCTCCTCAAGAGAGAAGGGATTTTAAAACTTTCATGATAGATTAAATCCAACATATCTTTCTCCTACTTTGAATAGGGAAAAAGTGTCTCTAAGGTCATTATGTAGAAGTGACTTTTCCCTCCCTAGAATGTAATGACCCAACTCACTAGTTGAGGTAAACTAGGAAGAAACATTCATGGGTGAATGGGGAGGAGAGAAATTTGGATTATTACTTTATTATTTGTCTTGACAATACATGCTTATACAATCCATCAAGCCTGGTTGTCTAAATATATGTTCTCCCTGAGTTAAATTTTTTTTTTTAAATTCAGAAGATATTTTGGGGATGTGCATGTATTTATTGCACATACGTATGTGTCTAAAATACATACATATCTATATGTATTCAAGGGCTCAGTTTTCATATTCAAATTTTATTCATGAGAAAAGCAGACTTATTCCAAATCCCATTTATCTTTAAGGAGAATAGCTCAACTGGCTCGTTTTACTTTGCGAATCCACTAGGTCTTCTCACCTCCTTCTTTCTCTTTCTTTTTAAACTGTCACTAATAGAGCAGCTCCTAAGGTACCCAAGGATCTCTTTCTGAAGAGTAACTGAAATTACATCAATTTGGTGACAAGTCTCACAGCCACACAGTCATTATTGTACCAAATCCTCACTTTTTTTTTGGTAACAGTGGGTAGTAAACGCAACACGAGATCTGCTGATTGTCGTCTTATTTAGAAGCCTCAGATGTGCCCACTCTGCCCCCTTTACATATTTATGACATTACTGTGGCTTGTCCTTTATGTCTTTTCAAGCATTCTTATAATTAGGTTAGGCTCTACCTACTGGGGGGGAATTGCTCTTATTCTGTGCACAGGTGGCTCGGCCATCGCTGAATCTTTTTAAGCATTAAGGCTGCAGTTGTGTGCTCACATCGAGGATGAGCAAAAACAAGACCTTCCCAGATTGCTTTTAAAATCTTCCATTCCGAGAGCACCTGTTTCTCTTAGTGCTGTTTATTTCAGTACTTTTAGGGTCAGTAAGAAATCTTTTCAACACATTTGGTTTCTTTTTTTAAACGATTTTGGGTAGCTTTGTTACATGTGCCTGGTAATTCATTTTAAGTGGATAAGGGATGGAGATAATGGGTAAGTGGAATTCTGAATGTTCTGAGGCTCTTTTATCATACTAATTTTTATATATAAAACTGTGAAAACAAGTGGGTTTAATGTTGTTGGATGTAGGAAATGTATGGAAAGGGGCCACATGTGGCACCAAGCTCTTCTACTATTGCCCGGATCCTTTGCCCTTTTGCTCTCTCCTACTCAGAAGCCAATCACCAAGTCTCAGGATTAATTTTAGTCATTTCATGCAATTCCATACTCTACCTTGTCTTTCTGCAGAGCAAAGATAATATTGTAGTTCAAAACTCGGCTAACCACAACCCTGAGGGAATATGTTTTTATTATTTTTCAGCAAGAACATTTAAAATTTCCTTAGCTATATTTTGCACTTACCTGCATTCTAATACAGAATATAGATGGTAATTTTACCTATTTTTGGGACTCATTTACCATTATTGTAATTATAGTTCTGGTGTGAATAGTGATAAACTATGCCCTGTCAGTTAGAACTGTTTATGTCTGTCTATCTGCAAAGAACCCAATCCCCTAATGCAGCCTTTACCCTTAATTTGCTTCTTCAAAACTGTGGTGATTTGGAATAAAAGTTATTAAAATCAGTACAATTTTTTCATGAAATTAGAAGAATTCTCCTATTAATAAGGTCCACATTTATTTTGTTTGTTTTTGGCATGCTTCTTTTTTTTCTGGACTATTTACTGGAAATGGCCAGTTTCATTTTTACATGTCTCTCAAAAGTTATTGACGTTTTTTAGAGATAATGGATTTTTGTCTTAGAGGAAAGATGCTATACAAATAATGCAAATAATGCTAGCCCACAAAAGTACAAGAATATGCTGTATTGCTTTTTTGGTTCATCAAGAATAAATAAATGTTGCCATGACAAAATTAATTACATAGCTTATAAATGAATTAAAGTACAATGAAGAGAAAATTTTAAAACCTACTGTGTTTGCTCCTCACTATTTATGTTTTTGCCCATGGGATGTAGATTTTGGATCTTTTCTATCAGAATCAGTAGCACATACACCATATGATAAAATATAAAATGTTTATTTTAAATAGGGAAGTGCTATAATAATCCCATTCCCTTTAATATAATCATATGACACTCATCCTTTGAACATTGGCTCAATTCCCACCTCTCCTTGAAGCATTTCCTGTTGCCATTAGGCTATGACATGAAATACACTTTTAAAGATGAAGCAAGGGGGATGGATGTGGCTCAAATGGTTGGGTGTCTGTCTCCCATATGGAGGGACCTGGGTTCGATCCCAGGGACCGCCCGGTAAAAAAAATAAAATAATATACATAAATAAATAAAATAAAATGTTAAAAAAAAAAAAGATGAAGCAAATATGGAAAAATGTTAACTATTGAATCTAGATGATGGATATACAGTATTATTTGAAGGACTCAAGTTTTCAGTGTGATCAAAATTTTTCGTTTAAAATTTGAAAAATAGAATAATGTGATAGCAAAGTCTAGGTAACTATTAAGAACCAATGTAAGAAACTAGCATGGAATTTTGGAGGAGCCAAAAGAATGCTGGTGTGATGGAACATAGAAAGTGAGGACAGAGAAATAGGAAATATCAAAGAGTTGAACAGAGACCAGACCTGTAGGTCTTCGTAAGCCAGGGAGAGATATTTACATCTTATTCTAAGCAGTTTTAAATAGATATATGGCATGATTCTGTCTTATAGTTTAGAAAGATCTCTTTGGTTGCCATATGGAGAACTTATTGTTGAAGTGCAAGATTTGAAATAAGGAGATAAGTTAGGAGGCTGTAAGACCCCATGTGTGAATGGGCATTTCATGGAGATGGGAAAAAACAGATGCATATGGGATGTTTTTGGCGGGTGGAATCAATAGTGCTTGCTGATGGATTATATGTTAGTGGTAAGGGAAAGAAAAGAAACTTTAGTTAAGGTAGTTAGTAAGGAAGAATCAAGGACAGATTGATCCTAAGTTTGGGTCTTGAGCAATGTGCTGTTATCTCTGAATGTGATGGAATAGATTGGGAGGGGACCAAACGTTTTCAAGGAGTAAAGACCAGGTAATAAAAAGCTACACTTTATCCATATTGAACTTGAGACACTGATTAGACTTCCAAGTAGAGCTGTTGATTTGGTATTTGGGGGTATGGGTTGGTGTTCTTGAAGAAGTGAGTACTACAGTTGTAGACTTGTAAGCCTTGGCTTGTGGATGCTGTCTAAAGCCACAGTACTGAGGTAAAGGAGTTGATGTCATTGAGAAAGGAGGGGGAAAAGGAGGGAGGTCTTACCAAGCTTGGAGACACCTCCACATTTAGTTGTTAGCAAAGGAGCAAGAAGCAAATTAGACCACTAAGGCACAGATGAAAAATGGGAGAAAAACCAGGAGACTCTACTTAGTGGATTCCAAGAAAAGAAACTATCAACATAGAAGACATGGCCTACTATCAAATGTTGTTGAGGAATCAAATCAAGTGACAACCCATGCATGACCATTGTATTTGGGAAAATGGAGGTCATGAATACCTGACAAAAACAGTCTCTGTGGGATTATGAGAAGGATTAGAGAAGGTTAAGAAAGGAATGGGAAAGGAAAAAAACAGACAATTTTTTCAAGTAAATTATTTTCTCTGAAGGAGAGATGAACAATGGGATAGAATGCAGGGAAGAGAGGAGCTAAGTAATTTATTTTTTTAAGATTTTGCTTTGTAAACTGATGGGAATGATCCAACAGAATAGGAGAAACTGAAGACAATTCAGGAAAGAAGGGATAATTGCAGGAGTAAAGTCCTTGAGGAAACGAAATGGTTGTGATAGAGATTTGCAGACTACATGTGGAGAGCTTGGCCTTTGATAGGAGTATGGTTTTATCTATTGCAGGATGTAGGAAGGTGGAGAGTAGATGCCCGTAGGGTTGCTACAATGGTGTTGCGAACACAACATGAAGGTGCTGTCTCATTGCTTCTAATTCCTCAGTGGAGTATGAGGCGGGTTCAGCAATGGAGAATAAAGCAGGGAAAGGGGCATCTTGTAGTCTGAGGAGCAAAGAGAATAAGAATGCCTGTTATATACTCCACTTTTTTCTCTTATTTTACATTTGGATCCTTTGCTTTTTTTTTTTTACCCTGGCCTGGACAACTTAACAAAATCTCAAGCTGGGTTTGTCCCCTCTGTACTACTCCCAATTCACTTGGCAGGTCTAGTTCTACGTTTGACCCTTTCATACTTCATTCCTTTATGCACAAGTATTTATTCTGTGTTAACTTATTGAGTACCGGGAACTGCATGTACTCATTCCAAGCTTTATTTTTCCACCATCCAAATTCCAGATTTCAGCTTAAATGTGAGAAGCCACATAAAGGTTGCCTTAAGATGGGTCATCAGTGACACCATAGTTCTCTGAAGCTATGCCTTCTCTGTACAAAACAAAAGAGATATGCCCTTCATTCTGTATACTGTGCTATATTGCCTTTAAGTTTACTGAAGAACATCATCAAAAAGAAAAAACATATACCCCTAGTTAGGTTTGGATTTCTAATTTTGGGGGTTAAATATTCTTACTACATATTTATTTTGCATCTTATAGACACATATTTATATCCCAGCTCCCCCCTTACTAAGTACATGGCCATGAGGAAATTAACCTCTCATCTTCAAAATAAGGAATATAAAATCTAACTAATAGAGCTGATACACAATTATGAAAAAGTAAGGATATAAAGGTTATGAAGTAATAAATGTTCAACATGGTCATTAGACTCTAACCAAGCATGAGAATATCAGATATTGTATTCTAACAGGGAAAGCTATCTAAGCTTTAATGCTCTGTGTGGCAGCTTGATATAGTTATGAATTCCAAAAATAGATATGGATTAAGTTTGTAAACTGGTCTGTTCCTCTGGGTGTGATTAAATTATGATTGGGGCTTTGACTGGGCCAGTCAGTAGGGCATTGAGTCCCCACCCCTTGGTGGGTGGGGACTCACAGATAAAAGACACGGCAAAGAACAGACTTAGAGTTCTGATGGGAATTTTAATGCTGGAGCCTGGGGAAGTAAGTACACAAAGGTGCTTGGTCATGAGGAAGGAGAGAAGGCCCCAGGAAAAGAGACCAACTGTTCACCTGATAGTCTACAGCTGGCTCTGTGGAGAGAGACAAAGCCTAGAGAGCCTCATAGTCTACAGCTGACCTCGTGGAGATAGCAGAGGTGCTGAGCCCGGGGATAAGCAAGCCCTGGGAAGAGAGGAACCCAGGAAGCCTGAAGCCTGAACCCTGAACCCTTGCAGACGTCGGCAGCCATCTTGCTCCAACACTTGGCAATAGACTTTGGTGAGGGAAGTAATTTATGCTTTATGGCCTGGTAACTTTGGGCTTCTACCCCAAATAAATACCCTTTATAAAAGCCAACTGATTTCTGGTGTTTTGCATCAGTACCCCTTTGGCTGACTACTACACTCTGAAATACAAGTAAGAAACCTTTTCAAATAAGAAATTATATAGAATTTACCCCAAAATAACCAATTAAAGCTTCTCAAAATAACTGAGAACACTTTGGTCTGAAAGTGAACTCAGTATAGATCCTTTATCAATATAAATGTAAATGTACCAACTAAAGGATACAAACTTAGATGTTAAGGAATTCTGGTAATCTAATTTGGAGGTGCAAATTCAGAATATAGATCTTGAGGAGAAGTTATCTTAATTAATCATGTCAAATCTCCAAGTTTATTTTTTTCCTGGAAAGTATATATAGTACAAGTTTAGGCTGGCCAGGATCATCAAGGGTTTGCTTTAGAGATCTTGGAAGCCATGCTTCCACAGGTAAGAAGGCTGGGATACTATCATCATGTTCTGTCCTTGAGGTTGTTTCCACAGTTCCACACTTTGTGTTTTTCAAAGAAAATTATTGGAGTATAGTGTTCCTTACACCTGTGACGAATCAAAGTACAGTATAAATCCAGATAATTCAACTATAATGGCATGATTAACTTCTCTTTCATTAAAAAAAAATTTTTATGTGAAAGTGCTTATCTAAGAATATAAATGTATCCCTTAGAACAGATGTTTACCTAATCATACATCATCTTTAGTGTTTCTAGAAAGCAAGCTGCATGGAGTTTATGATAGAAAAGCAATTGGTTGCACTGTTTAGCTCAGAAAATCCTATAGGATTTAGAAGGAACTAAGTATGTTATTCTTTCAAATAAGAATGACAAAATATTCATACTTTTCAAAGCTATTGAAGCTAAATGGAAGTTCATTATACTATTCTGTCTACTTTTGAGTATGTTAAAAACTGCCATGATTAAAAAGTTAAAAATAAATATAGGGATGGATGTGGCTCAAATGATTGGGTGTCTGACTCCCATATAGAGGGACCTGGGTTTGATTCCTGGGACCTCCTGGTAAAAAAACAACAACAACAACAAAAAACTGCATCATCACAACAATAAAAACTTACACTTCTATAACATTCAAAATAAATAAATAAATATAAAGCAAAATGGTAAATAAAATAAAGAAGGATTGGTGACAAATGAGAGCATAGTAAGAGACCTCACAAGGCAAGAGAAACAAATGATGGTACTACTCAACCAGTCCTTGCTTCACCCTATAGTTTATCTCTATTAAGGATTGTACAGATTTTTAAAAATGTACTTAATATAATAGTATCCACATGTATTTACCCATGTAAAGTGTTAAACATTTTAAATGTTGTGGAATATGAAATGCACCATGTTGTTGATTATTTTTATGACCATAGTCTTGTCAACTCTAATTTTAAGAAACCTAATAACTTAGAGCACTCTAGAATTTTAAACTTGTTCTGTTTTATTTGTTTGTTTGTTATTTTTATCTATTTATTTATTTTTGGTATGGGGTGTTGAAGGAAAAGTATTAAATTTAAGAACTATAGCATTCCTCATTGTTCCTAATCAAAGGGTTTCTTTTTATGTAGCCTGCACTAGGAATTGGAACTGGTGCATGTAAAATACAGCTTTTTAACCTATCAGATTGTTTACGCATCTTGGGTTTGTTTATTTTTATACTCATGTGAATTTTAAAATCACCATTTGTGTTCTATGCTCTTCTGGATTTTGGCTGCAGTGAAAACTGGGATTGGAGACAATGGGTTCTGTGATGTACAATATATAACCTTGCATCCAACTGAGAAAAACCACCACTCTTGTCTGCTTCGATCAGCAGAAGGTTTTCTTTTAGTTTGTTTAGAAGAACTAGGGCCTGTCATCTGCGTGACATACAATATTCGTCAGAGAAATTTTCTTTTGCCTTTTGTGGCTTAAACGCCGAATGCCACAGAAACTGCTGTCTAGCTTGAGAGCAGTTGAAGACATCATTTATCCTAGTGTTAACAATAAAACCAAATAAAGTTTTAAATGATTATATTGACCAAAGCCATTATCTGAATACCAAACCGAGCCAAATAATTGACTATGGTTCAGATTAGGCTTATATTTGTTTGAAACAAAACAAAACAAAACAAGTATGTGGTACTTGATTGGAAAACACCTTGACATTATTTCCTGAAGTTAATATATACATACTCCATGACCCTGCAATTCAATTTATAGGCATATACCCAACAAATGTGTGCCCCTGTGCACAAGGACACATCCATGAATGCTCATAGCAGCACTATTCCTAATGCCCTAATCTGGAAAGAGCCAAATGACATGAATATCAGCATGGCCAACTGCATTGTGATATATAGTCATGTGAGGAACATTATAAAGCAATAAAACTGAACAATCAGCTACTAAGATAACAGTGTGAGTGAATCCTCAGACATGCTGTTTAGTGAAATAAACATAAAACAGTATGTACTGCACGATTCCATTTACATAAAGTCAAAAGCAGGTACAATTCAATTATAGTGCCAGGATAATAGTTCTCTTTGGGGAAGGTGGAGATAGGGATTGAGAGGAGGGATCCTTGGGATTCAGTAATATTCTCTCTTCTGACCTGGGAGATGGCTATATAGGTTTTTATTTGTGAGAATACATTGAGTTATAAATGTGTTTGTGCATGTTTCTAAGCATATATTCCAATTTTTAAAATGTTTGATAAAGAGAGAAAACATAGGAAATAAAACTACCTGATATCCTCTTCACTGTATACATGTGAGCGTGTGTTTATTAAAATATGCTGAATAAGCAATTAAATGGCACCATTTAGACTTGCTTAACGATCACAAAGCAGATCTAGTTTACTTACATATTATTTAGCATCTTAAAGGAAGAAGTCAAATGCAAGCAATATTTTTTTTCTGAAAAATATATCCTTGAGAATATTACTGTAAACAAATTTATCATGAGTAATTTTTTTAAAGGTTTCACAACTCAGGGTCTGTGGAATCCATCTTGATTTTCATCATCAAGTTTAACAATTCACTTAAATTTCAGGTTCAAACACTTTATTTTGCTCCTACTTTATGTGAGGCACTATGGTTTTTTATATAATAAATGTCCCAGATTCTGACTCCCAGTTGCAATATTTTGTTCATGAGAATATTGGTTTTAGCAAGTGAGTAAGGAAAAATCATACGTAAATCTATATATTATTTATCTACTACTTAAAAAGTGCATTACAGAAGGTAAAAGATTGACGTACACATCCCTAGCATCTGACAGCTGAACATCAGTAACAGAAGGATTAGAAAAATTTTATTATTCAAATGTCTAATTCATTACTTTTTAGTAATCATTTTTCACAATTCCTTGGGATGCCTCATCCAAGAGGATGAATCCATACCTTCCTCTTTCTTGGTTTACTTCATTTTGCTGGGGAACACACTCGAATAACTTCTTGAGAAAAGTTACATGAGCAGTAAATTTTATGAGTCCTATGTTTAATGCACTGAATTATACAAAATGGTAGGCTCTATAGTCTAGATATGTATTCCTTCATCTTTGGATAATTTCTTTGTGTTTTTAATCTATTTTTTAAAGTACGAATTCCTTCTATCCAGTTTCTCCATTCTATCTGTCTGGAGCTCCTAGTTGTTAAATTTGGCTTTATTGTATTGAGGATTTGTGTTATCTTATGACTCATAGTTTTAATCCGTTTTTCTTTTAATTCTCTTTCTAGGCAATGCCTTCAAATTTATCTTCCAAAGGCTCTATTGAAATTTTGTTGTAGTAATATTTGTAATCTTTTTTCTTATTACCCTATTCTTGTTTTTCTTCTTGAATAATTCCGGAGTAATAATTACAGGGATTTTTTTTTTCTTGTTACTATATAATCTTTTGTTTTCCAGATTCCCCACCCAGCTATTTATCTGGGTTTTTTTCCATGCAGGACTCTACTCAAATATCTGCATATTCTTCATGCCTCTTTAGCATTTAACTGTGAAGTCCAAAAATGCCAAATGACAGCTCTGTGTGTGGGGCCAGGGCTTGTTTCAGGCTTTACTGCCTGGTGATTGTGCAGAGCCAGCTGTTTTGGTGGGGCAGCATCAAATGCAAGAATGGGGAGATGCCTTCCTCTGGATCATACTTTTTCTCCAGAGAGGAACCCTCCATACTTCCCCTAGAAAGGTAGCTATAAGCATTCTGGGGTCACAGCTGTTCTTGGACACAGGTGGAAGAAGTGTTCACTTTTTAAGAAGAGTTTCCATTACTATTGTCAAATAATTTGTCTTAATATCATCATATTTTATGGGTAAGTTTTGTTTCCCATAACTAAGACATTGAAGAAAACGTCATAAATTTAATTCCCTAGTAACTCTTTGAATTTTCCTCTTTTTTGGATTTTTATTTCAATGTGTGGTAGGCCTAAACCCCAGTGTTTGAGAAATGTCCAGTTTTTAAATCACAGCCCACCTGATGATAGCAGAGCCTTGGTGGCTAAATTGCAGTATCTCATGCACTGGGTAAAATGTTGACTTGTTCAGCACATTATATCACCTATTTTAAAATTAAACTATTTACTTTTCCTATTTTTACATTTTCACCCATGAATAGACTTTCTTCTGTGTTGACTTTTCTTTATACAAAAGATAAAATAATTTTGAAAAGGCAAATTATTCCAAGACTGAAATAAGATTTTCATTGATTTCAAGTAGATTGTGGGCTGGTAGAATTAGATGTATTCTTTCTGTGCTATAGCTTATTTCTTGAAAATTATAAAGAAATAGTTTTTCAAGGGCTGAGAAGCTCTCTCTAGTTTTTTTTTTTTTTTTCTTCCATTTGCTACAGACATCATATTTATATAAATTCTTCTCTAGCCATAAGAGAATTACCAGCTTTGGAGAGAAAAGGTAGGAGAAAGAATGCCCTGAGCATCCCTTTGAATAGCTCAGGCAAGAACATGTGTTATTATCCCAGGAGGAAACTGTAAGTGACTTTTGTGTAATTGAAAGTATGGCCTGCCCTGATAAGAACTTGTGGAAAAGGAAACAAGAAACTGGTAAATAGCTAAAGGGAAGAAAGCCAGAAAAGCTTGCTATGTTTTTCCACTTAAATATATGTCGTTTCTTTAAGAACTGCAGGTTTTACAAAGAAATGAGGACTAATTTGGGATGCTACTTACCTCTGCTTCTAAAAGAATAAGACTCCTCTAGAATGTGGTTTTAAGTAGGCCATGGACCAAAAATAGTCCATAAGGCATGTCAGGCAGCTTTGTGAACCTCAAGGTTCTAGGCAATTTCATGCATTGGAGAGTTCCCCAGTGCTTTGAACATATCAGAAAGGAAAGGGCAGTAAGAGTCCACCATGGTGGTAAAATCTCCACTGCTCTCTAGGCTAGAGATGGCTGAGCTGTGGGGCTTAAGGAGTTAAGCGGTTGTCACTGCTGATGTTTTGTTGGTTGGATGGTTTGAGTTGAATATTTGCTTGCTTGCTTGTTGACTTTTCATGAATAAGTACAACTTCACAAGGCTAACAAAAGAAAATCTTTCAGAAGACTCTGATAAGACATCATACATTTTTGAGGTTTTTAAGGCTGAGATTGTGTTTTGTTTTACTTAAAAGGAATGTTACAATGCTGCACATTTCTGCTTATTCCACATTTTTGCTTATTCATGAAACTCAGGAGAAATTCTGTCCCTTGACAAGCTCTCATTGTGTATTCATCACCACACCAAACCCTCATTTACTCTCAAATTAAGTGTTTGATGATATGCATGTTATAAATTCATTCTCAGTTGCAAACTTTCTTTGATGCTTAAGAAATTGCACTTTAATCACTTTTAGCCAAAAAGTTTCGCAAAATGGTACTTGGACACACAATGTCAGCATGTTCCTAGATTTTGATAAATGTGGACAAAATCAATAGATAGGTGCATGGGAAGTGCTCAAATAAAATCATCATATTTCAAAAGCTTTTCCTAACATAATTCAAAGCTATAGACTTTTCCTTTTGATAATAAGAGAAAAGAGTTTTCATAAATACAAACCAAATACCCAACTTTCTGTTCCAAGAGGACTTTACTTTTCAGGGGGCAGAAAATAACTAAAAAATTAAATAGGATCACTAACTTCAAAATGATATTGTAATCAAAGGTTATGCAAGTTTTAGAACTCATTTAGTGTTTCACTTTAGATATTTGAGGACTTACTTGTATCTACCTGCCATTTTTTAGATTGACACTCTGAGTTTGAATATTCTGCACATCAGTGTCCTACTCTATCCATTATCTTTCTTCTTTCTTAGTTATACCTTTAATATGCCTAATAGTTCTTTCCCTTCAGCATTTCAAATGCTTCTTTCTATTTTTAAAAATAATTAATTTATATTTATTTTTAATTGTGATAAGTATGCATAACATAAAAATCATTTTAATCATTTAAGAAGTGGCCAATTCTTTGACCTTAAGTAGATTGACAATACTGTGAAACATTCACCACTAACTATTCCACATTATTTTCCTCACCTGAAACCAAAACTCATACTGATTTAGCAATAATTCCCCATTCCTCCCTTCCCTCACCTCTGGTAACCACGATTCTGCTTTCCATTTCTGTGGATTTGCTTATTCTAAGTATTTCAGATGAAAGAAGCAATACAATATTTGTCCTTTTGTGTCTGACTTATTTCACTCAACCTAATGTCTTTGAGGTTGATTCATGTTGTAGCACAAGAAACAAAAATTTATACACCACCCCACCAAGGTCACTGCTCTTCCTCAAATCCATTCACTCCTCAACCGGCGACAATCTGTATTCAGTTTCCACCTTTCTATAAAGCTGTTCACTTTAAGGTCATCAATAAGCCCTTGATTTTTTAATCCAATGAAAATTTTTCTCTACCTTCCCTGAATTCGTTGTGCCATTTGCCACATCAAAGCACCCACTCTTTCTTTGAGGACTCTCTTCCATTGACTTCTAAGACAACACATTCTTCTAAATCTCTTTTGTTCTCTTAGGTTTGCCCTTCTGGATAACCTTCACAGGATCCTCTGCCTTAATACCATTATTCTTCTGAGTTCTGTTTTGTTCCTCTCTTTCATTTCCATAGAGTTTCTCTGTGGATCTGCATGTACTTCCATGGTGTCCATTCCTTGTGTATACTAGAGTCTCCTAGGTCTAGACCTCTCACCTGATCTGTTGCTCTTTCTGCATCCCATACCTCAGAAACCTGGGGTCATCTTTCAGTCCTCCTCCTCTCTTATCTCTCTACCTTTAATGAATGACCAGTGAATATTTTTTTGGTGAATGATGACTATGTACAGGCTGACTTCTACTAAGCCAGATATTAGTGACCAAATGAGTAGTGAGGCATAGATAAGAGCTGAAGTCATTGAGTTTGGAAGGATTTCTGTCTTTCTGCAACTGTTTTAGTTCTCTGTCTTTTCCTTGCATTTGTGAAAGTTGCATTGTTTAGGATAATTCAATTCAACACAGAACTTAAATACAACCTCCATGGCATCTGGTTAAGTACTATATTATATGTGGAGTACATGAGATGAATAAGTCAAATGAAATTTGAAAAAATTTAGAAAGCTTGATAAAATTATCTCTTAAATTCTAGGATAAATATAGTATGTCCAAGAAACAGGTTCAGCCCAATTACTGCATAGCTGTAGATCTGCCTAAATCCGTTCACATCATATTATCATAGTAACGATATATGCAAACATCATTCCAATCTTGATTAGGTGGAAGTGTGCTTAAAGTCAGGCAAAATACAAAGATAAGGGCCATAAAAATACTTTCTTTTAACTGCAGAAAATTTAAAAGTTAATTTAAAGCCAAATAGATTTGGGGTTAACTATTTTAAAAAATGAATCTTGCAACAACAATTCCCAAGTACACATAGTAAGTGAACATATCAGAGTGTAATTTATTGAGGACTCTAATTTAGTTTGAATCACTGGGAAAAGAGAGACTCGAGGTATTTTTAAAATTAAAGGTGTACCTCTGCTCTTTGTACATAGATTAGATCTTCCACTTCCACTTACAAAAAATAATATATTTTTTCTCATTCCTGAATTGTTTGTAATCTGTAGTAAGTAACTTTTAGAGCAAAGTGCAAATCTTCATATACATTGTCTTTGCATTTAAAAGAAAAGAATATGTGTTCAGACACATGCAGCTACTTTTAAAAAATGAAAGATGGAATCACTATTTCATGTTTATATCAAGGATTTCTAAGAATATTGGTCTGAGATTGGTTGTTGTTCATTAGGAAGGTGGAGACATCACATTTTGCTTTAATATAGCTATGAGCACTGCTTCATTGACAGATTTGTTAGTAGGTCAAGGAGAAAGCATACCTAAGTAGAAGGCTCCATGGAGAAAAGACACTAAATATATCAGAATTAAAAATAAATTGAAAAAATTTAAATCAAGGAAACCATTTTGGCTTCTCTCTTTATCATGTGCAACTTCATGCATTTTAAATGGGAATTGGGAAGTTTCATAGGCGCTGAACAGCAGTGATGTGAATTCTGTGGTCAGGGTGGTTGCGGGGTATCATATACCTATGGAAACTTTCGCTCATTTTAGGAAATTACATTTGCAACATTCTGATTACATTATGGAGCCACAGGAAAATTTACAGTGATTTCTTTTTAGTGGAGCAAAGTTATTGGTCTCTTCAGCTCGGAATCATTTTCCAATCTTGCTGTGCTTAATTGGCAGCACAGATACTGTGCAGTCAAGAGGTGTGTTTGTTGTACACAGCCCTGCACTCACACACTCACACATGCAAGGTTTTACTAACCATCATTGAATTTTTCTGAGTGTGTCAAACCTAGCTATCAGTTGGGATTTGTGTTTTCATTTGAATGTGAATTTACCTCATCAATAAACTGTCCTTCCCTCACTAGCTATATCTACAGGCTGTTTTACGTAAGATGTGTTCATGACTTCATACTTAATAAGAAATGGAGTCTAGCTGATGTAACTCATTTGGTTGAGTGCCTGCTTCCCATGCATAAGGTCCTGGGCTCGATCCCTGGTACCTCCTAAAAACAAAACAAACAAACAAACAAACGAACAAACAAACTCTCATTGGGGAGCGGATGAAGCTCAATGGTTGAGCGGGTTCATTCCCTGGTACCTCTTAAAAAAAAAAAAAAAGAAGAAGATATAGAATAGGATAAAAGACTGTGAAATTAAAATCACAATTTGGGGAGCGGATGTGGCTCAAGCAATTGGGCACCTGCCTCCCAAATGGGAGGTCTGGATTCTGTTCCCGGTGCCTCCTAAAGAAGATGATCAGATGCCGCAACCAGCAAGATACTGCAATGAACAGATAACCCAAGTAGCAGGGAGCGGAAGTGGCTCAAGCAGTTGGGCACTTGCCTCCCACATGGGAGGTCCTGGGTTTAGTTCTTGGTGCCTCCTGAAGAAGACAAGCAGACAGATGAGGGAGCCCTTTCAGGGGGTGGGGAATAAAAAATAAAAATAAAAAACAATCACAATATCAATGATCCTTCTATTATGCAGAATAAAATAGGTACTTTGGTCAGGTAGAAACAGAATGTATGGTAATTAATTGCACTCACAGTGTATCAACTAAATTTGTGGAATATCAATCTCTCTTTGTAAATTATATAACTCTTTAATTACAATAAATATATTATTAACTTGCAAATAACAGGGGTAAAAGTATTTTGATTTAAGAGAGTTGCATAAATGTGCACTAAAACTGAGTCTAACTGCAAAGGTTAATGCAGCAACTACATATTTAGTAAAAGTTCCAAGAAGAAAGCTGTTCACAAGCAAACCATATATATGCGCTTTGTTAGAAGGAGGAGAATTTACCGTGAGTGGGGATGCATTAACCCTTTCAGACATAGGAATTTTGCTATTTTCAAATAACTCCATTTATGTAAGCAATAAGCACTGTGTAAGTGAGGTTTCAGCGTCCAGCTGTTATCTAATATTGGAAGGTGAAACACAAGGGTTTGAAGTGGTTCTGAATCTTTCCTGTCATGGACTCTGGCAGATGCTGATATAATTTAATATTCGGGGAAGACAGAGTGAATATAGAATAGCATCAAATTGATTTTGTAGAGTTTTCAAGCCAGATGTCCCTTGGCATTTACATGGAAGAAGTCTACTGTGTACCAAGTTGCATATTTTTGTGTGTAAGTTCTCAGCCATGGTGTGTAGTCATTGGTGTTTTGACAGCCATCTGCTCAGACCTTACTTTTTCTATTCAGCCATAGCTAAAATTGAACATTTTTCAAAATGGAAAATTTCAGGTAATTTTGATTATAAAAGAACAGAAATCTAGTACTCAGCATTAAAAATAAAAAACAATCGATATAATTTGCTCAGTTATACCCCTGAACTGAGTTTTTGCCTTGCCAATAGCTGTGCACAATAAATAAGCTCTTTGAGAAGAGAGACCTCATCTTATTGACTCAGTTTATTTTAACTGTGTGCAATGCTCTCAGCTACACACTGAGGGTCTTGCAGAGCTGAGTAACTCCGCAGTGACAAGCCCAAGGCCAGCCTTTTTTATATGTAACCAAGAACTCAGTAAATATGTGCTGAATGACTAAATGATTGAATATGTTAGAATCCATGTATAATAGCTTGCGTAGTTATAGAAAATTTTGCCCAGCTACCTATAAGTTTAAATACGTGGAGGTGCATGTGAGTGAGTGTGTGTACGTGTGTGGTGTGGGTGTGTTTATGTGCTGTAGGTGAATAAAAGTGAGTTTGGTAAGAACTTTTGAATGCCGACTATGCGCCCACTGACATGATAGGTATTCTGGAGATTCAAAAGAGTGTACAACATGGTTTCTGCCGCCATGAGTACATCCATAGGAAACATCAACTAAGAGATTATGTTTAAAATGAGAAATTTCATGATATAGATTAGTGGATAATGAACAGGAAAAGATGTTTTGTTTTGTTTTTACCAAGAGAATGAATTTTGAGGTAAGTTTGACAAGAAACTGAATTTGACCTGTGGAGACTATGTCAGTTGGAGAAACGAATACAACCAAGATGAGGTGGGTGGTTGAGATGCTGCTTTCAGAGTAAGATAAAGAAATCATTTGACTAGAGCATAGAATTTTTTTTTTTTTACACATTTTATATTTATTTTTATTTTATTTATCACTCCCCTTGCTGCTTGTGCTCGCTGTGTCCATCTGCTGTGTGCCTTTCTGTGTCTCCCTCTGTTGTGTTGTCTTGCTGTGCCAGCTCATGGCACCGTACAAGCGCTCCTTCATCAGGAGGCCCCGGGGCTCGAACCCGGGGCCTCCCATATGGTAAATGGGAGCCCAACCAATTGAGCCACAGCCGCTTCCCTAGAGCATAGAATTTTAATCGAGAATAATATGAGATAAATTTAGAGTAAATTCAAATAGGGTAGGTGGATTAAAGTAAGATTACGGAATACTTGAAATATCTAGAAGCATTTAATTTGTTCTAAGGGTCAAGTGAGAGCTATTAAAGGTCCTGGGTAGAGTAGGAATGAGGAAAGTGGACTTCTGTGGCTTGTGACCTGAAAATTAGGTACAGAAAAAGAGTCTTGATTCAGAGGATTCCAATAAGAAGGTATTATAATAAGTCCTGCCTTAAAAACAATGGGGATTTAGGCTACATCAATACTGACAGAAAAATGTGAATTTAAATATTTTGAGACATAAACAATAGATAAGACTTGATGACTAGAAAATAAAAGAGAAGGAATTGTCTTAGATGACTCCAAGATAATACAAACACATATGTGTATACACACACAGGCTCACACATGCTTATTTAAATTATAAACTATTTGTGTTGCTCTTTGTAGTATGTTTTTCTGATTCATACTGGAAGCCAGACTTTTATGTTGTATTCATGCATTTATTGATTCACTTATCAAATATTTCTTGAGCACTTTCTTGGGTCAGGCATTACATTAAGCAGATGTATTATTAAAAAAGGTTTACAAATTAGCGTAGAGAAAGACAATAAACAAATATTGTTATAAGCATTCAGAAATCTTAAAGTCCCCCAATCCTTCTTCAGTTTCATAAATATATATCAAAAGCCAGTTAGATTACCTAAAGTGTAGGCAAAGGAATAATCTCTAAAGAATATCTCTAAAGAATATCAATTTACTGAGCAGGTTTGTTGTAGCCAAGCAAATAAATGTTTGCATTTGTGTGAGTGAATAAATCTACCCACTGAAAACATGCCATTCAGTAAGCTGACATCTTCAGTATTGAGTAAGTTTTGGATCCTGAGGGTATCAGCTCTGGTCCTTAAGTTTAATCTTTTTATATGTGTCTAAGTTTAAGCTCTTTGTATAATTATGAATTTATTATTATTTTCAATAAATTAATTCTTTTATAGAACATTTTACTCTAGTAACTTCTAGCCACAAACTAATGTGGTAGCTTTATGAGATTCAACATCAATAAGAAAAAATGACCAACTATTGGCTGTCTTGTCATGGCTGAATCTACCAAATATATTGTATATTCTACTTCCAAGATACTTTTAGAATATAATATCAAGATATGAATTTTGATGATATAATATACTGTTAAGATAACAAGTAGTACAAAAATAGAGGCAATGTAATTAAGGATACAAAGAGAGAGCAATAAGAGAAATGGGCGGACACAAATCAGAAGTTTCATATAGAAACTGAAAAGCAATTTATTTAGAAGCAAAAATCTGATGTTGAAGAAATTACCCCATGTGCAAGTGTGGAGGAAAAAATAGCTTGCGATACCATAGTGATCTGAGAGCTCATTAAACTTCAGCAGTGAAGAGCTTTAACTATCATGCAATTAAAATACTAGAGAGTATAAATAAGGGTGTACCACGTGCAGTGGCATATAAAATCTCAGAAGTGGAGGGAACTTTAGTAGAGTAATACTCTTGAAAAAATAAACTAATTAGGAATATTTAGTTACAGACTGTTACATAGACAACTTTTGTAACCATTTCCAATAGAGAATGTCTCATTTAGAAATCTTACTTAGAGTAAGATTGATACTCTAAAGATGCATTATCCCTGGATGCTTATAAAGATATCCTTGATAATATATCCTAGACTCCATCAATTTCCCTCTGTCAACTTGAGTGCCCAGCAAGATTGGAACTAGAGAGCTAGTAACCACTCCAAGTGGTAAGGAGTCCACTCCAAGTCATATTCTTCTTCTCTCTAGTTATATTCCAAACTTGACTCCAGAGAAGGTAAAACACTTGTTAAAATACCTGGAAATTCTTACAATGGTTATGGATTGAATCACGTGCCCCACAAAGACACGTTCACAACCTAACCCCTGGTCCTATGGGTACGAACCCATTTGTAAATACGCTATTTGAAGGTGTTATTAGTTAGGGTGGGCCTTAATCCACTATGACTAGAGGACCTACAAGCAGAGGACACTTGGGCTCAGGAGTAGGAGATCGAAGGAGACAGATGGCCGTGTGACAGAGGTGGAGAGGGAGTTACAGAGGCCCTGCTGGCAAGCCCCCGACCTGCCCATAAGGCTTCTGTGGGCTTCTAGCCTCCAAAATTGTGAGACAATAAATTCCTGCTGTTTAGGCAAAGTACCAGTCTGTGGTACTTTGTTACAGCTGCCCTGCAAACTAAGGCAAATGGTTTTGATTCCAGGGGAGTCTAAGGATAATTAGAAAATCTAAAGGTGATGGAAGTTATCAAAGTATAAAATTGGCAATAAGTGATCTCCTTAGTGCCTGCTAATAAATTGGAGGAAAAAGACATTCTTCCAAATGTATGAGTTGTAAGAAAGCCTGGGGAAACAGAACAAAACAAAACAAAAAACAAACCACCATGAAAGCAAGAGAAACTATGGACATGTTTTTTTTTTTGTTGTTGTTTTTTTACAAGCACTAGTAACTATTTTCTTTAGCATTTTGAAAGCAGTTCTTCAGAAATTTTCTGATTTTGAAAATCTCAAGTTGATTTTTAGAAAAGATATAGTCACTTCTTCCTCAGACCTCTAGGGCAGCCAACTGTAGAGTCTTCTTGCCTCCTCTGGTCTACTCAGATCTGCCTGCACCTTGAAGTTTTAATCTATAATCTATAAAATTTTAATTTTAATCTATAAAATTAAGCTAATAATGCCTACTCCATCTATCTTAAAAGTTTGCTGTGATAATCAAGAGATAAGTAGAAATACTTTTTCAGTGCAACATACTTAAGATTAGAGAACTATATTACTCAAACAAAGGTTAAGAGTAATATACCATGCGGCAATGAAGGGCTCAGGGCATTTGGTTTTACTTTTGTTTGTTTTAAAGGATCAGATACACTAGAAAAAATATGATCCATGCAGAATTAAAAAAAGAAATTAGAACTAGTGTGACTATTAGTGAGATTCACAGAACCTCTGATGTTATTCATTAATTTTATGAATATTTATTGAGTACCTGCTTTATGTCAATGACATTGGTTGTCCCTGGGAATAAAAAAGGTTAATAAATCATAGTCTCTGCCTTAGAATTTAGCGGCCAGAGAATATTGTTTAAAGGCAGAATTAACACTGTGATCCAAAATTGTTATATCTGAGAGTTTATATATATGCATGGTAAATGAAGATAGTATTAGCCACACTAGCTAAGTGACTGTAAAGTGCTGATTTTTACTTCAAGTATTGAGGGAACAGAATATTTGTGAATTTTCCTGCATATTTATATGTGTGCTCAAACAGCTGCTAGAGAACAGTGTTTTGCTATAAACACTGTCAAATCTCACTTCAAAAAAATTTGTCTATAAAACAAGTATTTCCATAGATATACTGGAGTGCTTGGGATTTGCTTTTAAAGCATATAGCAGAATTAGTCGATTGATCTGGCTGAGGTCTAGTACAATTGGAAAGTGAAAATGCAATCATCTGAAAGTGGCAGGAGCAACCCAACAGTGAGCATAACTTTAACTTTGTATTTACTAGAGCTTTACCTGTGTGTTTCTGGAGGGGTATTTTATGATGAGAATAGACAATGCTGTTGGAAAATCAGTCAGTCACTCCATCCATCAAATACCCAATTTGTCAACCAACCAACCTAATCCAAGTTCAAAGCAAATCATAACAAATTACAAACAGGCAGAAAGTTGTATTCGTTTGTTTTCCAAGATGGAAGATGAGACACAACCTAGAAGGTAAGGGTTTAGATTTAGGGATACAATGAACACCAAAGACTCTAAGGAAATTGGCTTTAGCCCTTGATGTTATCATTTTCTGAAGTGCTAAGTCATTAATGTAAAAGAAGAAATGTATCTATGTTTTGTTGATAGGTTGTTTTGTTGAGTTTTGTTCTGTTTCTTTTTATATTTTTATTTTTCAGTAACAGAATGTTTGCCACTTCTTCATAACTGGCACACAATTTATGCACTAAATTCTGAGATGAATTTCAACTTTGAGAATATTTTTGAATACCTTTATGTGCCCAACCCTGTGTGAAACTCTGAGATTCCAGCTGTAAACAAAAGAAACAAAACAAACTGCTTTCATCCATCATGGATCTTACATTATAGCCAGGGGGCTAGACCTTGTGCAAACAATCATAATATAAAAGTTCACATTGTAATGGGGGCTATACAGGAAATGTAAGGCATGCTTAGGAATTATGATAGGTGATCTCTTCAGAGAGGTCAAGAAAGGCCTCCTAGAGGAAATGACACTTAAGTAAGAAACACTTATGAGAGATAAGTAAGTGTGAAAAGTGGAGTAAATGTTTAGGAGAATAGATTTAGGTAAAGTCTTAAGGAAGGAAATATTATATCCTTGTTCTAGAAGCCAACGAAGTCAGTATTCTTTGAATGTGGTGAGAGGATATTGTCAGCCAGGGTAATTTTGAATTTTAACTTAGCCATAGTTAGAGTCCATTAAAAAGGTTTTAAGACTATTGACTTGAACATATTTGCATTTAGAAAACCACTTTGTTATGCTGTGAAAAAGGAATTGAAGAACAGCAGGGGATAATCGGAAGTCTGCTTAAAAGGCTGGATGTAGAAGTCCAGATGCTAAAAATGCTTGTGGCTTGGCCCTGAGGTTTAGCAGTGGTGAAGAGAAGGGGAAGGATCTGAAATTTATTTAGTGACAGAGAGGTGTCAACAATGGCTCCCAGGTTTCTGTATGAGACACCAGGTATATAAAGTAATATGTGTTGAGCTTGAGAGAACTCAAGAGTAGCCCAAGAGAGGGCCCAGTATGTGTGTGTGTGTGTGTGTGTGTGTGCTTGAAAATCGTGAGCTTTTTTCAGGATAGACTAGGTTTGAGATGCCGGTGATGTATCTAAGTGGATGTCAGTCAGGGATTTGGATAGATAGGTCTGGAGCTTCAGAAAGAGATATGGCCTGGAGATCCAACTTAGGAGTTGGTGGCTACACAGGTGGTATGTAAGTGGCTTGGAAGTGGGTAAGGTCATTTGGGGAGGAAAATGAAATAAGAGGATTCAGGATCAAGCCCTGAGGAACTCTAATACTTATTGATAAAACAAATGAAAAAGAGAGAACTAAATGAATGTGACTTTCATTTTTCTAAGGCCTTTTAAGCTAGAGGAAACATGGTATGGGACAGTGTTTTATTGTGTTTTTAATCGCTAGAGATAAGAAATTGTCTAACAGTCCTTGAAGGGCAACTAAATCTTTCCTGATGCAGTAGTGTTCACCAAAGGTACCTGAGCCCCTCCTGCTATTGTTGTTTCATGGATGAAAATATCAGCTCATGCTCCCGATTAGACTGATGGGCATAGCAATTAGTTTAGAGATTTATCATCTTTTTATTTTTATTTTTGGGGCATCACCAAGAGCAGACATAGATACAAAGTTATCTATTTGCTTTTTTTTTTTTTTTAAATATTATAAATAAGTGTGTGGTGGTGTAATTGCCAATTTGAGGCTTTACTTTTCATTTTCATAAAAGTGTTTTGCATTTCCTCTCATTTGCATTTTTTTGCTTCTCATTTTGAGTTTGCACACAGACCTGCCAAATAGACATCTAGTTTATAGGCCTGGCTTTGGAAGCCAGGCAGAAGAGAGCAGATACTGAGCATATGTTCTTCTGATATTGATGAAGTGAGTTTGGAAGAGGCTTGGAAGAAGTCTATTTCTCTCCAGCCACCACCCCCTCTATGAATATTTTGGGTACACTTATGCTAGAATATTCTAAATAAGTACCCAGCTATGATGATTATTTTTTATCATAATGATTCTGAAAACCTTTAGGTTTATTCAGGATTGCTCTACAAGCAGAAGGTATTGGTGGAGTCTAATTTTAATAGTGGTGATCAGTAAGATATCCACCCAGATTGTAAGGACTGGGCATTTTGTGACGAGAACAATGCCTACCAGATAATAGGTATTCAATAAAAGAAGAGAAGCAAGGAGGAGTGCAGAGTGCATCCTGGAGAGGCAGATTTGAAGTTAGACATAGAATCTATTCAAACAATGCCTAGGAATGATATTTTGGTAAATTTGATTTTTTTTTTTTTTTTTTTTTTTTGCATTTTAAGAAACCCTTATTGTTCAGAGGTAGAGGTAGTGTGGTCAACTCCAGTTAATCAAGCACAGGATGGTCAGAGTTGGTTTCAAAGAGTATCTGGAGGAGTTTGAGGAAGTTGAAGAACTTTGAAGTACAAGTGCCTTACTTAAAGTCACTGGTGTACAGACGATGCTGCATCTCCTTCCTTGTAAATCCTTTAATGTTCCTCTCAGAATCTGGGTTATGCTGGCATTTGTTTTCTTTTGTATGTCTAGGTTTTATGTGACTGCCATAATGGCATTTAACTTTTATATATCTAAGTTTTAGGTCACTGCTAATTTATGATGTAGTCCTGTCTTAAAAAGACAAATGAAGCATGTGGTCAGGAATTTAATAGAATGGTATAGTGCTGGGCCAAGTGGCTGCAGGGACATTTGAGTTCGTAGTGGTTCTCACATTCCTTATTGCAGTTGGCGAATCTGCTACATCAAGTTGCTGCCGATATTCAATAAGCAATTCCTGCCTGAGATCCATCTGCATATGGCTACATATGGTTTATTTTGTTTTTGACTATACTAAAAACCCTTACATTTTCACCTGAAGGTGAAATTCCTGTTTGGAATGAAGATAGTAAGGATTTTTTAATTAACTCCCCAGAGGAGCCTGAACTACTTTTTTTCGGATTAAAAAAATTGAAAGGAGAGCAAATCAAACCAGAAGTTTCCAAAAATATCTTTTTTTTTGGAAACAGAAAAGGGCAGAACTAAGTAATAGCACATGACAAGTCTGAAAGGCCTGTAAACACGGGCGAGACTAGATACGTGCTCTCTTTGGTTTGTTTGCTCTGAACAACTGGATTCAGCTGTATATTTTTCCCATCTTATAAGCATTGTTGTGTCTGGACAGCTATTAGTTCAAATTAGACTGATTTTCCAGTTCTATAAAACTCTTCATCTGCATCGTAGATCAAGTGCATTAAGTTACTTCCTGCAGTGCACAGCTGGAAACATTCTCTTCGGCAACATTTTGTTTAGTCCCATTCTTATTTTATACCCAATGTGTTCCTACACGCCCACACAGCTCAGTATTTCAACAGGCAAGAATCTCCTTTTCTTCCTTGACACTTCTGAGAACATTTTAAATTGGCATGTTCTCTTTTGTCTTTTAAAAAGACCCAATCACTTGCAAACAGCTCTGTTTGCTTGCATGAATATTTTTTGAAACCCTCCACAGACCTAGAAGACTGAAATGGAAAGTTAGAAACGTTCAGAGAGTTTCCTCTTATTCTCTTGAGAGGTGAGTGGCAGGTGCTTCTCATGAACTAGCAAGAGAAATATTGTGTACCAAGATTGTGATGGCAGAAAGAAAGAAAAAGAGAAATCTTATGTTGCTGTAAAGAATATAAAAATTTTAAAACTCATTTAAATGTGGAATATATTGAAGATAATTGTATCATAGACTGAATAACTTTTCCAGAGCACATTTCCATGAACCATCTGTTATCAATTATATTAGTAGTGGTCTTTATAAGCTGGACTATGAATGTTAACCAAAAAATCACTTGAGAAATTAAAAGATAAACATAAATGTATGCAAATATGTGTTTATACTGTTACATAGCTATGTAGGTATATATCAGTAACTTTGAGTGTTAATAATAAGAAGAAATATAAGTACTAGAAACAGGCAATGAAGACAACTACTTCACAACATCCATTGAGTCTAATATTTAAACTGATGAAAACATGATGCAAGTCATTTCTTGATTATTTAGAAATTCTTTCTGCCAGATTATATCAGAAAGTTTTTTTTTCAAAGACATGAGCTAGAAAGGGTCAATTTTAAATGGTGGTTTACCACAGTTCACACAGTTAATCAAAATAGAGGGCACAATGAAAACATGGAAACTTTTTCACCATGAAACAGATTTTTTTTAACGAGGTACCAGGGATTGAACCCGGTACCTTGTACATGTGAAACATGTGCTAAACCACTGAGCCATACCCTCTCCATGAAACAGAATTTTTAGAGGGACATGATGGCCACTTCTGATCATGGCCATTGTATAAGCATTGTGTAAATAGTCAGCGTGTATTTGCAATTAGCGTCACTTCTATTTGTTGAGGTGCAGTGGTCCCTTCACATTTTGTCCCATAGATGTTGAAATGACGTCTATATATTTATCTACCTTTTCAGTAATAATGAAGTTCCTTTCTTTTGATCTTCCTGTCCTTGCTGTGTGTATCTGCGCATGTGCATGTGTGTGTGCAGGAATTTAAATAAATATATGATCTTCATGCCCATCTGGCTTCTTGGTCACAAGCAACAGAAATCTTTGATACTGATTAATTTAATCAGAAATGTACTTGAAGTATACCACATAACTTGCAGAATTGTTGGAAAAGCTTGAAAACTGGTCTCAGGAGATGACAGCCATTTGGGCCAATCCAAGGTTTCTCTACCTGAGCAGCCAAGTCAGGGCTTCTTTGCAGGCTACAGAAATGGCCAATGCTGTCATCACTCTCTCTCACTCCCACTAGTACTGATGTTCCTGCCACTGCCATGATCTGGCCTTTCTTATATCCCTTGTCCTTGTTTTGCATGCTGCAGTCTCAAAGCCCTAGACCAAATTCATGTGCACATACGCTAACTGCTAGAGGGCAGAGAGAAGGAAGTTTGACATGAAAGCTTCCACTGGTGGGAGGAAAGGCTCTGCATATCATCATAGCCTCAATACTAAACACAATGCCTGTTACCCAAGAATAGAAATGGAGGCAGGATGTTGGACAGCCAAGAAATGACAAAAGTCTACTGCACTTTTCAAATGGGTTAGGGCTTTCATTTCATTGTTTTACTGAGCTATATTGCCGAAACTCAGAATTCTCCATTTCTACTACATCAAGGATTTGATTTATTGGTCTTTTTTTTTTCTGGATTTCTCTCCAGAAAGATTATACTAGTGCATGTAATTATCCTCAGTCAAAATTAAATTTAAATGCTATTATATGCCAGATAGTGTTAGTTACTAAGGAAACAAGAATGAACATGATGCTATCCCTGTAGTCAATAATTTTATAGAATAGAGATCCACTGTAAAAGATATTAAAGTAACAGTATGATGAGGGTTATAATAAAATATTAATTAAGTACTATGCAGACACCAAAGAGGAAATAACTAATTCTGTGTGGCAGAGTCAGAAAACAGTTTCATAGAGCAGGGATATTTGGGCGGGCTCGTGGAAGTTTTGTAGATGACCATGAAGCACAAAAACATTGTATGCAGAAAAGACAGACTAATGCCATGAAAAAGTTTCCAAAGTAGCTGGTATATTTGTAAGCAGTAAGATATCAGCCCACTGCATGTGTAGGAAGGCATGGAGAAGTTGGTAGTCTTGATTATGAATGTTCAGATATCAAGGAGTTTGGCAGCAATGTGGCAGGCAACAGGCAACTTACATAGGTCTTTAAGCAGGAAAGTGATATGATCAGATTTAAATTTTAGGAAGATAAATTTCAATGGTGGTATGAAGAGTGAACAGAAGTGGAGTCATGGCAGGAAGAATACTTAGGGCGCCTTTGCAATAGATATAAAGTAAGGATAGACTATCAGTATATACAGGTAGATATGTATGTAGACCAAGTTAAGCTAAAGAGAAGGAAGTACACTGAAAGCAGAAATATTAGAATGGAGAGAAGCAAGATATTTTGTTCACAAAGCACCTTTTAACATAGCCTGGTTTCTGTGGGATAAAGTTTTCCTAATGCTTGTTTACGCTTACCTATTTAGTAAGAATGACAGAGATTAGGGGGATAAAGAAGACTGTGAATCAGGTACCAATTTCTTTGTGGACTGTCTTCAGGAACTCAGTCAATAATGGAGATGAGTATATATAAAGGGTGAGTAATACAGGCTTTGCAAAAGAAGTTGTTGACTGACAAAGGAACTGATGTGTAAGTAGCATTGAGGAGCAAGGAGAGGCTGGATTTTCCTCTCCCAGCAATTCTAGGGCTCCATTTGGGAGATCGCAGAGTGGTGTCATTGCTAGAGGAAACCAAGTCTTTAAGGAGCATTTTCTTAATATGAAGAAATTTGGAAATGATTTGTGGGAGTTGGTAAAGCTATGACAGAAGTTGACCTGTATAAGGTGTAAAAGAGAACTAGAGTGCATAAGTTTCAGGAATGATGTAGGAGCTAATAAGGATTTTCACTTTCTGTAGTGAGGGAAGTGAAGCAGGTCTTTAGTAATACGATTAATTTTCAATGAAAATGCTTCATATAATAGAAATAATAGATTATGCACTCTTTTCTGTGAAGCTTTTTTCATTTGGCTTGTTCTTTTAGAGTCATTAAGTTGTTGCATGTATAAGTAGTTTGTTCTGTTTTAATGCTTTGTTTTACTTGGTAATATGAATACACCCGTTTCCATATCAATTCTCCCATTGATGGAAGCTTGGGCTCTTTCTAGTTTTGGCTATTATGAGAAAAGCTGTTATGGGCATTCATGTAAAAGTTTTTTGCAGAGACATATGCTTTTGTTTCTTCTGGGCATTTACCTAGGAGTGGAATTGTGGTATGAGCACATGGGTCTAGGTTTAAATCATTAGAAAGTGCCAAACAGTTTTCTAAGATAATTGTACTTATTTACACTCCCAGCAATGGATTAGAGTTCCAGTTGCTTCACAAACTTGTAAACATTTGTTGTTGTCTGTCTTTTTAATACTGTACCATACTACTTAATGTAAAACATAAGAACCTTGCAAATATATAGGTTTCCTCCACCCTCCCACCCTGCCATTCTTTTATGTTATATTTGTCATATGTATTACATCTATATACATTGTAAACCCCACAAAGCAATCTTATATTCTTAACTTTAAGCATTCATATACATTTTACAGGATTTAGGAAAAAATAGCCTATTGAAATTTTTCATGCTTACTTATAATTTCTTCATCACTACCAATTTTCTCTTAATTCCATACAATGATTTATTTTAATTCTGATACTGTATTTTTCAATTCTAGAATTTACATTTGGTATTTTTAATTGTTTTTATCTCTCTGCTGAGATATCCTATTTGTTTTTTGTTAAAATCATACAGTTTATTATGTCCTTGAGCATAATTATAAAAGCTGCTTTAAAATATTTATTTGTTAATTCCAGTATCTGTGTCATTTCAGTGTTTATCTCCATTGATGCTTTTTCTCTTATTTAGGGATCACATTTTATTGTGGGTTTTTTTTTTTTTTTTTTTTTTTGTATGTCTAATTTTGTTTTGTTTTTTAATTATCCTGGATGTTGTGAATAATACAATGTAGAAACTCTGAGTTCTGTTATGTTCCTGTGAAAAGTAGTGATCCAATTTTTATTTTTTTGTTACATCAACTAGTTAACTTGTCTGTACTCCGAATTCTGTCTTCCCTGTGGAGTGCAGGATCTGTAACCTCTGTACAGTTCTTTTAGACCTAGCTGTGTATTTGGAGTCTACCTAACATGTATAGATTGGGCATCAGTGAGAGATTTGGGTAGAGACAAAACACAGATTTGAGACTCCCTTTCTGTGGTTCTCACTTTTCTAGCATTTGTCCCCTCACGTTTCAGCTGCCATGGTTGCCCTCAGTTCCATTCTCTGGTTCTTCAAGCCGGTGGGCTTTTATTTGAGTTTTAGTCACCCTGCATGGTGTAGCCTGGAGCTCATCCAGTGTTTTTTACTCTTTTAAGCATACACCTCCCTCCTAGCTTATATGTTTTCAGTTGCTCTCCAGTGTCTTCATGTATTTGTTTTTTAAAAAATATTTTGTCCAGAGTTTATATTGGTTATATGCAGGAAGGTTACTCCAATAGCAGTTCTGCCACAATTACTAAAAGCAGAACCTCTGTATATAGATTTTTAAAAATGCTTCTGCCATTTGAAACTAGAATGTGGTATTTTTCAGATTAAAGACCATCAAAATCATGCAAACATATATGAATATACCACATTATTTGAATACCAGAGCAAGCAAATTTAGTACAAACACATCTAAATAAAAACTGAAAAATTTGGTGAATTTTCTAAATGTTTGCCATATGGTGGCAGAATATATATATATATTTATTTTTTTTCTAGATAGTCTTTTTACAAAGTATAAATATTACAGAACAAAATATATATTATTTTATGTAGGGAATAGACATTTTTTCTTTTTACAGAAGAGAGGAAAGAGTATGTTGTGTTGAGCAGGTGCCTTTTCATTACAGTACCAGGAAATTCATTCTCAATTCACTTCAGTTGCAGAGGATTATGCAGACATTTAAAACCCCAGTGCTTTTTCCCAAGCAAGAATCAGCACCTGGGGACAGTACGTATCCTGATCTCTAAAATATATATATGATATATGTCTCTATATATAATATTTATTTTGTTCAGCCTTTGTTGCTTGTAACTACAAGTCCACTGAATTTATTTAGTCTAGACACTATTCATAAAATATGTCAATCATAATTATATGCATATTGATTACTGACTTTTATGTCATTAACATTACATGACATCAGATTGAATTAAGAGGCTGTAAGTTATTATCATATAAAGGTTCATTGGCTATTTGCAGTTCATTTATACTTGCAATTTTTACATAATCTTAACAAAATAAACCATATTGAATATGGCAATAAATATTGTACTGTTGTTTTTGTATGGGAATAAACAGGTACAGCCTAATAGATTTAACATATAATGAAAATGGCTACAATCTATAATATGACATGCTGAAGATACAATAAGAGCTCAGATATTGATTAACTCTTCAAATTGATCATTAGCAACTAACCGGGGATCTTCCTTGACCAATATACTTTTACCGGTTAAAAAAAAAATAAACAGCAAAATAACTGATGAAGTTTCAAAAAGGAACTGTTCCCTGACCACAAAGCAAAGCAGTTAAGTTAGGAAAAGTTTAATTTTGAGGACATGGTTGATAAGCCTAATCGAAATAAATCAATGGAAAGAACTGAAAGATAATAAATGTATATTTTATTAATAACTTTAAGCTTTGGGCAGAAGTCTCTTTGAAGCAATAATGGGGTGATGACTGGGTAAGGTAGTTCCTTTATTAAATATGCAAATCAATCAGGTTTGCGGGGGACCAGGTTTTGGCTCTTCTTCATTCCCTGACAAGAATAAGGCTCCGAATTAAAGAGCTGAATCAAATCTTAGTTATCAATTGTACCAATTCATAGCTTTGTGCTAGTTGTTTATGCTCTATGAGCTGCAGTTTCTTCATCTGTAAAATGGGACTGTTAGAACTTGTCAAACGGGATTAATGGGGGATTAAGTAATATAAAGACTATGAAATAGCTTCTGAATAAATATGACTTCCATGCCTGTGACCCTTTTCTTTCTATGCGGTTTTGCTCATATTTTATTAATTTTATTCTGTGGGGAATCTGGGATGGAATTCAATTATATATTTTCAGAACATACAAGTATACATTAAAATAATGTGCACCAGCCGGTTTCACTTTCTAGCCTTCTTCCGTGATACTCAGGCCTGGCAAGCATAAGCCTGGCCAGCTTGAATCAGATGCCACAGGACAGCACGAAAGCAGGGCAGGGGACGTCTTACTCATGCCTCAAAATACAACCCAAGGTCAGGGCCATGACTAGGAGGTGAGGGAGGACAGGAAGATCACCGAGCACAACGGAAAATGGCCTGGGCCAGTTTTTCTACCTGCGATGGTTTTTGAGTGACTAACCCGGCTTTCATTAAAGGGACCAGAAGTAGTTGGACCACCAAACTTATCCTACAGGCCAGGAGGCTGAAAACAGAATGCCCAGCATATCTCTTTCTTCTTACTACCCACTTTCCCCCCTATAAGCTAAACTGGAGGAAAAACGCCACTGAAACAAATTACTAATAGTGACAGATATGTGTTGTTTGTTTTGATACACATGTTAACCATTATGTATACTCCATCTATAATTGATATCTATAACTACATTAATGTCTATGCCTATCTATAGCTTACCTACATCAATAGCTATATAATCACAGAATCTTGCAGGTTAGCGCCTTTACAGCTTCACGTCTACTGTCAGGCACTCAACTTGATGTAAGCTTTCAGGCTAAGGTACATAACGCATGCTGTTCCCTCTGCTTTTTCCTTTGGCCTTTTTCTCTATCCGACCAACTTCTATTTATCCTTCAAGATTCAGCTTGATACCACTTCCCACAACAGGCCCATCTTAATAACCTTTCAAACCCACTCTTTTTACTGTGTCTGGCACATTGAATGTGTTGAAAACATATCTGATGACATAATAATTGTATAGTTGAATGCACAATAGTGATGAATGGCAGGAAGAGATAGATATACAGACAGACTTTGTTAATTTAATCATATATACCAATTTAGAGAACATAAGGTCTAAGGTGGAGAGATAATGCCCTGGAAATGATCTAATTATTTTAAAATTAGTAACCTGACAAACTTCTCAAAATTGCTTTAGGTAGTTTCAAATAAAGCCTGTCTATGCAGAAAAGGTATAAATAACAAGATAATAACCCCAAGGGTTGAGATAAGAGGTGAGTTGTTGCTTTTTCTTATGATGTTACTTACCTCTTTGATATTTTTGAGAGCTATTACACTAGTCAAATAAAAGGGTGTACTCTGCAGCAAGGATACTTGCGTTCAAATTACAGCTCTGCTGCTTGATAGTTGGGATCCTGAGAAAGATGCTGAACATCTCTGTTTTCTTAATAAAATTGAGGTAATAGTAGCATGTAGAGCATGTGGGTGCTGTGTATTACAAATTAGTCAATGCAGGTAAGAGTTTTAGAGCAATGCCTGATAAAAGAGTGCCTTGCATATTATAAACTTTCATTTGTGCGGGTGATTGTTTTGTTGTTGTAATTATTATTATTATGCAGATGATACTGAAGAGCATTACATGAGGCCAACATTCATCATTCATTCATCTACTCATTTTACAAATTTATTGAGTGCCTGCTTTGTACCCTGTATGTGCTAAATTCTGAGGATAAGGTGGAATACCCTTATGAACTCAAAACTCTGGGGACCTCAGTAATGTGAGGACATAAAACTTGTCAATGAAAGGCTTTCTGTCAGAAGTTGAGCTGAAATAGACTTACTTGGCACATTTTTTTAAAGCTGGGACAACCTAGATGGTTAGCATGTTTCTTACATAAATTCAGTCAAATTATCTATAATCTCAAATTCACTTTTTCAAGAGGAGTTTTTCAGTTAAACAGTGTCCTCTAAAGAGTGACTTTACTATACTGACATTGTAAGGAGATCTATGAAATGCAAATACTAGTTGTGCATGAAACAGAATTGATATTAAGTTGCAAAAAGTAAAAGAGCCTGAGTTGCATTCTCATATGGAATGAAAGTCCTCCCCAGCCCAACCCTGAGATGTTATGTAGGCAAGCCAAACACTTGTCTTAAGAAGTGGTTTCTGGTATATGATCAAGGACTACTGTGATGACTTGTTCCTTGTAAAATGTTGCTGTATGATATGGCTTTGTAGCACAGAGGCAGTAAAGAATGGCTTTCAAAATTGTTCATTGATCTTTCTTTTCTCCAGTTGGGATATAAACGAGTTATAACAACCATTTATGCCAAATGATAATTGGAGCATAAAATGACCATGAAAAACAAAGATGCATAGTTTTGCAAGAAATTCACATGTGATTGTAGTTTATTACTAGATATAGAAGAACTGAAATGGAAGCTGGAAATAGTTCTTTGGAGGATGCAATAAGGTCTTTATCAATGCCATGAACAGAATATTTTTTAATATTAGATTGTTAGAGATGAGACCTTCTTTCTAAATAAATATTGGAGGTTAAATGTTATGAATATAGCCTTAGATTCCAGATTTAAGAACCAGAAAGAAAAAAGAGACATTTTTTTGATAACACATGCTATTTATGCCATGTACTGTATTAAGTCAGACAGTCAATTATCACTAATTATTTCATTTTTGGATTAATTTAATGTTCTGAAATATATCATACCATAACTGTCTCTTAAAATTTTATTTATTTATCCGCCCCCCCTTGCTGCTTGTGCTCGCTGTGTCCATTTTGCTGTGCGTTTTTCTGTGTCTGCTTGTCTCCCTTTGTTGCGTCATCTTGCTGTGCCAGCTCATCACGCCATGTGGGCTGTCAGGCCAGCTTGTCTTCACCAGGAGGCCCTAGGAATTGAACCCGGAGCCTCACATATGGTAAACGGGAGCCCAACCACTTGAGCCACATCTACTTCCCAGAATTTTATTTATTTTTAATTTTTTTATAGGAGGTACTGGGAGTTGAACCCAGGACCTTGAACATGCAAAGCAGGAGCTCAACCCCTGAGTTACACTTGCTCCACCATAATTACCTTTCTTTTTTTTTAAAGATTTATTTATTTCTCTCCCCTGCCTCATTGTTTATGCTTGGTGTGTCTCTTCGTTGTGTGCTGTCTGTGTCTGCTCATCTTCTTTTAAGAGGTACCGGGAACCAAACCCAGGACCTCCCGTGTGGGAGGGAGGTGCCCAATCACTTGAGCCACATCCGCTCTCTGCTAGTTGTATCTCCTCGTTGTATCTCCTCGTTGTGTCATCTCATTGCGTCAGCTCACCGTGCCAGCCAGTTGCGTCAGCTCTCTTTCTTGCTCGTCTTGCTCGTCTTTAGGAGGCACTGGGAACTAAACCTGGGATGTCCCATGTGGGAGGTAGGTGCCCAACTACTTGAGCCACATCCATTCCCATAATTGCCTTTAACAATACACCAAAACCATGACACTTTGCTTCTGGACCAAACATCTTCATTTGCTCATCTTTTTCAGGTTTATTCCCTGCTGTGCTGAATCTTGCTTCTAATGCTCTCATCACCACCAATGCAACATGTGGAGAAAGAGGGCCAGAAATGTACTGCAAATTGGTAGAGCATGTCCCTGGGCAGCCTGTGAGGAACCCCCAATGTCGAATCTGCAATCAAAATAGCAGCAATCCATACCGTATGTATCTTAGTGTCTATTTGTATAACATTGGGTAATGTATAACTGAGCAATTTGGAGGCTAAGCTATATTAAAAACCAAAGGGCTTGGGATCCCAAGAATTTTTAGAATTTTCTTCCACTTTGCTTTTTTTATGACTCCTCACAGTTATTCAACAGACATTATTGATGTTCTTTATAATACCAGGTACAATACTTGATGAGGGTTCTGTAGCTGAAGGCACGTGGCAGTCCTTAAACCTTCTGTAGCCAGAGTGGTATCTGAGGATGTTGTGGAGCAAGTTGTTACATGGTGAGTCATGGGAACACAGGCTCAGGCACAACAGAAACTTTCAGCAAATGACTGCTTTGTTACTTACACAGAACAAAGAGTTCAAAAGAGAGCTCATCAGAGGTCAGCTGCTCTGGTCAGTGTTGGTGGGGGGGGCTCTACAGGCCACATTTCCCATTGTAGAGGAGAGACAAATCTATGCTGCTGGAGGGCAGGGTATTTATACAATCCAGGGGGGGATACCCTGCCACTGAGTGTTGGCAGCCCTGGTAAGCAGCTGCTTGTTCCCCCGGGGTTTAAGGTATGGTCAGGATTCTCCTTTAGACCTAACATGTCCCTTGGGGTGCAGAATGGAAACATATCGAAATATCTGCACACAATAAAAAAAGGAGAGGATGGGGTAGGTGAGGGCTGGGAGATGGCTGCTAGGTATGTTCTGACTTCCCCAGCAGATGCGGTTATTAATTCACACTCTCAACAAATATTTATTAAGCACCTATTATTTCATTAATAGTTCATTGGTCACTTATGTGTCAGGTAGTGAAGAAAGGGGCAAGAAACAGGCAATTGCTATACAATGCTGTAAGTACAAAGGAAAGATAGAGCTCAGGTGCCTAAGGGAGATAGAAGGGCCACAAACTCAGTTTTGGGGTATATGAAGGGTTCCCAGAAGACGTGCTATCTAAGCTGAGAACCAAGGGGAAGCTTGAGCTGACCAGGTAAGGTGAAGGGTGGAAGAGAAGAAGGAATGCCAGGAAAAGAATCAGAATAAGACAGAAAAACTTACTTGTTCAGGAAAGTGCATGCAGTTAGAAATGGCTGGAGCTGAGAGTGTCAAAGGGTAGGATGTAGAAATGAGTCTGGTGCCCAAGGCTGGACCCAGCCTAGGAAGGCTCCTAAATAACCACAGGAGGAGTGACTTAAATAGAGGCGCCGTATAACTCTCCCTTACTGGTATCCATGAGTCATGCTGATATCCATGTATTTATTTAACAAATATTTGACAGGAATATAATGTGAAATCCTATGTAGTCTATAACTTAAGAAACCTAGAGGGTAAGTGAATGCTAAGGAAACATATAAAGAGGTCATCTAAAGGTTCCGTGGAGAAAGTGACTCATGTGCTGAATCTAGCTTGGAAAGTATGAATTAATAATATGAGGAGGAAAAGTACTATGAAAGGAAAAGCACATGTAAATCTGAAGGTATGAAACGGAGAACTATAAGTTACCGATTTAATGGATAAAGAATTTGTGTGGCATAGGGGAGAATGGTATGACATACTTCTAGATATGGAGATTGACATAGAAATAGATGTTGACAAATCATCAAGTATATGTATGTATAGGGGAGGTTAATAAAGTATTTAATGCCAATTGAGGTGTTATAATGGGGGAAAACACTGACAAATAAATGATTTTTAAATTTCCTCAGTTTTCCTTCTCTTTTTTTGAAGTTATAAAACTTTAAAAATGGAAAGACCTTTCTTCCACAATTTGCTTTTTTATTTCAAAAGGAAGGTTGATAGGCATTTTGCCATTCTTCCTTTTAGCCAGTTAAAGGAAAAGCATGTTCCATTCTCTATTATATAATTTAGAGATGCTGAAAGTATTAATATGTTTGGAGAATTGGGACATTTGTGATTTAAATTGGTGATCTAACATATCATAGAATGTTTTTTTAAAAAAGCAAAAAAACATTTAAGACATCAAAGAAGACAACCCTGGGAAACCTTTCTAGCCTTTTTTGTTAAAGAATCTGGCTAATTTCTAGGCTGCAGGTTTTATATTATAGGCATGGAAGGGGAAGTGATGGGATTCATTAATATATGTTTGCTATTTCTTGTATAGAATGATAATGAAACCAAATATTGAGAATTAACAAATAGCTATAGTCACTGATTTATTATATAGATGTTTTCTTTTAGTATAAAACACATTGAAATACTCATTGAACTATAGTTATAGTCTTGATGTATATTAACCTTTTAAAGTAACTAGAGACAAATATCTATATTATAACTCACTGAAACTTGTTTCTTTGATGCAAATACTGTTTTAGAACTTCCTAATTTTTACCTTGTAACTGGACAATCAGGAGTTAAATTTCTGAGTGGCCTTACTTGTATTCTCTTACCTTACTCCACATACTCCAGCTGCATTTTGTAAATCCTTAACAACCCTTAATGGTCCCCTTTCTTCAGCTTAGTCCTTGTACTTGTTATTTCATATTAACTAAGCAATTTGCAACTGTTTAGCTTAGCTTCCTCACTTCTTATCTTATATGGATCAGACTATTTACAAATTTATGTATAACCTAGTTGGACTTTGTCAGTTCCTAATGGACGTTAATTAAGCAATTTATGACCCAGTTTGTAACCTGTAACCTTGCTTACACACTTCCAATTGAACAAATCAATTAATACCCCAATGTGACTATCTCCACCTCCCTTTGTTTGGATTTCATAAAAATCCAGTCAGGGAGAACAGATTTGAGAATTATTTTACTTATCTCCTGTTCTCCTACTTTGCACAAACTACAATAAAGACTCTACTTTGCACAAACTACAATAAATACTCTCACTCTCTTTGAAATCCTAGTTTTTGAACACATCAGGCTGATTACCCACGTATTTGTCTGGCAACAATTAGGGCAAAGGACCTAAGTCAGAGCCCTGTGGAAACATCAAAAGCTAAGGGAGATGGGTGAGTAGAATCCAGGAAGACCATGAAGGAAAACAGTGTTCAAGGGAGGAAATCAGGAGAATGAAGCATCTTATACCTGAGGAAGAAAAGCATTTTCAGGAAGAGAGAACAATCAACAGTGTTAAATGCTTCCAAGATATCAAGTAATAAAAGTTTAAAAAAGGTTTCCCTTGATTTTGGCAATATGAGCATCCATTACAGACCTTGTTAATGCAGTCAGTAGACTGAGGATGGAAGATGGCAAACTCACATTGCAGTGAGGTGATAAATAAATGGTAGAGAAGGAGAAAGGAGAAGTGTAGGAATATTCTCTCAGGTGTCTTTAATGTGAAAAAGAAGGACCTGAGCAGAGAAGGATGCGGTTCTGAGAAAGTTTTCAAGGCAGGAGATATTTGAGTCAGTTTAAATGCTCATGGGAAAGGCCAGGAGACAAAGTGAAGACAAAGGGGTAGTGGTGGTGATCTCTCTGGAGGTAAAAAAAAAAAAAAAGATAAGACATTAAGAACAGGTGAAAAATCTTAAATTAGGGACTAGGACCTCTTAACTTATTGAATCAGAAAGCAAGAAGGATGATTAGAGGCAGATAGAAGAAAGGATTATGGAGGAAATTCGTACGTGGTGGCCTTAATTTGCCCATTAAGATGTAAGTCTACGTCATCTGCTGAGAAAAGAAGTAAAAATTTACATTAGACTCTTTTGGGGAATAGGAAAAATATCACTGGACCACACTGAGAACAAGGTGAGAAGTCCATATGGGGTAAAATTAAGGAATCAAATGTTTGGAGTAATACTCATGGAGTTTTACAGAGTAAATGAAATGGAAGTCAAGGCCAGAGGCTGGAGAATAAGTGGATTTATGGATTACGAGTTTTTGCTTCATTAGGGTTAAAGATGAAGTCTGATGGGGAGAAAAACCCATTTGTTTGGGGACTGGTGGCCTTGATGACTTCTTAGAGCATGTAAGAAAGCCTGAAGACATGTAAATGGTGGTTGGGAGTGTGTGGCTTCATGTTTAGGATGGGTTGGACAAAGGGAGAGTTAGAGAAAGAATGCAAAAACATAGATGATAGATTAGATAGCTAGACAACACATGATAGATAGATAGATAGATAGATAGATAGATAGATAGATAGATAGATTTTTCTTCAGAACCAATGCCAGTCTACACATAGACTATTAGTGAAAGAAATGCTTGGGCACAGGAAGCAATTTAGCAAACATTCAATGCAGTAATTTCAAAGACTAAACTTTGTAGTACGTATTATAAATGATGTATAATTTCCAAGAAGGGAAAATCAGTGGGAACCCAATTACCAAGGGAAAACTCCAAGTAGTAAGGCTAAACCCAGACTTAGCTGGGCATTAAAAAAGATGAAGTAGGGGAGTGGATGTAGCTCAAGTGATTGAACACCTGCTTCCCATGTAGGTTCCAAGCAAGTTAAACACGTGCTTCCCAGGTTCCATCCCCGGTATTTCCTAAAAACAAAAACAAACAAGAAAACAACTTTCATTGGGAAGTGGATGTAGCTTAGTAGTTGAGTGCCTGCTTCCCATATACGAGGTCCTGGGCATCTGAGATAAGAGGGTAAGGCATTTTAGGAAAGTAGAGAATGAAGGGAAAAGTGTACAAAGTCATAGAGACTGGATGAAAGAAAGATGCAAAGATTGGAGTGGAATATGATTGAGGAGGGATTCTTGGTTGGAAAAATAGATGAGATGCAATTGCCAAATTGAGTCCAAAATCTATACTGTCACTTCCCTCCTCAAAGTTCCATATTCAAGATCTCTTGTGTCTCAGAAAAAAAGACTCATATTTAAACCATTCTATTCCATGTTTTCACGTTGAGATAAAGTGAATAAAATGTTTTAGTAAAGCATGATGCATAGGAAGTATACTTTGTAGTTCCCCATTTTATTTACTTGCATTCTTTTAAAATTTATCACAACCTGGATTTGTTTTAAGTGATTTTTAAAAAAAATTTACCAGCTCCATTACACTTCAAAGCTCTGTTTTGGCACTAGATATTTAGAAAGAATAATAGCCCACAAGAATAAATACCTAGCAAGAAACTACATGGAGTAATAAATACATCTGTAAGGTTTATACTTAATTACCACACAAAGAAAATTAAGCTTGAACTTCCTGTTAATAGATTGTGCATCTCAATTGAAAACTAGCAGTTTGAAAGGCTTACTTCAATAATTCCCTCATCAATCTTCAGATGCAGTTAGCCCGTGGGTTGACTTGCACAGCTATATCCCTATTGAGGATGTTACAAGCTTCCATCTCCTTTTAAATAAAGCTAAGCCAACAATTAATCAGTATTTCCAAATTAATTATGATTACTCTTTTATAATGGGGATTATGGTTAATTGTTGATTCATCTCTCAATCCTCCTTTTCGTGACTAATTCTCATATCAATTTGACCTGACATGGCAGATATCAAAATTTCCAATTAGACAGCTTCCCTCCCTCACAGTTACCTAGGAGCCACAGATTTGATTGGGAAACATGGCTGTTTGTGTTTTTCTATCACACGCTAAACCCGTGGTCTGTAAAGAAGATTCGGGCGGATGTTTGGGGAAGGTTGGCTATGATATTTATTTTTCTTCAGAAGCAATGCCAGTAATATTTCATTTCTGGCATTGATTGCTCACGTGCTAATTTCAGTAGCATCCACTCACACCACCAGCGGCATCTGTTTGATATTTATGGTTCTGGTTTTGCTGTCATGAAGTCCTAACACCTTCCTTAGCTTCAACAGAACAATTTAACTAGTGATAATTATTAAATATATTCAGCAATTTTACTTTCCATTAATGAGACATGATGGTGCACTTCAGTGGACTGCTAATGTGATAAGACTTGGTACAAAACAACGTCCATCCGGCTGCTTAGTTGAATTAAACAACCTGCCAATAAAAATGGAATATTTTTGTCCTGCCCTTTATACTTTTATCATGACTGGGTCAAAGTCAAAAAGCCTTTGTGATTTCAGTTAAACAGGAGACTCTACTTATAATAACATTAATATGTAATTAAATGTTCACAATCTGAAAAGAGGCAAATTTAATGAATAGTCACTCTTTCCTATTTTTTTTTTTCTTTTGAAGATGATTTAACTTTACTGTCAGACTGCTACTGTATCAAGGACCTAATTTTGCCTGATCTTAATTAAAAATTTTTTTTTTTTTTATTCAATGCAGTTTTGTCTTTGAATTTCAGAACAGTGTGCATTTTGGACAGATGTATCTTTTAGTTTATATATTTGCATAATAATAGCCTATTAATAGTTGCAGTGTGATTCTAGGAAACCTGTGATTCAAGAGTTCTCATTCAATATGTTTTCACTGGTCCACGGCAAAATGAGAAAATCAGGACAACATTCCAATTTTGTGTGGGAAAATAAAATTGATACATTTTAAAAGATTTTCCTTTATTTTGATATTTCTTTTTAACTTTTGTTGGCTTTTGAATGTCTTTTATGCTATAAAATAATGGAAATATTATATTAAATGGCAGTAAAATAGATGGGAGGTTGCTATTATTTATAATTTGAATGTTTTCACTTGGAAAAATAAAAAGCTAGAATGTCTTTGTCAATTCCCGAAATATCTCTCTCTCTCATTTTTTAAAAATTTTACTTTCCCTGAAATTCAAGAACATGGAAACTGCTGTCCTGAGTGGAGTTTTTCTCTCTCTATTTCAAAGGCGACATAGAGTGTAAGTGACTTACCCAGTCAGTCAGGACGAAATGGTGGGACAGGGACACAAATATCTAGCTCTTCATATTCCAGACCTTTACATTCCAAATATCCTGCTGCCTCATCACCATTATTATTAATAGAATAAATGTTTAGATTACGAACATCAGGTAGGCAATTGAGTGTCCACCGTGATGTGATTTGTTCATTATTTGAAGTATTTTGTAAATTCCTGTTTACAAAAGGACTGTGTTCTAATCTAAAAGGTTATTCATAGCCCATTCATTTGAAACATCCCTTCCCAGAGAATTAGTGTTATAAATGTCCACAAGACTGACACCCCAAAGCAGATTTCATCCATAATGAATAGGCGAGTACCAGGAAAGCCCAGCTTCCACTCTGTTTCCATGTCTACAGGCAAATATGCTCACTTCCAAGCGGGATGTGAGGGCCGTTGCACTTCCTGCAGCTCTGGGGATCGATTTAGGGTCTTCTCCAACGACCTTCCCACCCCTGCCTACCTCAGGGCTGGTTGAGCTGGGTCTGTGTAGAGGAGAAGGAAAGGAACGAAGCTTGTGCTTCTTGGAAAAAGAGAAGCAAAGATTTCAGATGAGGACCAAAGACTGGGAACTAGAATGACGTGAGGACTTTGCCAGAACGTGGGTAATGGTTAGGGTTTTAAGACACGTGGAGCTATGTTGGAGAAGATGAGGAATCTGGGAGGTTTGAGGATTGTAAGAAGAATTAGGGGGCCAGAGGAAGGGAATGTGGGGTGGCAATGATTGTCCACATCTCCACTTCCTAGCATCAATCCCCCTTTCACTTCTCACAATAGCTCCTGTTCGCCTCTATCTGGAATAAAGGGGAGGGGAGATTGGCGTTTGGTTGGCAGAGTGGTTTTATGTGCCATCCTCTCCCAACTTGTCATTATTATCCAGACTCCTCTGAGACTGTTCCTGATTAGGGGGCCAGGTAAGTGCTAGATGGGAGATTTTGAGATATCTTAAATTATGTTTTTAAAAAGTGGTAGGAAGTTGACAAGTTAAAAGCTTACTGCAAGAAGCCTCATAGGATGGATTTGACAGCATTTTGTATTAAAACCAGATATATTGGCTTGCCCAAGCCTTGGTAATAATGAATATGTCAGAAGGGCAAATCTTGAAGTACCTTTCAACCACATTTCAGGATTTTATGTTTCCGTTAAAGTTGATGGCACACTAGAACTGCCTGTAACAGTAGACTTTTTGCTTCTTTGAATGACTGACACATCAATTAGATTTCAGTATTATTTTTTCACACTTAATTTCTGTAGTTATCTTTAAAGCTGCCCATTTCAGTTGATGGTTTGTGTGCTAAGCAGCTTCTTCTCTGTGAGCCCTGGCATTTAACTGTTTCCCAGTTCAATGAACAATTGACGTCCAATAAATTCTGTTGAAGATATGAATTGCTTCCTTTTTATATTATTTAATGTTGCATAACCATGTGCTGCTTGTTTTAACCTATTTTGACTTTTTTTTTTTTAAAGAAACAACTGCAAAATTTAATCATATGATCTTTCCTCTTCCTTTCACATGCTGCTGTTGATTCAATAGAGAGACACCCGATTACAAATGCTATTGATGGAAAGAACACTTGGTGGCAGAGTCCCAGTATTAAGAATGGAATCAAATACCATTATGTGACAATCACACTAGATTTGCAGCAGGTATAGTGCCTCTTTCTTATCATTTTCTACTTATGAAATTGTACGTTGGATTTGCTATTGTTTGGTTAGTAGTTCTTGGATAACTCTTATTTAGTTGGTAGAAAGAGCACTCTATCCCATCACCCTCCATTATTTGCCTGCTACAATGAAAAAGGGGGCCTATTTTTGGTATATTGTCATTTAAAAATACTTGGCATTTATTTCTAATGCATAAGTAAAATCCACATGAAGGGTTTCATACTTAATTAGGAACTAACTTGGCCTTTGCTCATTGGAGTTAATGATGAAAATATGGATCAACAAAATTTCACATAAAGAAAATATAAGGCCATTGAAAAAACTTTGAAAAGAATACAGTGCTCCCAATCTGCTGATGGCATGAGTACTTAAAAGTTTTGGGATAACAAGGCCCTTGAGTAATTGCCTCTCATTACTGAGAGTTGAGCAAGCGGTGACAGTTGATTTTTAAATTAAACTAGGGCACAAAATGAGGTAACAAGCCTTGTAGTTGTATAAAATTGACATTGGACGTGAGAGTTTGTGTTGCATAGTCCTGGTTGCCTTCTGAGACTTATGTTCTTTTTTCTGCTTACAGTATATAGGTCAGGCTGAAGTTATTAATCAAGAATCACCACCACCACCAAATTATCTTGGCTTGCAAATAGGAAGGAATCTGGAAAAATGTTCCCTTATTTTGCTCTTATTATAAAAACAAAGGCTTATTTAATTGACTGAAGGCTGACTGGCTGTATTAGACTCAGATGGCCTGTTTCTCCTTTGCTTTCTGAAATCAGCATAGGAAAGCCCCCCAGCCACTCCCTGCTGGCCCTCGTGGACACAGAGCAGCAGGGGAGTTTGGAGTTAGTCAGGGGAGATGGTACCAATGGTTAATGCAGACTATGCCTATTGAGGTCATGGTTTTCACAGATGGCCAAAGTGTGGGGAAGAACCAATAGTGGGGGTTAGTCCCATTCTAAGGGGGTCAGGTAGGCACCAAACATTTCCTTAATGGCTGCCATTCCCACCTCCTTCCTAGGAGCACCACCGCATTCCTCCAAGGTGGGGGACACCTTGGAAAGGGATGCACTCATTCAGGACCTGCAGAGGGCAGGCAGCTCTCCTCAGAACCTGGCAACAGCAGTTGCTTAGTGCTCTATCTAAAAACATTATCAGCTGGCATGGATCTGTTTCTGCCCCTCCAGGTGTATAGCAGTTGACTGTCAGCCCTGAGTTGATGATACTTCCCACTGAGTCTCAGAGCACTATCTGGAAACGGCAGGGCATGCTACCACAGTGAGAGATCTGACAGTAGGTCAATTACGTCCTCTGCATGGATTCCCTGGCCATCCTAGCCTTGAATGGGGCTTCACTCCCTCCTAATGAAGATGACATAGTCCTTTATCATTCACAGCTATTGTCCCCCTTCCCTGTGATCACTGAAAGTCTGCCTTCCCAATCAGGAGTGAATCTGCTGTCAAAAACAGAGGGAGTCAGTAAACAGGGATGACTGATTGCTCTGGATCACGTGCCACTTATTCTTTTAAACCACACAGGGACAAAAGGTGTCAGTTACTACTAGGATTTGCACAAATCACTCTTTGAGCCTAACCACTATATTATTTTACTTATTATCAAACATAGCAGCTTGTCTCTCTTCTAGCATACGTTTGGCTGGTGCAATCACAAGTTTTTACCAAATCATTCCTATGCAGCCCACCTATCGTCATTAATTCAGCAGGTCAAAGAGTTTGCTGGAAAGCCCGTTATATTCTCCGAAGTTTACTTTGTACCCCAACTCATCCATTCCCACACAGTCTCTTAAGAGTCATATGAATTCATTTTTCCGGTTCTCACAGCACCCATTTAGTTTAATAGCCTTAAGAAGAGTGACTGCTTTTAAGACAACTGTTATTGTTTCATCTTTACAACAAGTGGTAGGACTCTGTTTATAACCCAGGTTTATGTGGCTCCAAAGTCTGGAATACACCATGTCAACATGGTACAGAGGAGACATCGTCAAACTGCCCCACATTCCAGAGTGGCTCCCACCCATATCCTTATCTCCCTCAGCCTTCTCCTGCTTCCTGCAAATACACTTACTCAAAAAATGGAAGAAATCCTTATGTCTACTTGACTCAAGATTTTAATTTAGCCAGTGACTCTAATGATGTAAAAAGTGAAGATGGATTTGTAATCAGATGTTTTATGATGGAATTCTTCAGGCCACACTTTGGAGTAACTGTGGAACATCTACACAGCACACACTCATTTTCAGCTAAGGAGCAAAGCATTATATTTCAAAGCATTGTCAACAGAGAACGAGCACACCCTTATTTCATTTACTTCTCATCATAATCCTGTAAGGCAGTGCGTACTATTGTCCCTAATTAACAGCTGAAGAACACTGAGACTTAGAAAAGTAAAATGCCTCAGCCCACTTAACACAGCTTATTACACAGCTAGGATTTCAACCTGAATAGTCTGAATCCAGACTCCAAACTCTTAACCACTACACCAGTATTTCCTGTTCTATAACCAACATCTGTTCTGTCATAAAAGAGGGGACTGGATCTCCTTTTCTAGTACATTCTAGTATGCCTCTCAAATGGCAGAGCTTCTGTCTTTTCCACCTACAGCATAAGGGATTAATGGGTTTTCCAACACGGTATGAACCATTATCCAAATGGGAGTCAAGGGCAGAAGTTATAATGAGTAGGTGACCCTCACTAAATGTTTGCCATTGATTTGGCAAGAGGTTTGACCATTTATTATTTCTCTTTTTTTACTTCGAGATGTATGAATCTCTACAAGTACCAGCTTTGTTGTTGATATATACTTGGCTCCTCTGTGAAACACTTTTAATAAATTACAATTTTATGTATAAACAGCAACTATTGGATTTCCTTTATTAAATCATTACAGACTACACTGGGAAATTTCTTCTACATTTTAACATTCAAGATAAGTACTAGAAAAATGTAACAATTTATTTGGAAAAAAACAGCTACTTATTTTATTAGTATATTATTTTTAGAGTTTTATTACTAAGGGATTATTAACTTTTCCCAATTCTGCTATTTACTCACAGCATATCTTGTGTAAATGACTTAATCGTGCTGTGCTCCAACTTCTAGATTAGCAAAATAAATATTATAATATCATGGCAAGAAATGTGAACTAATGATAATAGCCTTATAACAACTAAACTCCATCTGGCAATTATGGCTATTATAAGGACCTAGTATCAGAATAGATTTTGAGAGAAGCTTAACTGTTTCCAGTAATAAGTATGTAAAAAAAAAACCAGTACGACAGCAAATAAAAATATACAGTATTTTTTTAAAAAGTAATAGGGACCTGAAAGTTAATGGGGTGTACAAAATACTCCATTTTAGATCCTTTCCAACCAGAGTTTCTCCATAGCCTGACACTGGACTTTCTGTTTTTTGATTTTTAAATTTTGGTCACTTTTTCAGGCCTCCACTTTGATTGGAGAAAGGTGATTGGCAGAGGGGCAGCTTTTATTTAATTAGAAAAGTTGCAGGTTTACAGAAAAATCATGCAGAAAATAGAGTTCCCATATACCTCCTGTTCCACAGTGTTTCTTAATATTAACACAGCATTAGTGTGGTAGCTTTTTTATAATTGATGACATAATATTATCACTGTACAATTAACTATAGTCCATCATTTACATTAGGGTTCACTGTGTTATTTAGTCCTATGTTGTTGGTTGTTTTTTTCTTTTTTAATTTTTACCCCAGTAGCATAGATACAACCTAAAATTGAGAGGGGCATCTTTAATAGACTTTGCCAATATACACTGAGGTCTTAGTCATTCCTGGATAATCTATGTAGGCTATTGTCTTAGTTTGCCTGAGATGAGATCACAAATACCGCAAACTGGAATTTATTGTATCACCATTTTTGGAAGCTCGAAGGCATGCTTCCTCCTGGGCTTGGTAGTGTTCTGGCTGGCTGGAAATACTTGGGTTCCCTGGCTCTCCCATCACATGGTGAGGTCATCTTTCTCGTCTAGATTCCCATTTACCTTCTGCTTCTGGCTCCTTCGTTTGGTTTTCTCTTAAGACCTCCAAAATTAGGATAGAGGCCTACGCTCATTCAGTCGGCCACATCTTAACTAAAAATAGCATCTTCTAAAGGTCCTGTTTTCAATGGCTTCACACTCACAGGAATACAGACTGAGATTAAGAACATGTCTAAAATAGGATCCATAATCCAGTCTCCCACAGCCATGGAATAAGTTATGATCACATGTCTCCTGCAACTCAATAAACAATTCATGTTTCCTTTTCTTGGTCTATCCCCCAAAACCGAAAATGAATTTATCACAAAAAGATTGTCTTACAGCTACAAGATCTCATCCCACAGGTTCTCACCTTAAATATTTTATTCATTGCCCTTATAGGGATATTTTTAGTGAGAAAGGTTAATTTTAAACACGAGTTATATTTTGAAAGGAGGCAGAGTTAGCATTTCTGTGTAAATGTTACTATACTTTAAAATTCTATGGGGATAACATAGAAGAAATTTTTCCTAAAGGCTTGAACCCTTAATATAATGATTTAACCCTTCTGTAATAATAAAGCATGAAATAGATTGAAGTACTTCATATATTCGTTTTTCATTTAAATATAAAAACAGTGATCAAATTTCAGTCTTGAAGTAAGAGTTTTATTCTTTCATATCAATCCTTTCCTTATACTGTCTTCTGACTCATTCTTATTAAAAGGATCTGTTGTACTATAGCTTAGAGAGCATCATTAACTCCACTTATTAAAGGTTGGAGAAAAAGTGAGATAGGTGCAATCCATAACTAATTATTCCTCCAGTAAAAATGATATAAACACTATCCCTACCCCTAATGTTAAACAAGAAAAGAAGACATATACAGGTAAAATATTAAAAAGCCATGTAAGATTTAAACAGCTTTCGTTGAATACGCTTCGATTCAACACAGTCTCTTTTATGCGAGAGTTTCTCCCTGGACACAGAGCTCTATGAAGGCATTAGCCCGTGGCATGGCATTGAGATGTCTATTTCCCAATATCCCCATTGGAGCGTGAGTTCTTGAAGGCAGAGGTCTCTGACCGTTTTTATCCTTGGTGCTCAGCAGTTAGCAGGAACTCAGCAGGTTTAGTGAAGGAATGATCCGTGGCTGCTCTTCAAAATCCTGAGTCCACAATGATCTCTGAAGTTTGCTCAGGGCACTTTCTGGGTCACTGCTAAATTGATGAATAAAAAAGTAAGCGCAGAGATTATAGTCTACACTTTCAAAATGGCCAGCACTGTTATACCTTGTCTATTATAGCATACTATAAATAAAATCATAATTCTGTAGCAGCTTTAATGTTTTTTTTTTTAGATCACTGATTCAAGTAGGATCTGTGGGTAATTAGTAAACGTATACCCCCTCTAAATGAATTTTTGCTGACCTTTTAATCATTAATAAATGTGACAACTAATTTCGGTGTCTATACCTTTGCAGAACATTAGTTCTGACTGGCTGCCACTTGTCTTATTAGAACCGAAGTCTGATCGTGTGACTCCTCCACTAAAACTCTCCAATGTCTGCCTTCTGCACTCAGCAGGCAACGCACAGACTCATGACCCACCGGCTTTACAGGACCTTCTCTTCAGACCCTTTCCTCTCTGGCCTCATCTCATCTCCTACTGCTTTACCCTTCTGAGTTGTCCTACTTGCTGTCTTGCTGTGTCTCAAACACATGCCAGCCAGTCTCCTTCTTCAGGGCCTTTGCATTTACTATTCCTTCTGCATGGAATTTATTTCACCCAATTTCCAAATAGCCTGCTTTCCCCCCTTCTTTGGGTTTTTATTTTACTTAACACCACCTTATTTGAAATTGCACCTCCCTCCCCACTCCCTAATCTACTTCCCTGCTTTTTTTTCCTCTCAAGAACATATCACCATCTACTTACTACACGTATTTTACTTCTTGATGCTGTATATTGTTTGTCTTTCCTTACTAAATGAAAATCTCATGAAAGTGGAGCTATTGTCTGTCTTTTTTTAAGTGCCACATTCTAAGCACTTAGAACAGTGCTCAACGTATAGGAGACACTCAATAAATATTTATTACATGATTGAATGAATACACAATGGAAAACATCAATTAATAATTCAAGGTTTTCATTAAAGCTGAGAATTAAATAAAAACTTAAGTAATCTCATTGTTTCTTATATAAAAGACTGCATTTTAAAAAATTTATGGAATCTCCTTTAAGTCTTTGGTTGAAGAGTATTAAGTAAATTTTCTCTCTAATCTCTCTAAACATGTCCTAAACTTCACTCATATTTGTCACTCTTCATGACTACCACATTTGCAGGTTTATTAGGGGAAATAGAGAGGTCTTAATCAATTTAACTCTTTTTTTGTATCAGAGAAGTCTGGGTCCATAGTTTTTTTTTCACTTGATGTTATAAAATTTTTCCCTGCTGAGGGGAAATGTAGGTGTAAAAAAGGGGAAATAAAGGCCATCATGGTGCTGTTTAAACAATAGTGTAGACATAGAATATTATGGTTTGAATATATAATATATTATGGTTTGAATATTTATATAAACTAAATTCTAGCAATATCATGAAAATATACATTGTGAAGATGCAAATCTTGTTTCAAATAGAGCCAAGATGGCTGTCCTGGAAAAAGCCAGGGGATAAATTAGAGAATTGCTTCTTTAAAAACAGAAACAATAATACATAAGGAAGAGATCTGTGGGAAAGATCTGTTAAAATTTTAACTAATTCTGTTATGGAATGTCTGAACAGAACTGCCTAAAAATAGGATGAATGTAGACAGTTTTTCACAGCTGTCTGAGACTTTCCACACAAACACAACTGCATTTCATTACTTTGGGGTAATATTGTGTATTACCACATTTTATTCTTGGAGCCTAAGTTTTAACTTTGTGTGTGTTTGTGTTTGAGTGCGTGTGTGTGTGTACAGGCGTGCATTTTTTTTCTAGGAAATTGACTACAAATTTAAGTTATGAGATAGTGTGTATGTTCTAATTCATAAACAAGACACATTTTCAATATTCCCCTGAGTCTCTAAAGTACAAACATGGTAGGGAAAATGAGAATGTGGATAAGGAGAAAGGAGGTGATAGGATCACGCCTCCTTCCTTATCTGTCACTGATAGTTCATTTACCTTAGGTCACTTGTCCCACTTTATGCTCCTTAATTTGCTCATTTGTAAAATGGAGAATAGCAGTTTTTAAATTAAGAGCATTGTTACAAGAATAAAGTGATGCAGTTAGTTAATGATGAAAATGATGCAGAAGAGAGAACAAATGGCTCCAAAGTAATGGAAAAAAGGCAAACTTAAAGTTAGTAGAAGTTTAAAACCTGAGACTGCTGGGACAATTAAATGATTATCTGTAAGTTTCACTTGGTATATAACTTGATAAAATTATTTTATTCAATATAAATTCAGATTCATATAAAAAAAGCAGAAAAAGTGTAGCATGGGCATTGAAAATCTTTTATGACACATACTGTTGTATTTTGGTGATGTTATTACATCCTCCAGATTGATAGAATTTTTTATTATTAAGAATTAATTCTACTCATTACTAGTATGCTTCCTACTTAAAAGCCTTTTCTATCTGGCACTATTTAATTATACCAACATCCTTTTGTCATCATTTGCAAGTATGTTTTCTCCATCCTTTTAATTTAACTTTTCTAACCTCTTTCCATTTTAGATATTTCCCATGTAAACAAATGAACAACAGTGGAGCCATTTGGCCCCAGGAGTTTTCTCTTTGAGTAGGATCTTTAATAGATATGTGACTCTTCAGAGTTTCTATTTCTCTTTTTGTCACTTTAGTTGAATTGGTCTTTTTCAAAAGATTTATCTATTTCACCTACATTTTAAAATACATTGGCATGAAGTTCTTACTGATATAGTTTTATTACCTTTTTAATGTAGAAATGATCTGTAATGGTGCCCTCTTTTTCATTCCAAGTATTAATTTTTCGTGTGTAACCTTTCATTGGCAGCTTTAAAATTTTTTTTTTATCATTTTATTGGTCTTTTCAGATTGTCAACTTTTGGCTTGGTTGAGCTTCTCTCCTGTGAAATTGTTATATTACATTGAATTCTGATTTTATTTGTCTTCTTTTTCACTTGTAATCTTGGATTTTTATTTCCATTTTTTCTAGCTTCTTGACCGGGATATATAGGTATTGTTATTTCAGCCTTTCTTCTTTCCTAATGTACATATTTAAGGGCCACATATTTACCTCTATACATGGCCTTAGCTGTATCTTACAAGTTTGATGTATTACATTTTTCATTATCACTTGATTAAAAATATTTTAAAATTTCCGTTGTAATTCCGTCTTTGACTTATGGATTATTGAGAGATGAAGTGTTTCATTTTTCTAATATTGAATATATTTCCATTTTCACTCTTTTTTGTTATTTTCTCTCACTCCTCCTGTGGTCAGTATACTTTGACACTCAGTATTTTTTTCACCCAGCATATGGTTAATGACACTTGTGCACTTGAGAAGAATGGGGATTCTAAAGTTGTTGGGAGCAGTGATATAAATATATCAGAAAGCTCTGTAATTTTTCTTTAAATATATCGAGGCTATTTTATAAGGTGCATACAAATTTAGTATTTTTTACCTTCCAGGTAGATTAATCCTTTCTAAAGAATTAATACTATCTCTAGCAACAGTCTATCCTTAAAGTTTACTTTTTTTGATATTAGTGCAGCTTTGCTAACTTCCTTTTTGTTGGTGTTTCCATGGTATAACTTTTCCCATTCCTTTTGTTATTCTTATACGTAAGGAATACCTTCTGTAAGCAACATATAGTTGAATTGCTTTTTAACCAGTCTGATAATCATTGTCTTTAAATTGGCTATTTAACTCATACACACGTAATGTTAGTTCTTCCATTTGCGTTTAAATGACCATATTTCCATTTGTTTTTTATTTGTCCTATCTGTCTTGTTCATTTCTTTCTCCTGACTTGACTTCTTTTGGAATATTAAAGTTCTAACCCCTGCCTTCCTTCCACACATTTAACAATTCCATTTCTTCTATCATTAGCTTGTGTCCTATGTATTGTTATATTATTCTTGTACTAATTGCCACAGAGATTATAGCATCCGTCCTTGATTTATCAAGACTTATTATAATTTGATACTTTCATCACTTTGCAGACAAAGCAATGATCTTGTAACACTTTACCTCTATCCCATCCCTCTCACCATTTTTTGTCCTACAGTTTTCATGTGTTTAATTCTATGGATATGTTGAACTTCATAAGAATTAACTGTTATTTTAGGAAATCAATATTCTTTTAGTTTTAAGCACATGTTTAGTTTTTTCTGGTGTACCTCATTTATTCCTCTGTTGGTATACTTTCATCTGAAGTCATTTTCTCCTGCCTGGGGAACTCCTTTTAGTATTTCTTTTAGTGAGGGTCTGCTAGTGACAAATTCTCTCCATTTTTTTCCTGAAAAGTCTCTATTTTGTCTTCACTTTTTAATGCACAACTTTCACTGGGTATAGAAATATTGGTTGATAGTTATTTTCTCTCAGTACTTTAGAGTTGTTATACCACCATTGCCTGGGTTTCATCGTTTCTGTTGTGAAGTCAGTGGAAAGTTTTATTGCTACTCCTTAGAAAGTAGGTTATTGTTTTTCACTATCTCCTGTTACAATTATTTTCTTTGTCTTTTGTGTTTAGATGTTTACCACAATGTGCCTAAGAATGATTTTATTTGGATAAATATTGTTTGGGATGCAAAAATTTCTGGATTCTGTAAATTGATGTCTTTTATCAATTTTAGAAAATTGCCAGCCAAAATTTCCTCAAATATTGTTACTGTACCTTCTTTCTGTCCTCTACTTCTGGGATGCCAATTACACATACATAAGACTTTTCACCATGTCCATTATGAACTCTAGACTTTTCTCTTTCTTTCTTTCTTTCCCTTTTCTCCAGGATTATTCAATTTATATATTTCCTGATGATCTAGCTTTTAGAATACTAATCCTTTCTTCTGCTCAATCTAGTATTCTATTAAACACAACAAATTCTTAATATCAGGTAATTTTTTACTTTAGTTCTAGAATTTCCATTTGGAATACTTTTTTAGAGATTCCAGATAAAATTCCCCATTTTGTCATCTAGAGTGTATTATTCATAGTTAATTGAAATTCTGTCCAATAGCTGTAATGTTTGAAACACCCATGAGTCTATTTCTTTTGTCTTTCCCCACCCTCATTCTTGGCTTATGGTAGTTTATACTTAGATGTTTTACATTCTGTCTGAAAAATTGTAGAAATTCTGGATTACATTATTTTTCTCTTTAAAAGATTCATTATTATTTTGGCAAGAGAACAGAGCTAGACTGCCTTGTTTCAAGCAGCAATTTAGGTATTTTGTGGCTTGGTTTAGAGCACCCGAGGGCTAATTTTAGTTTGGCCCTTATTTCTACAGGTAACTCTAAGCCTGGTTGTTTACCAGAGCCTTTCCTTCTTGCCTAATCTTCGTCTTCCCAGCTCTGTGACACTTTCCAAAACTCTACTTAGCTTTCATCTCATCACTCTTTGCATGGTCTCTTATCTTCTGACTCCTCTCCCACTTAGAATTTGGCAAAACTCTTGAAGGCAAAAGCTGAGCAGAATGTAGGGTTCAGTTTTTTATGGATCATGACTTCTCAGGTCCTAGCTAACCTGGTAACCCTGAATTCCCGTGTTTGTCTCCTAAGTCCTATGAGATTTCTGTAGCCTCTATTCTCCTGTCAGCAAATCAACAAATACCCGGAGAAGAAAATGATCAGTTCACCTTGATCTGTTTTTATTTGGGTCTGGCTGCCTTGGTTCCTCTCTGTTGCCTTCAAATAGCCTTTTTAAAATATTTCATTCAACTTTTTAAGTTACTCTCTGCTAAAGAAAATAGGCATTTATTTTATTCACAGTTTAAAACAAATATCAGGGTATATTATCTGATACAATTTTTCTTTTGCTCTTTGTGAACTTAAGAGACAGAATTGTATCTTCAATATTAAAATATACTAATTACTGAGGTATTTTGTTGGGTTATGGGGAAAGCAAGAAAGAATATTTAAAGTTGGAATCATCCTGGAAAATCTGGGATGCAGGGAATTATCATCTAAGTCAACCTATACAAAATAGGTGCTGTCCTAAGTAGGAGACACCATAACCATGTGGCAGCTGCCTTGAGGAATGCAAAAAGAAAATAATTTCACCATAATACTCTTGAAAAACACTTATTGAGCATCTTGACAAGTACTGTCCTAAGCCATGAAGGACTCAGAAGAGTTTTTGAAGAGTTCACATTCTTGTGAGGAGGTGTGTGTGTGTGTTGGAGGTGAAGGGTACTAAGGAGAGAAAAGGGATGCAGAAAAAGAAAATTAAGTAAACAAATTAAAATAATGAGATTTTCCATGGGAAAAAATAAAACAAGATGAAATGATCTACTTTATTTGTATGCTTTAACCATTCATTTTTGTAAGTGATAGTTGAGCTAAGAACTGAATAATGGAAAATGCCAGTCATGGAAAAAACTTAGCAGGAACAAACTTGATATGCTGAGGAAGGGAAAGATGGCCAATATGGCTAGAAAAGGGTGCTCCAGAGGAAAGTAGATATGAAATGATGTCAGGAAGGATCCAAGGCCTAGCTCCTGTGGGGGAAAGTGAGTGAGTCATGATAAGAGTTTACACTTAATTCTGTGTATAGTGAGAAGCCTAAGCAGGGGATAACAAGAATAACAAGAATGTAAACTCTTCAAAAGCAAGGACTTCTGAGTCCTTCATGGCTATCACTTTGGGCTTAGAACAGTGCCTATCAAGCATTAGTTGCTCAATAAATGTTTTTCAAATGTATTTATTGTGAAATTATTTTCTTTAAACTTTGGGGGTCTGTGGAATGATTTCAGGGGGTCTGTGAGCTTGAACTGAAAAAAAATCAACTTATTATCTTTACTTTCTCGGAAATCTAGCATTTCCTTCACTTATGAATGTATGCAGTAAATTACAGGTGTGTTCATTTCATATCACATTACATTTGTTGCATATCTCGAAAAATCGCTTACGCTCATCCATACTTCGAAATCACAGTAATTGTTAGAACCAATGCTAGTTGGGTGTCATAAAACTATCTGCTGCTGTATTCTAAGGAGGGGTCTGTGGTTTTCACCTGACAGACAAATGTGTCTGTTGAACAAAAAATGTTAAGAACCCTTGGTATAGACTTAAGGAAGAGTAGGTTGGAGATGTTGGATGATAATTAAGGGTTCTGTCTTAATATGTTATGTTTGAAATGTACATCAGTCATCTAGGGGAACTATTAAACAGACAACTGGTTTTATGAGTCTGGAGTTTAGGAAAGAGACTAAAACTAGCAATAGAATTTGTATATCACCGGCAAAGAGATTTTGTTTAGTGCTGTGGCTCTGCTTGAGATCAACTACAAAGAATGTATAGAGTTAATAGGAGGGTCAAGAATTGAAACTGAGGCACTTCAAACTTAGAGCTGAGTAGAGCAGAGGAGAGGAAAGTGATACCAGAGAAGCAGGGAGTGGGCAGTGTGGCAATATAGCTGCTGAGAGGAATGAGTTAACCTAGTCAGATATTAGAATTATTAGAACACAGGTAAAAAAAACTATTAAATTTTAATGAGGGATGATTTTTTTTAATGCCACAGAATCTTCAATAAAAGGCGAATGACACCAAACATTGAGATTTAATTTGGAGCTCCCACCCCAGCAGCATCTATTGGTCTCAGTTTATTTATTTAAATACACAAATGTCGATTGTGTAATTTTTCAATTAAGGTAGCAGCCAGTAAAATTGTACAGCCAAAAAAAAAAAAAAAGGTGGTAGCGGAAAATTATAGCATTCTTTACTTACTAGCCAGGTTGTGTCCAAATGTTTAATATATTCTCTTGTCAAAAATACCTCAGCAATGTTTGTTTACACAAATATTTTAATGTAGCTTTTCAGCCAAATTTACTGTAGGAAGGTCATGGTAGATTAATCTCAAATTAGCTGTAACAATGAACACAGCTAAAAGAAAAAATTGGCCTTGTAATATAGTACAACCAAGGAAATAATTTCAAAACACTAATGAGCAGTTGCCTCTCAGCATTGGGTCATTATGATTATACTAATGAGTCAGGTTGGGGAAAAAAGATGAATAATCTTCAAAATACAGAGTAAATACGTAATTTAGCTCTCTGCCTTCATAGTATTTACTATTTCTGTACTAAAATCTTGCAGTACTGGGTTGAAGTACATGATTTTTTCAGTACAAATATTTTAATACAATTTCAATTCCAGCTTCATTGTTATCATCATGTTTGCATCTAGATGAATAGAGCTTGTATTTAGGCACAGAGGAAAAGATACAGAGTAGCTGTGTTACTCTATATAGTTATATGGTATACAGTACCCTATGTGATATACAGTACAGCACCCCATATATCTTTCTTTGAGGAGAACCTCATAGGGCTTCTTAATTCATCACTGAAACAGTTCCCACTTCTTATATCGCCCGTTGATATGTCGGAAAGATTATTTTTTACAGACTGACAATCAACATTTTCTACTTTCTTTAAAATGAAAACCTATGTTCCTGAATTCCTGTTTATTAAAGATTATCCTTTTCTTCTCAACCCAGGCAATGTTTAACAGTTTGAACCACCTTATCCTTTATGTTCAGCCTCTTGGAACATGCTATGCTACATACTTTCATTTATAGGTTTCTGGTCTTTCTTGATATAATTTGGCACATTCTGAGAGATATATAATACCTTTGGGCCATTTGCTATTGGAAAGAATAGTGGTAAAGAATGCCCATGCAATATATTAGACTCTTGGAACACGGCAGTTTCAGATATTACGCTAAAGGAAATTAAGTCCTGGACAGTTTCACTGAAATGCGTGTTCAATGTAAGGCTCATGATGACTTAAAAGGAGTCAGTTAGTGAATGAACTATGTTATTTATTTTATGTATAAAATATGGTTCTTACAATTATAATATAAACATTATAATATGGGAGACTACTAGTGACTGGGGTTTTGACACAGGTATTTTATCTCTGGAGGAGTTACTACTGGCACATTTCAAGAACATATTTTGTCTTAGATCCTGGGCAAAATGTTTTACATAAATCATCTTATAGAATTCTTTCAACTCTATAATGAAACAATTATTAATTCTTATAGAATTATAAGTAGATACTATTACAGTTAAAAAAGTTGTTCAGAATTTCACTGTTGGCAAACGAGCCAAGGTCCAAACCCAGTTCTCTATGACTTCAAAGCCTGCCTTCTATTCTTCAGATGGACATTTGTGCAACTGAATTCCTGACCTAAACTTTTAAAGTAATGAAAGGCATCAGGGCTTCTCTGATGCATATGAGATTGTACATGTCAATAATCCTGATAATATATCTGTGAACAAGAGAGGAATACAAAAGAGTATGACATTTTAAAACTCCACTTCTAAGTGAAATGTAAGATTTACCAAAAATATTACTAGCCTCTAACACATGAAAAGGTAGAATATGAAATACTGAGTTGACTAAATGTCTCTATGTGCCCTTGATTTTCTCACATGTTTTGGAGAGAGTTATTGCATTATTAAATGCTCTTTACTGCTCAACTTAAGTACTTTTTGTTTAAGGAATCATGCAGAATTTGTAGGTCTTTGATAAGAGTTATTTGGCCAATTTAATTTCAACTGCAGTAGACTAGATGCTGTGCTAGAACAATTGAGGAAGATTATCATTGATCCAATTTGGTCAAATTGGTTTCTAGAAGTTTAAATCCTTAGGTTTTTTTTTTTTTTCATTTTTAATGTAATTCATTGATTTTCCTAAGGAAGGGCATCAGATTTCTTTTCAGTAGTCATAATGAAAGCCTGTCTGAATATTTACCTAACAATGTAACATTTAAAGCCTTTATTTATTAGAGATGTTAAATAATCTGGATTTTATAAAAGAAACATTTCTGTAGACACAGAATATAAGGGTAAATTTTAAATATAAGAAATTATATGCTTTTTATGTCATTTTCAAATGTAAAAAAAATTAAAATCAAGGTACTAAAACAACTAGAAATAAATGGTTTATTATAAACTTGTTTAATCCATATGCCAAATATCTATGTCACATCTCATAGTCAAAGTATCTTTAAAAATGATTGAGAACTTTGAAAAAACAATATTTTATACTTGAAATGAAATTAGTATTGGGTGATTGGATTAGAAGCCAGTAGAAATTGCATGTTATGGTATTTAAATATAGAACGATGTAAGTGTTCTTGGTCATCCTTTTTCACATCTTCATTACTTTTCCCAGCATCTATGTGGTTGCTGGTGATTGTCATATAATAGTTATCTAATTAATAGCTGTAGAATAAATAGAATACTTTGTTGTATCTTCCCATCTCTGAGCCTTCTCTGTGTTGCTGTGACATTAGTTTCTTAATTATATTGTCTCCCTTCTCTATAATAAGGCTATATAAATTGTTCACTGCTGAGGAGTAGCATAAATTACTATTTCAGCCCCTTCATACTTAACTCAGCTTTTTAGTGATCTAAATATTTCAAACATCCAATAAAATTAGGATGTTGTACATTGCTTCTCCTGTAGGATCCTGCTCAAGTTTACAAAAAAGATCAGTTGCAACAAAAACCACTTGTATATTTCTATATTGATTGCACAATGTGGGGATTCTTTTCTGGTGTATGCACTAAATTATATAATATTTTAAATTAAAACAATATGAGATTTTATTTAATTCCTTTCTAAATTTGGCTTATTGTCAGTTTCCTGAAAGAATCATATCATTATTCCCCTCTTCTGTTTACTAACTATATTAATGCTCATTTTAATTCCCTTGATTTTTGTTACAACTTCTAATGGCAAAATTATTGTTGATATACATGCTTATATAAAAATACACTTCATCAAACATCTTTTTTTTTAACTGTGAAATTATTGCATTTTATTATTTTCAGTATAGTTTTAAATTAGTGCTTTCTACTTTTACATTTAGCCATTTTGTTTTTCTTTTGGTATTTCCCTTTTGATTACTTATTTCCATTTACATCTTGGGGGTTTTACCTAGGTTCCATAAAAAGCATGGTTACATTTAGGGACTTTTTGTCTCATGAACTTATTTTTGTTATAGATTTTGCTTTGTTAGTTAACAGCATTAACACTTGGATTTATTTCCTTCCAGTTCTCTTCTACAAACACATACAAACACACACAAACATACACATACATATTCTGAATTGGCAGTATACTGTAAATAAAATTATATAGCCTATTTATTTAAACTTGATACTATATTGTGAACATTCTCCACATGTAATTAAATAGTGTTTGAAATTTAGTTATTTAAAAATTAAATTGCAAACATATGGTCTCATAGACTGTGTTCTTGGTACCAGATGTCCTTGGGTTTGTGGACTCTGAAATGCAAGAGAATTTAAGTAAGGCAGGTGAGTTAGCAGAAGCTCAGGAAACACTCTTGGGTTATTGTGCTTGCCAGTATCATAAGAGTAAGCAATATGACCCTCAAATCCACTAATAAATTTCTATCAATAAGTAAATACCTTTTAAAAACATATTCTACCACTGCATCATTTAAAATCTCCTTTCTTCATTCTCTATTCATTACATTAATAAAAACAACCCCACAAACAGAAACAACAAAAACAAATGAATATTGGCAGGGGCATTATAAAGATAGTTGATAGGGGACTCATGTGGAATTCATGCTTAAATAAAAGTTAATTATGCAGTTATATAATTTCTCTCTCTCAAATTACATAGATCTTATGTATCAAGTAGGAAATCAGTAAATGTATGCCTACATGTTACAACAAATAATATTTATAGGCCAAACACTGTTCTGGGCATTTCACATGTACCAGGTTTTGTTCTTCTCACAATTTTATGGAGGAAGTATATTATCATTTTCATCATCCAGAAGGGAAACCTGAGGCACCAAAAGCCTTGGCACTTGCTCAAAGTCACATAGCTGGAAAACAAACAAACAAACAAACAAAACAAAACAAACAAACAAACAAAAGACAACTATGGAAGTATGTCTGAAAACAGAAATTTCTTTATTTTGAAACAATGAAATAAATTACAATGGGAAAATTGACTAATTGGATTGTATAAATATGAGAACCCCCTATATTTTTAATCAATTTTATTGATACACATTAATAAAGCATACAATTTGTCCAAAGTGTACAATAAATGGCATTTGGTATTATCACACACACACACAAAAAAGTCACATAGCTGGTACGTAGCAGAACCCATTTAACATGAAACTGCATCTCTTAACCAGTAACCTCCCTCAAATGTCTAATGGAGCATCACAAAATTTATAGTTGAAAAGAAAAGTCTTGAAATCCTTCCCCCAAACATGTACTTCTCTTTGTAAATAGCACCCCTCTTAATCCAGTATTTCAGGCAAATGAACAAGCAAACAAAATAAACAATAACCCTAGGAATTCCCTTGATTATTCTTTCCTTCTTATGTCCCTTATCCAAGGCCTGCAAAGTCTCCCTTCAATATATATCCTGAGTCTGACCACTAGTTATCTGTATCACTATCACTCTAACCTGAGCACCATCATTTCTTACCAGGAGTACTCAAACAGCCACCTAACCATTCTCTCTACATTCACATCCTCTCCTCATAGCCCACTCACCAAACAGGGGCCAGAGTTCCATATACATTGACTCTCATCAGCCCTTTGCCCAAAATCCTCCAATGGTTTTCCAACAATCATAGACCAAAATTCATACTCCTTTCCGTATCCTGTACAGCCAACATGGCCTGGCTCCTGTGCGCTTCTCCAACACCATACCTGACCACAATCTGCTGCTCCTATTTTGTCCTCGCCACGCTGGCTTCCTTGGGATACACCAAGTTCATTCCTGCTTCCGACTATTTACACTTGCTATTTCTTCTGCATCAAATGCTCTTTCATAAGATCTTGACATGGTTTCATCCCTTGTGGCATTAAGGTCTCCGCTCAAATGTCACCACCTCAGAGAATCCTTCCCTGATCACCATCTATTTAAAAAAATCACTACCTAAATTGCATTAACTATTCACTACATTGTTTGTTCCAGTGGTGTTCTGGGAAACATCTAACTGACTCTCCAGGTGGTATTAAAGCCCTGACTTGTAGCACTAGCCAATTTCCGTGGTATAAATATTTCTATCATGGCTGATTTAAAGCTACTAACACTGAATACCACTGAATGAGGAGTTGGGAAGAGATACACACGATTGGCTTTTGAAAGCCAGTGCAAGCTGGCTCCAGCACACCATTGGTGTACTGTCTGTTTTTCTAGAATATAAGCCCTATGAGAGCGGAGATGCATCATCACTGTATTTCAACACCTAGATTAAAGGCTTAATGTATTGCTCAATGATATTTGTAATAAGTAATGTGTTCCTCAATGATATTTGTTGAATGAATGAACTGATTAATTAATCACCATGTGAGCTTTAAAATATATATATGGAAGTGAAAAATATTAGGAGATGAAATAGGAATCTGGAAAACAGGTAAGAACAATATAAGCCTTAGCAAGTTTGACTCCAGGCCTAACTGTCTTTCTCACACTTTTTAAACAGGAAGCCATCGCAATCCCCACTGGACATTGCCTTTATACCTCCGTAGAAGAGATTACTGAGACTGTAGATATTTAAATGGGTTCTGTTCCTATTTAAATAATTTCATTCATGTCTAGGCTGCAAAAATTGATCTGAAATTCATCTAATATATTGTGTACTTTAAGCTTTGATGCATTTCTAAAATGTTGTTCATGTCTAGAATATCTACAATTCAAATCATGACCTTCCTTGGTTTGTATTATAATTTTTAAATTTATGACCTAGACACAAAAAGGATTACACTCAAGAATTACAATAGTCAAATTGCTGTTCTTCACTTGTATTGTTGATGATAATTGATAGTGTATAATACTGAACAGGCAAACAATGGGAGAAGAGTCTCCTCCATGTAGAATATATGTAAAATCGACCTTTAGTAAGTGACTGTATTTACTCTGTGCTGTTTATGGTCACTATTTATACCATTCTTGGGCTCACTGCAGATGTGAATCCTGGGCTAAGGAAAAGTTAAGAAGCCCCCCATCCTTCATACTTCTTATAATGCTTTGCTAGTTACTGCAGTTTTTCCCAACCATCCACCATTATGTTTAGGTTTAACAGAGTCTTGGATTCATAATGAAACACTTCATTAAAGTGTTTCTTATGCTTTATCAATTTACAAATATCTCTCCATATAATTTTATGACAGAGATTACATAGATGTTCTATTGTCATCCATTCTCTGATATTTAGATGGATTCAGTTTATTACTGATGATTTTGCAGCTTTACCATTTGATGCTAACTAGGTCTGGTCAATTAACCCGCTCAAGAAGCCCCACGGATTATGTTTCATGCCTTGGGTATCACAGATGTATGAAAAATTAGAGATTTGAAGACTTTTGGCTTGAGATGGAAATTGATTCCATATTAATGAAACCCTACTTCTGTTTCCCAAACATATGCTACTTAATACTTATTTCTAGACTTTATGATGAAATGTTCTATTGGATTATGAGTTAAGAATCAGATATCAGTGACATTATGCAATACTTTAAATGGAAATATTTGTAAGATTTTTCTAGTGAAGATATTTATGTAAGTTAATCATATGAAGGCTCACAGAAGGACACTTCCAGTACAAAAAGTATCCAAAATAATTTCCTTTTTTTCTGGACTACTAAAACCATGACTTGATGTGACACTTACAACCTGTTGAATTGGAGGAATTTAAATGTTAGAAAATTGTTCTCATGTCACATTTTTTTGTTTTGAATCCTGCAGCTTGAGTCTTCCTTTGATTAGACAGCCTTGATTTTCTCTAGTCATGAAGGTCAAAAAAAAAAAACTTACTCTGGTGCAACCAATTAAGTCTAGATGGAGCATTTTCTAAAGTTAATGGGCAGTCAAACTTGGTAACAGAGCAAAATGATTCTTTTGTGAAGGCAGCATAGAGAGGTCCATGATATTCCCTAAGTGTTGTGTGTGTATGCTCTGGACCTGTGTGGAGCTTCCAAAATCCAGCTCTCAGCACTTCATAAATAATTTTTGACTTGACATCACCAAAGTTGTATCATGTGAGTTTCTAACTCCCAGTGAATCAGTAGCAATCTAGACAGAATACAAACAGCAAAGAATTTACAGGATGGTTGTTGTGAGCACTTTATCAAATATCCTCTTCAAGTGGTAACTTTTCAGAAATATTTGTGATAACTTTTTGGCACTCAATCCTTAGAAAATGTCTATCTAGTTATATAAGTACTAGATTTTATCCTTATTTTTAAATCTCAGCTAGAATATGATCAGGGGCTAAGCTTTTTCATTTTTCATTTCATTTATAACCTTCACACTATTGGCAAGTGAGGTCACCTCTTTAAAATTTGGGGTAAAGGTCAGCTTGACAAACCCTGGCACAATTCTCTTTTGCAAATTTTCATTTCAGAGGGAGAATGTGTGATTTAGAAAATATTTAAGACTGTTATCTTGGTGGAATTCCCTCTCTGTCAATGATGAGGGATGAGCCATCTTTACTGATTAATATTATGTGGTGGGTGGGTAGGTTCAACCTATAGGTCCTTGTAGAAACCACTTCAGAGTTTCCTTAAATCACCTTAGAGGTGATAGTCCAATTTTGATCACTTATTCAATTGAATTAAAAAAATAATTGAGCATCTGATATGTGTAAGACATATACTAGACAACTATAAGGGATTCAATAGTTTCTACAGCTAGCAACTTATAATTTAATTTTGGTGGTAAAACTAGGGGGAAATTATTTCATTAAAAAACAAAAAAATTTGCCTTAAGAGATGTTCATTTGTTAGTTGAAGATATAAACCTGGGTCATGAGAATGTGGTTGGAGTTAGAAATTGAGATGTGGAAAATATCTGTATACCTATTGTTTTACAGTTTCATAAGTTAGAAATCTGAAATGGGTTTCACTGGGCAAAAAGGAAGGTGTAGGAAGGGTTGCGTTCACTTTTGAAGGCTGCTGGGGAGAATCCAATTTCCAGCCTCTATATACTGCTCACCTTCCTTGGCTCATGGCCCCTTCTTCCATCTTCAAATCCAGCAAGGATGGCTTGAGTCCTCATGTCACATCAGTCTGACCTCCTCTTCTGCCTCCCTCTTCCACTTCTAAGGATGCTTGTGAATACATTTATCACAAGATAATAAATTACATTTATTATAAGATAACCCCCCATCTCAAGCTCTTTTACTTAATCATATCTGCGAGGTATCTTTTGCATGTAATGTAACTTGTTCACAGTTCCCAAGGACATCTTTGGAATTTTTCTGTTGACCACTATCAGCCTCTCTTGTTTTATTCTCCTAACCAGTTACTACCTATCTCATAGCATTCTTGTTAATAAACGCAAGCTTCTGTATGCTAAAGTGCCTGATACAGAGATGAATAAAATATTATTTTCCCCAAAGAAAAGATTATTAGGAAATAGGACAGAACATTTTCACACATCTTTGTTTAGGGAACTTGAATTTAAAAGAGTCACAGCAGGAACACCCATAGAGAATCAGATTACTGCTATCTTCTGAACACTCCTGTCCTCACTTCCTTCCCATTGTTTACTTTCCATTTTAGGCCAAGTGCTATATTAGGAAAGCATGCTTGTTTTTTAAGAAAAAAAAAATCCCTATATTATAAATATTTTTCTAAAGAAGAAGAGAATTTCAGAAAGGGGTAAGACAGCATATTTAAAAGCCATAGGGACTTCAAAGAAGATAAGCATGGAGAGAAATATATGCATTGTCTGACCAGGCTACTGGTAGCTCTTCTGGAGTGGTTGAAGTAGAGTGATGGGGTGTCGTGTGGCTTGCAGGGGTTGAAGAGTGAAGGAAGCTAAAGTATAAACAACACAGGGTAGAGCCTATGCTTAAGAAAGTTCCTGGAGCAGAACAAGAAAGTGGAGCAAAATATAAGTATGAAAATAGCTGGTGCTATTTCATTTGTAATAGCTAAAATTAAATAAAGGTGTTAAATGACTCTGATATGTTGAAAGAATTCATGAATCAAGATCAGAAAGTTTCATTCTGTCTTTGATTTGTTATTACACAATGTTAATGCTATATTTCTAACCCATCCCATCACTACACATCTTGGCTATTATTCCCCAAAGGTTTTGAAATAGAGTGATTCATTCATATCTGCAATGTCACAAATTGGAGAACACGCAGGTTCTTCTTATTCTGGCAACTGTAAAAGCACAAAAACAAAATCAGTGCCAGGTATTTCTCCAGAGTGAATCAGCGTTAGAAGTCAAGCTTTAAAGTGTCACATTTCTGATAGTCTGATTCACACCACTATTATACCCTGTGATGGTTTCATTGAAGGGATTGTCATGTTCTACAGGGACCTCAGCCTACCTGCTCTTTTACAAGCAGTGGTGTGAAAGCTGTGCTGTGCCAATGACTTGTTCATGGGAGGCAGGTCAATTTTTCAAAACCATAGATTGTTTCAAATGAGAGAAATATGTGAGAAAGAATAGATGTCAAGGGCAGAAAAAAATGCTTTCAGCTAACATTGTTAAAAATGATAGCAACTTAATGAAGCATGGAATACTAAATGTATTAAGATGAGGGAAGATTTTATTCATTCCAGTTTGGATTTCATTTTCTTCCTAGTTTTCTTAAGACGGGACTAAAATTTTTATACTTTCTGGGCCAACAATTGCCCTTTAGAGTTGATAATTAATTTGAAAGAAATTATTAAGACATTGTTCTTGAGTTCCGAATGTATTGGAGTCACAGTGTGACGCAGAGTTAGCCATTTATCAAGATAATTAAGAAAATGCATTAAAAGTTTGCTTATGAGCAAGCACTAAATTACCAGTTGTGGTAATATCATTACCTGAAAGAGAATGGTTTGTTTATTGACATGAGATGTATTAGTAATATTTTTTATTCTGTTATGAAAATTTTCAAGCATACTGAGAAAAACAGAGACGAGTATTGGTGTGCATTCAATTGTGTTCCCTAAAAATGATATGTTAAAGTCTAACCAAGGTCATTGTAAATGGGACCGTATTTGAAAACAGGGTCGTTGCAGATGTAATCAAGTTAAGATGACATCCAATTGAATTTGGGTGGGCTCTAATCCAGTATCAATCTAATTCATAAGAAGGGGAAAAGAGGCACAGACACAGAGAAACAGAGAAAAGAGTTCTATGTGAAGATGGAGATACACCAGGAGAAGATGACCATAGGAAATTGGAGACATGCAAGAAGATGGCAGCAAAATTTTTATTATGCAGCTACATGCCAAGGAATACCTGGGGCTTCAGAAGCTGAAGAGGCAAGGAAGGACTTGCTCTAAAGACTTCAGAGAGAGCCTGACCCTGCCAATGCCTTCATTTTGGAATTTTATACACCAGGACTATAAGAGAATATATTTCTGTTGTTTTATATCACCCAGTTTGTGGTGATTTGTTACAGAAATTCTTATATTAGTTATATTAGTACCAGGAACCCAGAGGTACCCAACACCCACCTACAAAAATTAACACATGAGTGACATCATCAACATGGCACTAAGGAGTGCAGCAAACTAAAGGGCCCCGGCGGGGGGGTGGTGGTGGTGGTGGTGCAGTGACTGCAGCAGAACAGCAGCCAATTTCTGTACTCACACAAGCCAGTTACTGTTGATTGGACTCCCTAAACATAAAATGGACTTTTATGAAGTGATCCACCTTTCTGAATTGACCACATTTGGCTCCCTGGGGTGGGAACAGGGAAGAAATGAGAGTCAGAAAAGCCTCACAGAGAAAAAAATAATTAAGGGGGATTAAACTGAACTGCTGTAAGATTAGAGGGTTCCAGAACTAAAAAGTGTAAGAAAATTGGAGATAATTTATACAAATCATAGGAACTGTAGAGAAAATTAAGCACAAAAACAAATAGGACAGAACAAGATTTCCAGAGAAGGACCATTGGAAAGGAAGCTTTCTCCTGGAAGTGAAACAATTAAACAAAAACTGAAATCTTAAAAATTGTACCACATATCCAGAGAAAAATTCAGATGAAATGCTGAGAAAATCTGATAAATTAAACTTGGGCAATTCTGAAGGTCCAGAATAAGTTGGACCAATCATCAAAGAAGAGCCTTAACACAAAGGCAATCAACAGTAAAACCCTAGCTAAGAGGAAAAAACTGATTTTCAAAGTTAACTCATTAAGATAAGCAGATGCCTAGACATCAGCAAAAACTTAGAAGACATACTAAGAAACAGGAAGATATGGCTCAGTCAAGGGAACAAATAAAAAATTTGGAGGAGACGCAGAATTTGGAACAACTAATCAAAGAAGTTCAAACAAATCTCCTACATCAAATAAAGGAGGTGAACGAAAATGTGCATAAAGAGATAAAGGATATTAAGAAGACGTGTTAGCATAAAAATGATTTTGAAAGAATAAAAAGAAACACAACAGAGATTATGGGGATGAAAGGCACAATAGTAGAGATTAAAAATTCACTACAGGCAGACAACAGCAGATCTGAATAGGCAGAAGAAAAAGTCAGCTCACTAGAAGACGGGGCATTCAGAAGAACAAATAGAGAAAAGAATAAAAAAAATTGAGCAGTGTCTCAGGGATTTGCATGAAATCAAGAATTGAACACATACTGGTGTCCCAGAAGAACAGAAAAAGAGAAAGGAAAAGGGGCAGGAAGAATACTTGGTGAAATAATGGCTGAAAAATTTCCAACCCATGAAAGATATAAATATACATGTCCAAGATGCTCAGTGTACTCCAAACAGAACAAATCCTACCTGACCTTCTCTGAGACACATACTAATCAGAATGTCAAAAGCCTAAAATAAAGAGAAAAAACTGAAAGAAGCAAAAAACAAAACAAAACAAAACATATTCATCACTTACAAGGGAACCTCAATAAGGCTAAGTGCTGCTTTCTCATCAGAAACCATGGAGGCAAGGAGGTAGTGGTATGATTTATTTAAGGTACTGAAAAAGAAGAATGCTAGCCAAAAATTCTTTATCCAGCAAACTTGAACTTCAAAAATGAGGGAAAGGGGTTGGATGTGAATCAAGTGGTTGTACTCCTGCCCCCCATATGGGAGGTCCCAGGTTCAGTTTCTGGTGCCTCCTGAAAAAAACAAAAACAAGCAGCAAGCAAAACAAATGAAAAAGTCAACCCAGGGAGGCCAATGTGGCTCAGTGGTTGAGTACCAGCTTCTCACAAATGAGGTACCAGGTTCAATCCCAAGCTCCCCAACCCCCTGATACAAAAAAAAAAAAAAAAAAAAAAAAAAAAGGGGAGCATTTGAAATATTCACATATAAACAGAAAATGAGTTTGTCAACAAAAGGTCTGCCTTACAAGAATTACAAAAGGGAGTTCTGCAGGTTGACAGGAAAGGACAGGCATGAAAGACTTGGGGTACTGTGAAGAAATGAAGATTCAAAGAATATGTATACTATTGAAGCTAAATTTGTATCTTTTTAAATTAGTAGGCTATGGATGTAGGTTGTGCACTATTAACACCAGGGTAACCTCAAAGAACGTATTTTTAAAAATACATAGAAGCAGAAATGAGAAAGGGATCAGTCAGATACAGCACAAGAGATAAACTATACAAAAAAGGAGGCTTTCTATAAGGAAGAGAAAGACAAAAAAAAGTATGACATATGAAAACCAAGGGACAAAAGAGGTTAAGTGCTGCCTTTACAGTAATAACACTGTATGTTAATGAATTAAACTCCCCAATCAAAAGACATACATTGGCAGAATGGATAAAAAAAGCATGACCAACTATATGTTGTTACAAGAGAGTTCCTTAGACCCAAAGACATAAATAGGATGACAGCATAAATGTCAGAAAATGATATTCCATGCAAATAGTAATCAAAAGGTTCTGGGGTAGTTATACTAATATCAGAAAAAAATAGATTTTAAATATTTGTCTCTTTAAATAAGAGACAAAGAAGAACAACATATAGGAATAAAAGGGGGCCCTCCATCAAGAAAAAAATAACAATCATAAATATTCATTCACCTAACCACAGTACCCCAAAATACATGAGGCAAACACTGGCAAAACTGAAGGGAGAAATAGACAACTCTACAATAATAGTTGGAGACTTCAATACACCATTCTCTCAATAGATAGAACATCTAGACAGAAGATCAATAAGGAAAGAGAGAACTTCAATGATAACAATAAATGAACTAGACCTAAGAGACATATACAGAATATTGTACTGCAAAACAGCAGGCTATACATTCTTCTCAATTTCAAAGGGATCATTCTCCAGGGTAGACCACAGGTTGGTCTCAATAAATTAAAAAAAAAAACATTGAAACTACAAAAGCATCTTCTCTGACTATAATGGAATGAAGCTGGAAATAAATAACAGATGGATAACTGGAAAATGCACAAATATATGGAAGTTAAATAACATACTCTTAAACAATCAGTGGGTCAAAGAAGAAATTACAAGGGAAATCAATAAATATCTTGAGACAAATGAAAATGATAGCACCACATATCAAAACTTATGGGATTTAGCGAAGGCAGTCCTGAGGGGGAAATTTAGAACTCTAAATGCTTACATTAAAAAAAGAAGAATGAGCTAAAATCGAATACCTAGTCACTACCTGGAGGAACTGGAAAAAGCACAGCAAACTAATCACAAAGCAAGCCATAGGAAAGAATAACAAAGATTAGAGCAGAAATAAATAAAATTGAGGATAGAAATATAATAGAGAAAATTAACAAACCCAAAAGTTGGTTCTTTGAAAAAAAATCAAGAAAATTGACAAACCCTCAGCTAGACTGACAAAGAAAAAGAGAGAGGAGACACAAATAATAAGATCAGAAATGAGAGGAGGGCATTACTACTGACCCAACAGAAATAAAGCATATCATGAGAAGATACTATGAACAACTGTATGTCAAGAAACTAGTCAACCTAGATGAAATAGACAAATCATAGAAATACATAAATTTCCTACACTAATCTAGAAGAAACAGAAGATCTCAACAGATCAATCACAAGTAAAAACATTGAATCAGTCATCACAAACCTCCCAACAAAGAAAAGCCCAGGCCAGATGGTGTCATAGGTGAATTCTACCAATCTTTTCAAGAAGAATTAATACCCATCCTGTTCAAACTCTTCCTAAAAATTGAAGAGGAGAAAACGAAACATAACTCATTCTATGAGTCTAACATTACCCTAATACCAAATCCAGAAAATGATATTACAAGAAAAGAAAATTACAGAGCAATTTTTCTTCAGAATATAGATGCAAAAATCCTCAACAACACACTTGCAATTAGAATAAAACAGCATATTAAAAGAATTATACGCCATGGTCAAATAGGTTTTATCCCAGGTATGGAAGGGTAGTTCAACATAAGAAAATAAATAAATTCAATAAACCACATTAACAAAATGAAAAGAAAAACAAAACAAAACACATGATCCTCTCCATTGACACAGAAAAAGCATCTGACAAAACCCATCGCCCTTTCTTGATAAAAACACTTTGATAACCAGGAAAAGAAGGAAACTTCCTCAACATTGTAAAGGTCATATATGAAAAACGCACAGCCAACATCATACTCAATAATGAAAGACTGAAAACTTTCCCTCTAAGATCTGGAACAAGACAAGGATGCCTACTGTCACCACTGTTATTCAGCATTGTACGGGAAATTCTAGTCAGAGCAGTTAGGCAGGAAGAAGAAATAAAAGGCATCCAAATTAGAAAGGAAGAAATACAACTTTATTTGCAGATGACATGATCCTATACATAGATATTCCCCCAAAAATCTACAACAAAGCTACAAGAGCTAATAAATGAATTCAACAAAGTGGAGGGGTCCCAGATCAACATGCAAAAATCAGCAGTGTTTCAATACACTAGCAAAAATCAATCTGAGGAAAGAATTTCCTTTACAAGAGCAACTAAAAAATAAAAATATCTAGGAATAAATTTAACCAAGGATGAAAACTACAAAACATTGCTGAAAGAAATCAAAGAAGACCTAAATAAATGGAAGGGCATTACATTTTCATGGATTGGAAGACTAAATAGTGTTAAGATGTCAAGTCTACCTAAAATGATTTACAGATTCAACACAAACCCAGTAAAAATTCTAATAGCCTACTTTGCAGAAATGGAAAGCCAGGTATTAAATTTATTTGAAAGTTTGAGGCCCTAAATTCCCAAAAATATCTTGAAAAAGAATGAAGTTGGAGACTCGCACTTCCTTACATAAAACGTATTACAAAGCTACAGTGGTCAGAAGAGCATGGTACTGGCATAAGGCTAGATATATTGACTAATGGAATCAAATTTGAGAGCTGAGAAATAGATCCTCATATCTATGCCCAATTGGTTTTTGACAAGACTGTCAACTCCACTCAATGGGGAAAGAATAGTGTTTTTTACAAATGGTGCTGGGAGAATAGGATATACACATGCAAAAGAATGAAGGAGGGCTCCTATCTCAAACCATATATAAAAATTAACTTCAAATAGACCAATGGTGTAAATATAAGAACAGGATTATAAAACTCCTAGAAGAATATGTAGGGAAGCATCTTCAGGATCTTGTGCTTTGCCCACGAGATCTTGGATTTTACTCCCAAAGCACAAGCAATGAAAGGAAAAATGGATAGATGGATGGCCTCAAAATTAAAAATGTTTCTGCCTCAAAACACTTGTCAAGAAAGTGAGAAGACAACCTACTCAATGGGAGAAAATATTTGGAAACCATGTATCTAATAAGACTTTTACATGTTTTGTTTTTGTTTTTGTTTTTTTTTACCAGGAGGTCCCGGGGATCGAACCTGGGTCCCTCCATATGGGAGACGGACGCCCAACCATTTGAGCCACATCCGTCCCCCTAATAAGACTTTAATATCCAGAATATATAAAGAAATCTTACAATTCAACAATTAAAAGACAACCCAATTTAAAAGTGGGCAAATGACTTGAATAGATATTTCTCCAAAGAAATGCACATGGCAAAAAAGCACATGAACAGATGCTCAACATCACTGGCTATTAGGGAAATGCAGAATGAGATATTTTACACCAACTAAAATGGCTTCTATGAAAATATCAGAAATTTACAATTATTAGAGAGGATGTAGATAAATAGGAACACTCATTCATTCCTGGTGGGAACGTAAAATGGTGAAGCCACTATGTAAGACATTTTGGCAGTTTCTCAGAAAGCTGAGTATAGTATTATCATATGACCCAGCAATCCTGCTACTAGGTATATACTCAGAAGAAGTGAAAATAGAGACACAAATAGATATTTGCACACTGAAAGTCATAACAGCGTTATTCACAATTGCCAAAATATGGAAGCAACCCAAGTGTCCAACAGTCAATGAATGCATAAACAAAAGTGGTATATACATATAATGGAATATTATTCAGGCATAAAAAGAATGAAGTCCTGATGCATGTGACAACATGGACAAACTTTGGGGACATTTTGTTGAGTGAAATAGGCCAGAACAAAAGAACAAATGCATGATTTCACTGATAGGAACTTAATAAGCAAATTCATAGAGTCAGAATCTCAATATATAGAGGATATATAGGTTTTAGAGAATGGGGAGTTGATGCATAATTTGTACCGAATTTCTATTTATTTAGGTTGATGGTAAAGATTTGGAAATGAATAGTGGTGGTGGTAGCGTAATATTGTAATGTAATTAACAGCACCGAATTGCATGGGTGAATGTGGGTTGCAGAGGAAACTTCAGGTCTATATGTTAGCAAAAATTAAAAGATAAAACAGTACTGTATAGCAGTGAACCCTATTATAGACAATGGACTATAGTTAATCTTACAGGTTCTTTCATGGATTATAGAAAATGTACCAGATTAAAACAAGTTGTTAATAATGGGGTGGTATGTGGGAAAAATACACTGAATGTAAACTATGGACGATAGTTAATAGTACTCTTTTAATAATATTTCATCAATTATAACAAAGGTAACTACTGTTAAAAATAGTGCAATTATAAAAAAATGCTAACATCAATTGTAACAAATGTTGCACACCATTGCAAGGTGGTGGTGGTGGGGTGGTGTATGGGAATTCTGTCTTTTAATGTATGATTATTCTGTAGAACTTTTCTAATTAAAAAAATAGTAACACATGACTCATCTTACATCAGTTCTAGACTCACCCACACCTGACTCACCCCATTTTATTTTGAAGCAAATTCCATACATATCACTTTCTCCATAAATATTTCATTTTGTACCTCTGAAGGATAAGGTTTTTTTTTTTTTTTTTTTTTGTAAACAACAACAACAACAAAACATTGTCACACCTAAAAATTAATGCTACTACCACAACCTACTTAATATTAACAAATATCCAGTTGGTGTTCAGATTTCTCCTGATTGTTACCAATTTTTTTTTTTTAAATGGATGATGGAAGCGGATGTAGCTCAAGTGGTTGAGCTCCTGCTTCGTATGTACGAGGTCCCAGGTCCTGGTTTTGATCCTTGGTACCTCCTAGAAACAAAACAAACAAACAAGCAAATGAAAAGGGCCAACTCTCATTGGGGAGTAGATGTAGCTTAGTGGTTGTGCACCTGGTTGCCATGTACGAGGTCCTAGGTTCAATCCCTGGTACTGCCGAAGGGGGGGAAAAAAAAAGTGGTTAATTGAATCTGATGCACCAGAAATCATATAATGCATTTGTTTGATACACTTCTTAAGACACTCTTAATCTATATCCTTATTATATTTTATATCTTTACAATTTAATTTTTGAAGAAACCATGCTGTTGCATTTTCTGAATTTTGCTAATTGTAACCTTGTATTGCTCTTTAACATGCTCCTCTGTCACTGTGTTTCCTCAAAATTGATAATTAAAATTTTAGAGGTTTGCTATGATTCAAGTTCACTCTTCTGGCGTGAATACTTCCTAGATGGTACCATGTGCCTACATCATAATGCAGAAAAGGTCCTTATGTCTCTTCTGGGGTGTAGATGGACTGTTGCCTACAGACATCATTTCAGTAGGGGCCCCCTTCTTAGTAACTGGTAGGGTAGCATTCTGTATAAAACCATACTTTACTCTACATTGCTTTTTTTTTCGTTTAATATGATATCTTTCCATTCATTGCTGGCTCTTCATTCCGGACTCTTCTTGCTTGTTAATTCTTCCAAATCAACTTTAAAATCAATTTGTTTAGTTCTAGGGAACTAAAATAATAGTTGTAAAGAAACTGCATTACATTTATATATTAACTTATGAAGAGCCTGTTACTTTTCAGAGCTAAACCCTGAGATTTGTTTTAGAGAAGTCCTTCACTTTCCCTTGAAGATTTAGGCCTTGAAGAAAACAGTTTTAAGAAACAATTTCAACAAATAATTTAATTTTCTTCTTCAAAGGATTATCATTCATCATCCAGTTACGTTTATTGTTTCTTAGAGATTCTGAGGGTGCTGGAGTAATTCATTTTCAAGTGTATAAACTTCACATGTTTCTAATGTGAGTATAAGAAAATATTTTAATTGGGGGCAGTGTTTCTGTTTTTCTGGTGACAGGGAAGCCAGTTACCTAAGGTGAAATGGCACACTTGTTTATGGGCAGCTTCAGTAAGTTCACACTCAACAATTGTAATACTCACAGGGAGGTGCACATTATAACTGAGTGACAATTACAAATCATATCAGTATGTAAAATTTTTTTAAACAAATTTGTCTGAAGCTAGAAAGTGCCAACAAGAAAGGGGCTTCTCTTTCCAAACTCCCCACTGCACTATTCTATTTTATCTAAGTAAGTGTAAATATACATGGGGGAGCAAAACTCACCCAGGAAGTAAATCTTAGACATATTTCCAGATGATTTTTTTAAAGGTGTAAAGCATCAACTTATTGTTGGAGCTTGGCTTAAACTGATACCCAGTTACAGCATAATCGAAATCTGTAGAGAAAATTGTTAAGATTATAATAAGCAAGTAATTTTCTGAGGTTGCTCAGAAATTTTTGGTGGGAAGTAAGAGTCTGGTTACCAATGGCTTAGGTGGGAGTGAGGCCTTCAGTGAATCCTCGATTATATCCAGATTTTGAATTAATTCCCCATATTCAGCTCTACTTCTTGCCCCTGCTTCCAGTCACATCTGCCTCTGTGAGGTTCTGCTGGACTTCAGCTTGTGTTATAGTCACTCTGAGTACTTTCACTGATCACTTTCATCAGCCAACTCTCACAGACCTTTCAGCAAAATGTTGAACTCCCTTATCCTCTTCTTTCTTTCTTCTTCTTCTTCTTTTTTTTTTTTTTTTTTTTTTTTTGTTATTCATTTCTACTTTATATCTTTACTCTCTCTTTAGAGGTCACAGGTGGAAGAGCAGATAATTGCATGAATTATGTCCATCAATTCAAACAGAGATGTTATCTGCATTTCTATAAAGTTTTCCAGGTTATTTGGATGGATGCTTAACACGAAGATGATTCATATGACCCTTTCTGGTTCTGATATTGTGTTCCTTTCCTTTTATGAAAGCCAATATGCCTATATGGAAAAATAAGATTATTTGACATAATCAGATAAGCTTTCAAAATATATTAGAGATGGCATCACAGCATATGGAGGTGTTAAAATCCACCATGTGGGAAGAGCAAGTACTAGAATATTGCAGAGCCTCTTTCAAAATAAGTGGTTTTGTTGCATTTAAAACTATTTGCTCTAGGAACTTCACAAATGGATACAGGCACCAGCAACATGGGGAAGAGCTCAACACTGAGCAGAAATTAGATGACACTCTGCTGTTCTCTTGAGAGAAGATCAGGAAAGGAGAAATGGAAGAGAGTGAATTATTTAGGCCAAGTCCCATTAGAAGGATGGACGGTCATTTTCTATGGAAAGTGGGCTTCACTGAAATGTTTATAGTTTTCAAGGGGTTCAGTCTAGAGGAAACAGAGGTCCCATGACTGTTAATCATTAAAGAGTCAGAAATTGGACTGGCTCCTCTACCTTTGTGCAAGTGACGTTCAAAATCTCATTAAAATCTCTGAAACCCGATACTCTTTGGTAGCATCATCCTAGCCCTGTGATTTTCTGAGGACAAAGGAACTGGGGTGAAGTGGGTTCCTGAGAGTCATAGCAGAGGATAGTATTTTTTAAAAATCCCAGCACAGCAATGAGTTCCCTGGACATGTGTTCCATATGTCAGATCTACCCACATGAGTTTTAGGCAAAATGAGCTCCTGGCCTCCTTTTACCCAAGTGCTGTATAAATATAATTGCATCTCAGCCAAGAAGTGAAGAAGGTTGACAGTATTGCTCCTATGATGGTCGTTGCTTGTTACTTGCTAATTTGGGAATGAAGGATTCCTTCAGGAAGATCCTATTCTCCAATTTCACCCCTAAATGAGATCTTAATACTCTGCTTTTTATAAAATACACATCCCCATTATTGCTGTTTCAGTGAAGAAATTCCATGAGATTGTGTTTGGTGGCGTGCAAATAGTAACATGGAATATGAACTAGAATGGTCCCTTCCGTACAGTAAAATGTAACACATTTGGTATTTCAAAAGTTATTTTGGATTTTTTTTTAAATTTCAGACACCAAGTTTGTAAAAATTAGCCTCCAACAGAAAAATGTTTGGGCATTGTTTGTTGATTCTTAGGATCATTGAAACCTAGCAGGAATAGCATTTTGGTAGTTCTTATAATAGGATGTTTACTTGCCTCATTGCACCATTAGAAGTCAGGGTTTTATTCACCTAGAAATAAGGTTTTAGAACTACTGCCTCTGAAAAGTCTTCACACCAAATACACAAGACATAGTTAAGATAAGTAACGGTTACATTAGATTTAGAGAATTATTCTATCAATATTCTATCTATTACAATTTTGGAGTACTTAGAAAAATCAGTTAAAATTTTCAGTCATTCTCCGAAGTCTTCAAACAGCACTTCTACTATTCATTGTTTCCCAATAATGCTGCTTAGCATATTTTAAAAAGTTCATTCAAAATACTGTGTGCCAGCTAATTTAATTAATTTTGCATAGTATATGAAAGAATCCATAGGATGTAAGTGTAAGAGAGGGGTATTGTTTTGAAATGGGATTCCTCTAATATTCTCTAAGGCAGTGACTACTTTTCCATGTCACCTAATGCTGGCTGTCATACTGAATTATAAACAGCATCTGTGGGATTTCTAGTAGAATTTTATTTCATTGATTTTTATCTATTATTCCAGAGCCAACACGAAAGCTCCTAAGTCATAAATCCGCACTGTAGCTCCAAAAGAATTTGGCCTCTCCTATACTTCTTTGCTGAGCTGATTTCTAAACCAGATTCTTTACCCATAACCTCAGGGTATCTTTATTGTTCTTATTGGATACCTGTGATTTCTAATATGCTTTGCCATTCCTCTTTTTGTTTTCTATCTTTAAAAATATCTCTATGATTTTTTTCTGGAAGTAATGGTGCTAATTTAAAATATTTTTTATAGGTTCCCTCTTCCAAAGAGCATGCAATGTTTTAAATTCTTTATCCCATTGTCTATTCTATAATTTTGTCTTTGGAAAAAGAAAGATTTGGAAACAGAAGGTAAAAGAGTTTAAGTGACTTTCTCAGCTCATAAAGACATAATAGGACACACAATCCAAGCAATGTATGTCTTATTTCCTGCAAATGACAAAGTTCTGTTGAGAGTTGCAAATATGCCGGTGTTGACTAAGATTCAAGCTTTAAAAATCAGGAAAGATCTGTGTTAAATCCATAGAAGTAACATGGAAGCTTGATACAATGAAGATTTGGTTATTCAAGTCAATATAATAAATATTAAATGCCCACTATTTTAAAAGAATTGTAATGAGAATTGTAGTGCCTTTGAGGATATAAAAGCTATAGTGTCTGCCCTCTAGGAGCTCACAATTTAGTTATTAGTATTCTTTATCATTTCATAGAGCTTGTCTGTAATACTTTAGGATTACCTGCAATTAGGAGCAAAGTGTTTCATATTTTTTACTAGAGACAACCCTCTCTCTCTGTTCTATTAGATTAATCAACTAGTATATTCCTCAGTAAATTTCTTCATAAATAAGTTCCATGTGGGTGAGAAAATCACAGCAGTTGTTGACTATGAAGTGTCTAAACGAAATAATTCCTAAAAACTCCTAAAAATGTGGCAATAGCCAATATTTTGGATAATGATGGTTGATGGAGTATAATTCCATCTAACTCATACCATTGCTCTTTTGTTCATATAATTTTCCTTTAATTTTTCTTTATTTAAAATATTTTTATAATATAAAATTTGGTAATATAAAGTTTGAAAAAAAAAGATTAAAATTTAAGACATAATATATATAATATAGTATGAAAAGTAAAATCCCTCCTCTTTCCCTACTTGACTCCTCATTCCCAAACCTCAGAGGTAATAGCTATAAAACTTTCATGTTTGTCCTTCCCCCAAATGCCTAAGCATATTCAAACATTTATATGCACATCCATAGGCATGTGTGTATAATGCAATTATACTTATCTGTATCCCTCTGTAAATATAAATTCATGTTTCCCACCTGAAGTGACAGTCAATAAAACACAATGGTTGAAGCCCAGATGAATCAGAACAAATGTCTTGGCTCTTCCATGCTATGCTGGGGTTTCAGCTGGTCTTAGGGGAGAGGAGGCATTTGGGAGGCTCGGGCAGCAGTGATTGACCAACAACATTTTAATCACCAGCTCTTCCACACTTGTGCCTACAAGGCAACTACCAGCTCAGTTTTCTTTCACTCATGGTTTTGCCCTCACTGCATACAGGTGTGCCAGTATTCTAGCAAAGTTTGCAAAGGACCAGAATTGGAACTATCTGTGTTAGGCCCCTTCTAGTCCGACTTTTCATATTTTTAAATTCAGTCCCTTAGAGTGTGCCACAGACACAATACAATATTGGTGATGATCCCATTTCAAAACTATGAAGCAGATACAGTTTATTTCTAGCACTTTCTTTTCCTCTGGGGCTCAGCAGGCCCTTTGATCACATAATAATGGTTCTATCCTCCTACTTGTGCCCCTCTCCTGACCCCAACAACCGAGGGCTTACAGCTGTCCATCTCCCCATATCTTTATGCATTTTCTAACCAAAATATATCATCTTGCTTTCCATTGGTTTACTTTTCGTATTTCTCATTATTTCAACATATTTTCAACCCATGAAGGGCAGGAACTGCAATTTAAACCAGTTTGCATCTATTTTTGCACACGGATATGTACACAATTGTCACTCAATAATTGTTGTGCATTATTCTTGGTCTCTATTGACTTTTGGACTGCCATAGATAAAGACACGCTAAACATCCAGAATTTTCCTTTTTTTACATCTTCAAATTCCATGTAGATTTAAACATAGAGGATTGCCACATCCACCACCACCCCCCTCCCCAGTTGTCACTCCACCGACTTATAGTAACTTAATGCTCCTTTTTTCATTTCCCCTTTCTTTACACGTTTACCTTTTAGCTGGTACAAAACAGAAACCTTGATTTAATATATTCCTGTTTTAATCAGTTGTCTGTGAGTCATTGGAATTTCCCCATTTTTTTCTATCTGGGGGTGTAGAGGAAATGACATTTATTATTTATTGCTAAGACCTATACCAAGGCCTCTGCATCTCTTTTCTCATTTAACAGTACCAAACTGTCTCTCTGTGATACACTTTTATTATTGACCTTAATTCACAGAAAAGGAAGCTAAGAGTTTGAAAATTATAATAATCTGCCCTTAGTTACATAAATGCTGGAACCACAAGTTGAACACAAGACTGTCCCTCCAAAGCCCCCCGTTATTTTTTGCTGGACCAAACTAACTCCATCTAAACATCCCAATTTTTCTGAAGATTAAGTGATATAAGTAAAAGTGTGTTCTAAATTATCAAGTATATCCATGCATGGAATTTCCAATTCAATTTTATCATTCCTAACACAGTAAGGTGTGTAAATAGCATGTAGCAAATGCTTTCGGTGATCATGGTTTTAATGGAACTTTAAAAAAATGAGATGAAATGATGTCAATGAATTGTTAGAGTATTAAAGTCCAATCTCAGCCCATTTCTTTTAAAGCCCTGGCTGTCTAAATGAAATGTCTCTTCTTTGAAAAAAGTTATTTAATACAAGCATGTAAGAGTGAAATCATTTTCAAGAACATAATAGGGTTGGTTATAGAAAAAAATCTGAAATAACATTGGCTGTAGCATTTAGCCTATATTTGATGCAAAATGGCTAGAATACTTTAGAATGAAAAGTTGTGCTTTTGTCCTTGCTCTACCCAGGTGTTCCAGATTGCGTACGTGATCGTGAAAGCAGCTAACTCCCCTCGGCCTGGAAACTGGATTTTGGAACGCTCACTCGATGGTGTTGAGTACAAGCCATGGCAGTACCACGCTGTGACCGACACGGAATGCCTGACCCGCTACAATATTTACCCACGCACCGGGCCCCCCTCGTACTCCAAAGACGACGAGGTCATCTGCACCTCATTTTATTCCAAGATACACCCCTTAGAAAATGGAGAGGTAAGAGAAGAACACTTACCGTGAGTACATTTACGATGGCAAAATAGGCCTGTCAGAAAGACTGGAATATATCTGTAATTAATGTCAGGGAGATTTTTAAAAGGGATTTAGCAGAAGTACATTTAAATGAGTTATTAAATATAAAAGAAAAACCCAAGGTGATTAGAATTTTAACTACTGTCATCAAGAATGTGTCTCCCATCTGCAATAAAAGATCAGAGAGAAGGAAATGGATTTAATTTGGAAAGTCAGTGATTAATTTTACATATAAAGAGAATTTCCTGACAATGAGGATTGTGGATGATTAGAGAATGATGGAGAACTTAAAGGAAGCCTTAGACTTGTGTGTACTCTGGTCTGAAGATGGAGATGACAGGGGTGACTTTGTGAAGAAATGTAATCCTCACAAGAGACCCAAATAAAAGTTACCTCAAGGGAATTCTGCCTGCCTTTGATGGCTTTCTGCTGTCGCCACATAGAATGACAGCGTGGTTCTTGCCTTTGAGTTAGGTTTTGCTGAATGGTAATGTGAAAGAAATCGTAAGGTCACAATTATATGCAAGTGAAGTCGGATGCATAATCTAAATGTGTTCTGCTTCTCGGTATTGTCTTTTACTCTGTGCTTAAGATTTTAGATTCACTCATTGATTCATTCACAGATTCAAACCCTGAATTCTCCTCTTATAGCTGTGATCTTGATCCAGGTACTTAAATTTTCTGTGCCTCTGTTTCCTTTCCCATACATTGGGAACACTGACAATAGTTCTTATCTTATTTGATTGTCAAGAAAATTAAACGGATTATTATATTTAAAGCTTTTAAAGCAGGGCTGGCACGCACTACGTGCTTCACTGGTATTAACTCTTGTTGATGTTACTCTTATTGTTATCATTATTCTCCTCCGAAATATGCAAACCTTAACTCAGTGACTCTCTTGGATTCTCCGACACCTATTTATTGTATTTCCCTAACCTTTCAACCTTTTGTACACGAGGTCTGGTTCATTTCATCCTACCCGCTTATGCCTACCTGCTTTTAAACTCCAGTCTGATAGTCTCTCCTCACTGGTCCATACATCTGAAGTTGGTACCCTTTTATATTAATGTTTTCAGAAAATCGGTATTCACATTCTTTCATACCCACCTTAACCCATCTAGGCTTACTACTTTAGACATTCTGGGGGAAAGTTTTTGATGTAAATCTATCAGACTCCCTTTTGGCACTGTTGTTCTATGAATGTATACCAGTCCTTCACTATATTTCAAATTCCACATGCAAAAACAAACTTATGGGAAAAAGTCCAAATGGCATTCTCAGCAGATATCTCAATCTGCTAAATGACAAGGAGTCAAGCAGCAGTTCAATCTGCTTTGTGCCCAGAGGCATCCAATCCTGGCCAGACTGGCCTGAGGATATGGATGTAGCTGGGATGCACAGAGAGAATATATTTGAGTTGATTTTTTTTTATTGTTATTTTCTTCCTGGTTCCAGTGTTTATCTAGGACTTTATCTAATATTTCTAAAATGTCCTTTTACCTTTTACAAACTGATCCAATTCAAAACATGGCTGGACAAAATTACAAAAAGGCCTAGATAGAAATGTAAAGTATGCGTACATGTGCATCCCCAAACTGTGGTCTCCCTACATTGTCCTTTAGACCAGTTTAACCTGCCAACATGGAACAAACAGAGGTGTTTGCTTGTTTAACTAGCTATATTGTTAACACTCCTAGAAGACATTCACTAAATGCTATTCATTTATGATGACTGTGAAGAACAACATATTCAACTTTGTGATATGTTTCTTTAAATCTATTTGTCTCTACTTGGAAGTGGATGAGGTGAGAAACAGAGAGCAATTCAAAGTATTTGAAGTAGAATGTTAGGATCTTAGAATAAGAATGCATTTCAGACCTCTCCTATGGTATACACTTCATTTTATAACTTTACTATGAAAGAGTTATTGAAAATGGCCCCAGAATAAACAGGCCCATTGAAGGTAGATAATATTCTCCAAGACTCCCAGCTCAACAGACAGCAGAGCTAAAACAGGTCCCATGATTCTTAGACTAATGTTTCTTCCACTACTCTAGTAAAGAATGGAAGTTGGTAGTTTGAAACTGATAAAGTTGGTCACTGCTAAACTTGCAAATGGCTTAGAGGAGACATAGTGATGCTGCACCCTGTATAAGTAGAAAGTCAGAGTTCTGGAGAAATCATGGTGTAGAAGAATCTACATGAGAATCAGAAGACTTGGGTTCTTGTCCTGGTTCTTATCTTGTGTAACCTTCTCAAATCACTTAATCTCTCTGTGATTGAATTTCTTGAACACATGAATTAGTTCAATACATAAATTGTTCTAAGGCATCTTTCAGATCTAAAGTAATATAGTTGTGGTTGTCACATACAATATAATATTTAGGAATATTCTATAAGGTTTGGGTACTTGTCACCGACAAGCTCCAAGCAAGTGACTGTGAAATAAATAAATCTTTATTTCATTAGCTTTATGTCTTAACATGATGTAATTTTGGATACCACCTGAAATTTAATTATTAAGTGCTTGTGTCTAAAACTTCCCAGAAAAAATGACAGTCAAGTAAGAGAAATAAACACATAAATCAGTAAATACAGCATGATCTTGTAAGAGCAAAACAGAATGTGTACAGAAAGCAATAAATCCCCCTGTATGAGTGGGAGGAGCTACTTTTAGACAATGACTTCTCAGAAAACAGGAAAACCAGCAAAAACACAGTATTGCAGAAGTTTCAAGACCAATATGTAAATTCATCTCCGGAAGAGCTCATGTGTTAAACTAGGTATGTTAAAAAATTCATCTCCATTCTGGAAGAATATTTTATTATTGACTATAGGATTCTAGATTGGCAGTTATTTTCTTTCAGTGCATTTTATTATCTTCTAGCTTCCATAGTTTATGTAGAGGAAGTAGTTTCCTAATAGTTGTTTTTGAAGGTTTTTCCCCTCTGATTTCTTTAAAGATTTTATCTTTGTCTTTGGTTTACAGTAGATTTACTATGATGCTCCAGATCTGCACTGGCCAATACAAAAGCTACTAGGTCTATGTGGCTATTTAAAATTAAATTAATTAAAATTAAGACAAAATTGAGTTCCTCAGTTGCACTAACCATATTTCAAGTGCTTGGTAGCCACATGTGGCTAGAAGCTACCATATTGGGCTGCACAGAATAGAACATTTTCATCATTGCAGAACTTGTTATTGGACAGCTCTGCTCTAGATTATACCCTTTTACTATCTTTATTTAGATTTGTTCGCTATGTTATATCTGTGGAATGATGTCTTTTATTAGTTCCAGGGTTAATTCAGCCATTAACTCTCCAAAAATTGCTATGGCCCATTCTGTCTATAATTCCAATTAAAAATATTTTGCAACTTTTCATTGTATATACTATGTCCCTTACCTTCCTTTCTATAGTTTCTGACCTATTGGTTTTCTGTCCTTAAGTCTAGATATTTTATTCTGGCTTACTTTCAGTTTACTAATTCTCTTTTCAGCTATGTTAAATCTACTGTTGAAATTATTCTTAGGATTCTTAATTTCATTTATAAAATGTTTTCAGTTTTAGAATTTCTCTTTGGTTCATTTTAAAAAAGAAGTTTAGAGTTTCCAGTTTTATATTGAAAGTCTCAAATTTCTTCTTTTCTATCTCCTTAAGCATAAAATTGTTATGATTTTAGAGTTCTTGTTTGATAATTCTGATATCTGACCTTTGTGTAAATATTTATATATTTCTTCTGTTGAATCTTCCTTATGCTGTCTTATACCCTCATATGCTTATCTTTTTATGCAAAAGATGTATTTTAAAGAGTATTCATAGAAATAACTTGAGGCTAGGATGATATTATCTTCAACCTGTGAAGATGTTCTTATGCTTCAGTCAGGAAATAGCAGTCCGGATAATCTCAATCCAATGTCAGGGATTCCAGTTTCTGGGACATTGTTAGTAATTGAATCATGTCCCCCACAAAAGGCATGTTCAGGTCCCAACCCTGGTCCTGAAGATCTGAACCCATTTGTAAATAAGATGTTTGAAGATGTTACTAATTAAGGTGTGCCCAAACTGAATGTGGGTGGGCCTTACTCCAATAGGGCTGAAGTCCTTATAAACAAAGAAAATTGGATTCAGAAAGAGAGAAGTCATGGGGAGAGCCAGAAGCTGGGAGTCAACAGAATTCAGAAGAGAAAGGAGAAGCTTCTGCCCATGTGTATTGGTATGTGCCATGTGCCATGTGACAGGAACCAAGTATTGCTGGCAGCCAGACCGTGAATACCAGACTTCACGGAGAAAGCATTGCCTTGCTGCCACCTTGATTTTGGACTTCTCCTAGCTTCAAAACTATGAGCAAAAAATTCTAATTGTTTAAGCTTAACCATTATATTGTATTTGTTTTAACAGCCAGGAAACTAAGTTTTTTGGTACTGAAAAATGGGTTGTTACTACTTCAAATGCCTAAAAATGTGGAAACAGCATTGGAATTGGATGATGAGTAAAAGCTGGAAGAATTGTGAGGCACTTGATTGAAAAAAAAAAAAAAAAGCCCAGATTGCTTTGAAGAGATGGTTGTTATAAATATAGACATTAAAAGATTTCTGATGAGGTCTTAGAAATAAATGATGAATGTGTTATTAAATAGTGGAGGAAATTTTTGTTATGAAGTGGCAGAGAACTTGGTGAAATTGGGTTCTGAGGTTGAATGGAAGGCAGAGCTTTAAAGCTATGAACTTGGATATTTAGCTGAGGAGATTTCTAACCTAAGTGTGGAAGATGGAGCCTGGTTTTTCTCTGCAGCTTATAGTAAAATGTGAGAGGAAAGGGATAAGCTGAGAATTATACTCTTAGGCAGAAAGGAACCAAAAATTGATGATTTTGAAAATTCTCAGCCTATCCAGGTAGCATCTTTTGAGAGTAGGATGAGAAGTGGCTTTTTATCAGGGTCCTCCCTGAGCTTTTGGGAATCCCTAGAGGACAAAGCTCCATGTTGGCTTTAACTTAATAACGCTTTGCTAAATAGGGTGTGGCTGAAATGGATCCAATCAGACATCGCAGTGGAATTTAGGATTGGAATTGCAGTTATTCAGGAAGGATCAGTAGATATTTTGGACCCCTTTGACCTGCCACAAGTGACAAGGTTTTTGCAAAATTTATGTGAGTAGAACCACTGCCAGCTTGTGGACTAAAAGGGGCAGAAAATCTATGAATTAAAGGAAAAGTGATTTCAAGGGCAGAACTGTGAAAGCTGAGGTCTGAAGAGATTTCCTCAGGCCAAGAGAGCAGGCCCACCCATGTTTGGCAGGAGCACTTGGAAGGGCAGGTCATCTGCTTAGGACTTAGAGGGGGCAGTCTGTAAGACCCATTGTTCACAAAGAGTGTCACTACCCCGATACTCTGATGTTGGGGCATTGGGGGAGGGGGCATGGCCACTGTGCAAATGTTTGGAAGAGGTGAGGCTGCCATTCCATCAGGTCCAGAGGACAAAACATTGATTCACAGATGACTCTTAGACCATGAGATCTAGTATAATTTACACTGCTGGTTTTTTAACTTGTTTGGGATCCGTGACCCCTGTTTTCCTTCCAGTTTCTCCCTTCTGAAGTGGAAATGTTTATCCAATGCTTGTACCAACATTGTATATTGGAAGTATATAACTTGTTTTCTAGGTTTCACAGGTCTACAGACAGAGGAATTTTGCCCTCAAATGGAAAACATCCATAACTCATTTTGATGAGACTTTGTAATTAGCTTTGTTACTGAAACGACTTAGATATTGTCATGGAATCCATGTGTTCTACATGTGTGAAGAATATGCCTTTTTGGGGTCCAGAGGGAGGAGTGTTGGGAATTGAATCATGTCCCCCACAAAAGGCATGTTCAGGTCTCACCCTTGGTCCTATGAGTGTGAATCTATTTGTAAATAGGACCTATGAAGATGTTATTTGTTAAGGTGTGACCAAACGGAATGAGGTTGGGCCTTAGTCCAATATGGATAAAGTCCTTATAAGCAAAGGGAATTGCATATGGAAAAAGAGACACCACAGGGAGCAGTCAAAAGCTAGAAGTCAATGGAACCCAGAAGAGAAAAAAACATGCTTCCATGGCATTGCCATGTGATGGAAAAGCCAAGGACCAAAGGTTTCTGGGAGCCAGCTCCAGAATACTGTGGTCTTCAGGGAGAAAACATAACCTTCTGATACCTCAATGTTGGACTTAGCCTCAAAACCATGAGCCCATTGTTTAAGCCAACTCATTGCATTGTATTTGTTTTAGCAGCCAAATAACTAAGACAGACACTTAGATAACTCAAAGCTATGCTGTAACCTATGAGGGCTGTTTTAATCCCAGTTTACCCTCATTCCTAAGATGCCTGTGTTTGAAGTCCCAACCAAAGTCTGTGGGATTTACCAAAGTTCCACCCATCCAAGCCCTGGAATCTAATGTTTGTCCTCCTAGTACAGCAAGGCTGTCAAAGTGCTTCTCACTCTCTGAGCCCTGTCTTCTAGATAGGGAGATGCCCATGGGACAGAAGCTGTCACAATGCTCTAGAAGTTTTTTGTTTTTTGATATTGGGATGGTTTTTCTTTATTATCAAATGACTCCAAACAGGTGTTTTTGTGTATTTTGTACAGTTCTTCTAGTTTTCATCATTGTGAGTGTTGGTCCTAATTATATAATCTATAATAAATAGAAGCAAAGTCTCATATGTCCTCTTAAACACTTTTTATTTTGGAATAACTTCAAATTTATGCTAAAAATTGCAGGAACTACTTAACCAGTGCTTATCAAAATTAAGAAATCAACACTACATTATTATTACTAAGCTACAGTTTCTATTCATATTTCATTAGTTTTACCATTAATGCTTTTTTTTTTTTCCTTGCCCAGAATCTAATTCAGGATCCCACATTGCAGTTAGTCATGGTATCTTCTTAGTCTCTTTTGATGTGACAGTTTCTTAGTCTTGCCTTTTTTTTTCAGGTTGATCACTTCTTTTTATTTTATTTTATTTTATTTTAATTTTTATGTTTTAAGAGGTATTGGGGATTGAACCTGGGACCTTGTACGTGGGAGGCAAGTGCTCAACTATTGAGCTACATCCACTCCCAAGTTGATGACTTTTTAAGAAAACTGGTCAGATATTTTGTAAAATATCTTTCAATTTGGATTTGCCTGATATTTTTTCATGATCAGACTGGACTTCTGGTTTGGAGGAAGAAGACCAAAGAGGTGAATTGGCTTTCTCATCACATCACACATACTCATGTTTATTTGCACACCTGTTTTGTGAATTTCTCATCTATTAGTTTTTAAGTCTTATTGTGCTTACAGATAGATGTTTATTTGGAACTTCAGTGTCTAAATATTAACCATGACTCAAATTGCATATTTTAAGCAAAGCATTGGATAATCTTTTGCTACCAGACCTTCAAAATATCTTTTAAATATAAATTTAAGTCAAAGGATAAAAGAAGTGAAAATATAATATTCTTAAGGCCACCCGTGAAATAAAGCATTCCAAAATAAACATACTTCAATTACAACACACTACTTAAGTAATAATGTTCATGTATTAGGGGTAGAGCATTAATAGGAAATAGTCTTCCTTGAGACAGACACCAAATCTACTGAGTCTGAGGTTTTCTACATTGCCACTTGTCTGGAGACCTTTTGAAACCAGTGTCCAAATTTTTAGAACATTCTGAAATGTTATATTTCAGATCATGTCCAAAAGTGAATCATTTTAGAACTGAAAGATATCTTAGATAAATTCCTCTTCATCTCTTAAAGGATATCCTGGACACGTCAGCCTCTACATCCAAATATCAATATGGCCCTGTGTCTCCATCATCACTGGAGACCGTCTAGCCTTTCCTTCTGGCTTCTTGAACCTTAACAACATATCTTTGCTTATTTCTTCAGCTTTATGTCTTTGCTCCTGCTACCCCCATCCTTTTCTCTTCTGTCTGGCTTAGCTCCTCCCCTGCTTTCCATCCCACATTGCCTGCCCCAGCTAAGTTAGTGTTAATCATGTGGCCACAATAAGGGTACTTTAGAGCATTTACGCAGTCCCCTAGAAAACTAGACTCAACTGATATCAAGAAAGAGATATGGCCCTGCAGTCTAGCATCCTGGGCCTGTATCCAAAGGGAGAAGTGGCATTCATTCTGAGCTATGAGATAATCAGAGAGTATCAAGTCTCCCGGCCTAGCAAAGGAGAGATAATGGGGGGACAGCGTGATACTGTATGTCGTTAACCAGGCTGTAAACAGAAAGAGGCTTTGAGCAAAAACCTTAAAAATAGTTTCATTTTAGGAGTGTAATTTTGGATCATCAATGCCAAGAAATGCTCAGCAGGGACGCTGCTTTCCCCTGCTTTGAGAGAATGATGTAGAGCTCCCTAAGAGCAGTTGCAGGCTGTGAAACGGCAGCCTGCAGGAGGCCTCCATTACTTTGAGACCAGCCCCAAAGAACATCTCTGATGAGAGCGGCTACCTAGAAAACCTCTCCAGCTGTGACCATAGGGAGCCAACTCCACCATCATAGTCCAAGTGCGGCCTCAGTCCAAAGCAGTTGCCCCAAGGTGCTGTTGAAAAGTGCCAGGAAGAACTGCCACTTGGAGGCAGCACTGAAAACTGCTTAGAGCAGTGGTACCTCCTAAACATGGTTGTCCTTGGAAATCACTTGGGAGTATTTCAATAATAGCCATGTCTGGGACCAGAGCTTTTAATTCAGCAGATTTGGGAAAGAGTTTAAGAAGCTATATCTATACTTTTAAATACGTATTTCTGGTGATTCTGATGCCCCCATGTTCCTGGCTTATTCTTCAGAGATTTCTGCCTTCTCAAACCTGTATGGGAGAAGAACAGAGCCTCAGTTATTCAGGGAAAGAGTATCAGTCACTCTATTTCTAACTGAAGAAAGAGACTGAAAATTTTCTGTCAGGAAACATGACAGATTTTGGTGGACAGAAGCTCTAGGTGAGTTTGAGTTAAATGCATAAACTTTGAGCTATAACCAGGTTATCAAACTTATGGTTGAAAAAGTGGCTGAGAGAAGAGAATTACATTAATAATATTTAGAAGAATAGTATTAGATAGATGGCATTACTTTAAGGGTCCTAGAATTCAAATGATAATAGATGTTTTTTTTCCATTAAAGAGATTCCTTTCTGTGACAGAGATTATTACTTTTAATTTCTTTGGATTGTCACTAGACTGCTAACTAAATATTCACGGTTACCATAGTGATTTTTGAGTCAATTTCCTCCTACAGGGACCTTTAAGTTATTTACATATGATTTCCTTTACTTCTTACCACAGTGCTTCCTCACTCCTGTACTGCAACTCCATTGGAACTTAGATTTACTTTGATTCTGCTTTTGAAATGTGGCAGGCTCCTATAAAATTCGCTAGGGAAACCATTATTAATTCTTGAAGTCACTTATTTTTTGTAAACTGTATGTAGAGCTTTGATATTATTTTGATTTCCTGTGTGACAGGATTGTATTTATACAGACAGAATTTTTTCTTCCTCTTTTCATCACCTGGTATTATGGTGATCCTTAGAATTGCAAATACTTGGGAATGAAGAAACAAACCCAACACTGTATTGAAAAATGTTTCAGAGATTCTCCTTTGATGTAATATTTTTAAGGGTATAGCTTGATTGCATGTGTGAGTTTTGGTTGAAATGAGGGAATAGAAATGAGGATCTAGCCTTTCTCTTTTACCCTTGGATTTGCTTCTTTAGGGAAAAAGCAGCAGGGTATTATTAATTTGTGTTTGTTGCGAGTAGAGAGGGGAGATATTTAATTGGGGAAACAGACTTCCTTTCTATGAAATGAATTCTTCCTTTGATCAACATGGACCAAATCAGTACTTTGACCAACAACATTAAAATTCTTTATTATAGTGAGGTTGGCATGGTCTCCTCTAAAAAACTAAATGTTTCAACTCCAGTTTGAATATATTGAGTATACTCTTGTACAGAGTGAAATATTGTAGAATTACACACACATAAAACACATATATATAATTCATTTAAAGTACTTGTACTATTACATTTTAAAGCCACTTCTTTATAATAAAGTAAAGAAAATTAAGCAAATTTTTATTCTTCTTTTCTCTCTGTTAATCATTTATAGATCCCCCCACACAATTATTGTGCCTAGAAAGTATCCAGAAGTCCTTATAAAATTAATATGGTACCGTTGGACAGCAAAAATGGCCAGAGAAAATGAATGAAAATAGAATCTGGAATCTTAAGGAGAAAACACCAATATTTAAGAGACATGGTTATCTCAGCATTAGGATCTACCAGGATCTACTAAGGAGGAACAGGAGGGTCACCTTCTGTCAAGCTGGGTAAAGAAGTCCAGGTTTGTCGTAGGAGACACAGAGTGCAGCATGCTGTCCTTTAGGGTGTTCATGAGATTTGCCTTCAGGTATAGTCATGCTACTTAATTAACTGTGGGACCTCGGATAGAGGAGGAAACTCTAAGAGCTGCCTCAGTCAGTTCACATGGCTAGAGTGATGGTCAAATTAGGTAAATTATGGTAATGCCCTGTGTATCCTATCCGATATGGTGGCAAATTCTCTAGGTCAATAGTGAACATTGTCTTAAGCCCACCCTTAATTGCAGGATGACTGGATTTGCTTAGCCTGGAATGACAGTGAGGAGTCTGGAAGGGCAGAGCCAAGCCAGGCCATTCTGTAGGGTCAGCGCTAGGTTATCAGGGGCCACTAAACGTGATGGAAGGAATAAGCAAAGCAAAAAACATGGGCCTGCTGAAGATCAAAGGGCCAGAAGGACAGGTGAGGGCCTCAAATGCTGAAGTGGATTTAGTCTGTGACCAGGAAGAAAATAAGGGTAGCTAACATTTATTGCACATTTATTTTATGGTTGGCGCTCTTCTAAGAGTTTTATAAGTATAAGCTCAGATGTATTAATATTCTTCCCATTTTATACATTGAGGAAAGTTTGTTACAGAGCGACCAAGTAACTTGCCAAGGGTTCCACAGTGATTTTGGGTAATGTCATTTGAACCCAGACAATGTATCTCCAGAGTACCAGAAGGATGCATGGTTACAGGAAAGCCTGGTGGGCATTGCAAGCCAGGACTCCCACCATCTCCCTGCTCACCAGCAGGCCCTGCTGTCTTGCCATGTGAATTTGCATAGGCCTGGAATTCGGCTGCTGCTGATTCCAACCTCCTTTAGCTTTAAGCTTATTGGCTTTTAGCCTTTTCATGTTTTTGGCTTAAAATTTTTGTTTCTTACCTTCTATTTTCCTTTCTTTTTTTCTTTTTTTTTTTTCTTAACTTCACTCTAACTCATTTTCTTAACTGTTTTATCTTGTCTGATTTATATCTTTTAATGATTTTCTGTTTCTGGTTTGAAGACTTCTATCTTGTATATTAACATCTACCAGATTTTTCTTCCTCAAATTTTATTTTGTACTTGTTCCTATAATTTTTATTTCTGGAATTTTAAGGGTTCCACTTGTGTTACATACTTAGAATATTTTTAATACTTTTTAAAAATCTGGCTTTAACTTCTCAAATGATTTGTCTTATTTTTATAAGCTTAAAAGTTAAAGTTTAAACTATTTTACATGATTTTAATCACTTTATTTTTAGTTAATTTTGTAGTTTTATTGTTTAAATATTATCCTTAAGTCTTGAGTTTTACTGTTTTCATCCGTTGCTTTTACATAGTTGGCAGGAAATGTGAAATGTGGTCATAAAGACCACGGTGAGACCAATCATACTGAAAGGAGACACAATCATTTAAATATGCAAGTGTCCTATAGAAGAATGACAAGAAAGCTGGGTAAGACAAGTCCCCCTTGTTATATTCATTCTGGCTTATCACAGACAAAGCCCATTTTAAAAGTCTCTGTACAGGAATTATAAGCTGTTGTCAATAATAAAGGTCTCAATTCTAAAGTGAATTGAAATTACAAAATCGTGAAGCAGGCACAGTATCTGTTGTCTACAGGAAGAGGAAAAGGGACTATTAAGTAGACTAGATAAGAAGCATTTGAGACCATCAAAACTCATCTTGTGGCAAGTCTAAAGTAATGCACCAGCATCCCATAGTAAGATGCCAGGTCATGCTAGATTTGATGGTATCTTATCACTTCTATTTCACATTACTAAATTAGAGACCAAGCATTTCAGTTAAAGTGTGAATCCCAAGGAAAGAAAGAAGATTAATAGGTTAACTCTTCCTAAACTTATCAATAATATTGGCAATAAACATTTTGTCTAGGATTCTTTGTAAGCTAAAAGCACTTTGCTATACCCTTTTCCATTTGATCCTCAACATAGCCTAGGAGATACTCGAAGCCAAAATTTTCATTATTCTCATTTTACAAATGGAGGTTAAGTAACTCGTTTGAGGTAACATAACTGGTCAGTGTTTGATATTATTGTCTGGTCCAGATCCAGTCCAGATCTTCTGATGGCAAATATAGTAACTATTCTACTTCATAAACTGAACTCTTAGGTCCAAGCAGCCATCTTCTAAATATGTATTTACCTTTGGTGACAAGGGCTTATATTATAGCATGTGGATAATAAGTGCCATCCTTAATCTCCACTGGTAGAAAGCCAAGGATGTGTCAGTTAATCAGTCTCACACAGGAAAGATGATCTATTATTTTCTTTATTGCAGAAGTGTACTTAAACACACAACAGAGGATCTTGAAGCTATTAGAATAAGCTGATCCTTAGGGAAACTATTTCAGCAGTAGAGCTATCATCAAACATCCTTGAGACAAGTAATCTAGCAGTGGAATGGTTATGATTACATTTTACAAGCAAACTTAAAAGATATCAGGTCCTGCTTTACCAGGTCCCCTGCTATGAAATGAAAACTGGAGAAAAATCTACTGCAAAGATTTCTAGCCTGAGGATGTGTACTATGTTCCACTGTGGCAGACTGACAAGCAGCCAAATATTTTCATTGGAAATATATAAACGAATAACATCACTGAATTCTGCTACCTGGGAAGTATATAAGACATACAATTTAAATTCCAATCATGGGTAGCAAAAAGGCTATGATTTTCATTTTTCAAAGGAGAATGGCAACCCTGGCTATAGTACAAGTTAGAAAATTATATTTCCCTTGTGTACATTTGTTCTTTAGCTTGTTCAGTAATGAGAATTATTTATTTCTCATTCAACCAATAAGTGTCACTTAAAACCAAATCTAGTATTAGATTGAACTATAAGAAATTGCCAATATTTGACTATTTTTAGCCAATAAAAATGGCAATTCCATCAGGTTCAAACTATTATATGCCAAAGTATGAACAGATATACTTGCAGACATTTAGACTGCACTAAATATAACCTCAGCTGTACCCAACGTTTTAGCAAAAGCCTCAAAGGGAAATTAAGTCTCTTCACTGAAACAATTCATAAAATGTACTCGTTATTTTGTGAAGATCTTCTTGCTGTGTTAGTAATATGATGAGAATTAAGCCAAAAGTGAGTCATACTGGGTTTGTTTCTTAATTTGGGGGAGTGGGGGAAGAAGAGAACAGCAAATAGCGGTTTAATATGAAGAATCTGGCATTGGGTCAGTTGTTGGTGAGGAGGTATGTGGAAGCTGAAGCTCTGTTGGTCACTAGTCATACTGGGACTGTGCTGCTGTGGTCACAGAAGGTAACGCATGCATGTCTAAGCCTGTGTCACTGCCCTCATACGTGTGGCAGCGTCATCACAGTCACATGTGCGTGTGATATTTGAATCAGGAGTGTCAGCTGCCATCTTCTTAGAAGGGCTACACGTATTTTTAAACATGACAACCAACTTAAGGCAGTTATTCACTAATCTCTTCAGGATGAATTACCTCTTTGCAAGTCCACTGGTGAAACTCCCGGAAGATTATGGGTTTTCTAAAACCCTTTATTGCTTTCGTTAAAGAAAAAAAAATTCTTAGTAATGTTTGAATTTTGCCTTCTTCCTTATCATCACACTTATTCTTTATATCAGTGGATGAAAAACATGCTCTTTCTTCTTCCAGTGTATTATGTTGTGTTCTTTTGTCTTATAAGAAGATAAACTCCAGTGTTGAATTAACTTCAGTGGAGCAGCTCTTACTTTAATCACTACTAAGCAAATGCATTACTGAAGAGACAGGAAACCAAAATACGGCTGGGGAAATTTCATGAGTTTGTATAGCCAAGGAGTAGTTCTCAACATTTATTTATTTATTCAGTTAACAAAATACTGAGCTCCTCCTATGTGGCAAGCACTGTCTTAGATGCTAGGGATAAAGAGCATTATATTTTAGGGGGATAAAGTAAGTGATGAAAAGAAAGCACAGAAACTATATTGGAGTCTGGGAGAAGGTGGTAAAGGCATTCCAGTGGAGCAAACACTTGGTTACAGGGGGAAAGAGAGAGGGAGGAAAAGGGAAGAGAGAGAGAGAAAAGAGAATGGCAATGTTCCATTTGGGGAACTGCACGGTAGCTACACGAGGGAAGAGGTGACGTGGGAGACAAGTTGTATTCATAGCAATTGCTTTGACTCGCCATATTATTTCAGCTACTGAATATCTGAATAAATTGAGTGGAGAAGCTTCCTGTACTGAGCTGTAAAAGTTTCAGAATGAGCATTTTCTATTAAACTTAAGGAAAAAAAGCCCCCAAACCAAAAAACCTCATCTACCTTGTAGAAACATGGCGAGGAAACAGATTTATTTAATATATAATAATTATGGCTAAGTATTTATTAAGAGAAAAATAATGTGCATCAGTCTAGGGCAGAAAACAGAGTTTTTTTAAATTTCGTTTATATAGTGTGACCTCTTTGGTAATTCTTTTGTAACACTGTTCATATAGCATGAAGTTCCCTCTTTAGCATGGGACCCTATTGCAGAATTGCAATGTTTTAGCCCCTCATTCCCCACCCTGCTGTTTTGATATATCTTTCATTTAAAGATGGCCTTTTAATAATTCCCACTACAAGCATGGGGTAATGATTGACTTCTAAGTGACTGTCACAGATGAGCCAGTCCAGTTTTCAGGATATGGGTACATTCTTGTCTGGCGCTCCATGCTGAGAAAAGCACGCATTTTTCTTGAGATGATGGCCAGTGAAAGGCCTCAGAGAACGATGTAATCCAGATCTAGAGAGAAAAGCCGGAAGCAACCAGTTTTGTCTGCCATACTTACGTTGTGTTGTCTGGGTGCTGGGACGTAGTCTCTGGTAGTTAATTCAGTTAAGCATATTATACTTGCTAACAAGGCCAAGCTAATTTCATGGGCCAGTAAATATGGGCAGAGAAAACTCTCTGTGACCACAGAAAGAGCATCTAAATTTGAGAAGAGGCCTGCAAATGGTGCTTTCAGGGAGAAGAATCATGGGACAGTAGCAAAAATGTGGGGAGTGGTGTCCTGGGCCATGGAATATGTTTATATCCTTCTTCCTACCCGCAGAGCCAATCTGCTAAAATTTGCCAAGACTCAGTAGTGTCTTTGAAGCACCGTGTAGAGGGGAGCCCAAGGACATCAGTCCCTCTCTGTTATGCCCTGCTGTAGGACAGAGAGGAGAGGTGGTTCAGGACATTTTATCCCTTTCACTGGAAAAATAGCACAGTTGATGCATAACTTTCTGTTCTGAAAATAAGCAGGTGATGTTTCAGCCAAATGAGGTTTTGTCAAAAGAGAAAACAAAAGCAGAATGTGAAGAAGGAGCTGATGCTGGTGCTTCTAATGATATTAAAATTTGTTTTAAAATAATAAAAGAACCCGTATCTACAGGCACTTAGGCTCCAAAATTAGAAGCAGATCAAATAATGGCAAATAGAATATTCATATATAGAAAAAAATTTAGGGGACCTGTACAGCATTAGGTAAATGCAAATCAAGGTTGACAAGATATAAAATAAATAGGACAAGAGCAATCAGTGAAATATATGCCAAACAAAACAATACTTTGATATATTCTAGTTTGGAATGAGGATTTGGGATTATTTTGAAAAATAACGTCACTACAACTCTATCCAGAACTCACAGCTGCAGAAACAGAAGTAAACAAGTCATCCCATTAGAAGACTGCAAGGTTAAAGAACAACTAAAGACTCAAAACTAAGCGAACTTCTTGTTAGTTCCCATTGGTATGATTATAGTTCCTACAATTCCCTAAAGAGAAACTGTAGAAGGATGTTTCTAGAGATAGGAGCACAAATGGCTTTTGCTTGTTTGTTTTTAATTCAGATAACAAGAATGAAGATTAGGTAATAGATACTTTCTGTGCTTGCATTTTTTTTTTTTTTAATGTCCCTATATTTTATATGTAGTCGTTTAACAAAATCTTTTCCCATTATCTTTTCATAGACCTTTGGGTAGTTGAAAGGTGCTACTATTTACTAGTCATTGTTAAAAGGTATTGAGTTCCATAAGGAAGACAACTGTGATTAAATCATTTTTGTATTCCCTACACTTCTCAGTTTATATCCCTAAACATACGTGTAAGGCCTTTTGTCCATGCTAATGATCAAATCACGTAATTCATGCTTGGGAATAGAATGTGAAACTTGACTTATCTAGTTTGACTATCTTGATCAACGAAGCAGCTAGCTTTCAAATATCTATTAATTTTTGACAGGAAGGTAACACCATAGAATTTTGTAGAATTTGCATGTGTCATTCATTTTTGTGCTACAGTTAGACCAAACTCCCAGGAAAATCAAGGACAGAATGGTAAGTTATTATTCTGGATTCAAACTGAAACATAATATAAGAATATTGATAGGCAAAAATGGCTTTTATGACAATGATTTTTACCTGGTGTATCTCATCTCTTGGGTACCTGAGGATCTATACTTTAACCCCAAAACAACACAAAAGCAAAATGGTACAGGAGCCCAGGAATGTCTCCCTGAAGATTGTATATTAATTACTCAAGTCAGGAAACACTTAATTTTGCAAACCTATTCCATCATCTAGCAGAGTGCTTTCTCCATGTGTGTACTGAAAAAGCAGAGAAATAATCAATCTCCCATAACTTAGCATAAAACCAAATTGGTGTCTCCCACTTTGATTTCTCAAAGTGAAGTTAATTTCTAATTTGGTTTGCTTTTGCCTCTGGTGTTCTGGATGATCATTTTCTAGCTTCTGGGTAATTTTATGTTAACATCTGGAACTGAGAAATTTTTGTCTTTTGTATATAGAATACTTCTGTAAGAAATGCATTTTCCCAGCTGCTGTTTATTCCTTTCATAGAGACATGGTTAAGTGAGTGTAACAGCCTCTAAAATTCCTTAGGAAATAGGAAGCATGTTTAATATGAAGTCTTGCCAGTCTATTTTCTCTCCTACCAGCCTTTCCCATGACAGAAATGGTTGAGATCTGTACAGAAGGAAGGGTTTAGAAAGGTAACAGCTGGTGTCATTGAACAAAATGGCCTTTGAAATCAGGCCTGGTTTGGAATCCCGTTCTGTCAGTCAAAAGCAACGCTTTGAAGTTCAGACTTCTTATCTCAAAATAGTATATGCTTCCCAAAGCTCGTCAGATTAAATGAGATAATTTATATAAAATATCTGGCTCATAGTGGGGACTCAATAAATGTCAGCCTTTCTTATCATTCATTTCAGTGTCGGACAGAATGCAACTGACAGTTTCTTCTTTTCCAGACCTCCTTGAGCTTTTATGTGTGCAATTAGCAGTTTGATAGTTGGTTTCTTTTCTCTTGAGGGTTGAGACTGAATCTTGTCTATTAAAAACTAGCTCTTTGAGTGGAAGGAGAGGGCAGGTCTACTGGCTAAAGACATTATAGAGAAAGCCAGAAAATGTTTCCTTCCTGAGCTTCTGTAGCACAGGCTATGAAGTGTGCTTGCAAAGTAACTTGCATTTTTAAGCAACATTTCAGAATGATCTATAAGTCCAAGCAATTGTGGTGCTGTGGGGGTGGTGAGGAATGAAAAGAGCTCTACATTCGTTATCATGAATACCATGATGTTCAAATGATTTTGGAACACTTCTTGGAGTTGGTTGGTTTTATATTGAATACTTCACCAGTCTTGGCTTTAAATGACTTCTATTCATTTTCAAAGAGCAAAAAATTATTCACCTTCAACAGATGAAATGTTGTAACATTGAGATTGTCAAAGGAAAGTACTGAACATAGCTCTGGACAGTTCCAAAATGTCTTTGAGCGTTGTTGGAATATGTGTAGAGGGAAGGGGATTAATGTAAAGGGTTTCATTCATTTAGTTGTACATTTTTTATATCTTTGATAAAAAATTAGCAGTTTCATTTTATATTCATAGATTAAAGGGTAGTTTTCAAATAAGCATGAATTAACAGAGTTTTGTTGAAATGATTTTAATAACATAGATTCCATATATTTCTTCTGAAAACTCAGTAATTTTCTTAAATGTATTCTGCTCTGTGCTCTTATGCCACCTAAAAGAAATCGAGGCATTGTGGATTGTCTAGTTTTCCCTTCTTTCCCTAGCAGCATTGGTACTTGATAATACTAAATGAATGCTTGAATAAAGACAAGACAAAACAAATTACCACTGTTTGTTATGGAGGTTTTCCTTTTATACTTCCACTTATTTTCAAGAAAAGGGTCGAGGTAGCAAACATAACAAACCATAACTTTAAACTCACAGCTAAAAATAAAAATTTAACTGAACAAAAAAATGAAAGAGAATGCACATTTACTGCTTATCTGGAATGAGTTAGTTATTGCAGTTGAACTCTTAATTTAATTCAGAATTTTCAGACAACTAGGGCAAAAAAAGGAAAACGTTAAATTACTTAGTCTCCTTGTCTGACAACAGAGCTTCTGCGTTTTCAAGACAAACATTTCCCTGGCAGTGAATTTTCAGAGCAAATTTTAATACCGTCTGTATATAAATGACTTGAGATAGCAAAAAAAAAGTACAAGGTTTTCAAGTGTAACGAGTACAGAGGAAAATATTTCTCGTTTATTTCCTCTATCACATGAAAAAGCTAAATATACAACCTTTAAATTGTCACTCAATAAAGGTATATGTGTCTCTCAGGACCTAAGATAATAGGATTCAATTCCGTAATTTAACCCGGGTTGGAGCCCTGAGGATGAACGCTTTGTGTGTCCGATTTATTGTCATTCTCAAATGTCAAATGAGCAGGCAGTCCTCAGGGTTGAATTATTTGACAGGGACTTGAGCGTCCATACTCTCTGTTGCTAGGTAATCATCTGCAGGGATTGTACTTCTTCCCAAATGGAGAGCCTGCCACTGCCACACATAAGAGCTTTGTGTTTAGAACCAATTTCCCTCCAACATCCACTTAGAATAATAATAGCTAACATTTATTGACCACTTGCCACCTACCAGGTTCCATTGTAAGTGCTTTGCATCTCTTAACTCATCATACCTTCAGGATAATCCCATGCAGCGACTAGGATTCTTGTTTCTATTTTACCAGTGAGGAAACTGATGGGCAATTTTACGGTACCCTTGGTTATACAGCTAATAAGCGGCAGAGCTAGGATTTGAACCTAGCTGATGCTCCAGACTGCATGCTTAGTCACAGTGGTGAAGTTACCCTCGAACTGCCTTTGAATTTGTGTAGGCATGTGAACAATACGGAACGGATACTCCTATACTATGGAAGGGATACTGACATGAACAATAATTAGGGCAGGTGTAAATAAATTTTGCTTGCTTTAAATCTGAAGGAACATCAGTGTGACTCTCTGCCAAAAATCTGATTATGAACAGAATTGCATTGTGATCAGCAGGTCAGGTTGAAGAAAGAAAAATGTATGCTGAAATAGTTGAATGAAAGAATTAACCTATTCTAAAACATCAGCCTGGAAAAGAATGCTTGTCTTAAGGAGGGGGCTATGATCAAATGGAAAGTGCAATGGAAGGAGAAAAAACAAAAACAAAAATAAAAACAGAGTTTGATTCTCAATTCTATTACTCATAGTCTCCCAATTTCATAGCCTCTCCTTTCTCTGGAATGTTAGACGTGCCTTCTTAGATGCACAATTATTTTTTGTAAATCAGTAAGTTGGTTTAAGAATCCTGCTCCCCCTACCCTCCAGCTTGGAGTGATACCAAATGAGATATTGGATGTGCATGCCTGTTGTACAATCTAAATCAACCCACAAATACACAGTATTCACACATCCTTTCCATAGACGAAAGAAATCCTTCCAATTAATATAAAAGCGGCACCAAGTTATTTGGTAAAAGGACAAGTAGCTGAGCTGTAGACCCATTTCATGGTATTTAAAATAGGAATTTTATCTGTTGTAAATCTGTTCTTAACTACTCAGATACTGTCTCTGAGGAAACTTTAATAGAGTGGGATCTATGAGATATATAGTCAGAAACTCTCTAAGAATCAAAGGCTGAAGAGAAACCTCTGCAAGCTGTGAAAAGGGCTTTATTTTTTTAACTGCTTCCCTAAAGAATGAAAGTGAAATAGGAACCATAGATGGGCTGTTTGCTCCTTAGGGGTGATATGAGAGTGAGGTGCCTAATCTGAAAATTCCTTAAGGGAACAAAAAGTGATACAGCATATTTAAAGATTTGTTTTAATATTTTAAAAATACCAGTAAAAAATAGTGTACAAAATTATATAAAGAGAATCACATTGTGATCAGCAGGCCACGGTGAAGCAGAGTCCTCTTTTCTCTCCATGTTATATCCACTGCTAACAACTCTTAACAGTTCTATGTGCATCCTTCCAGATATTTTCTATACATATATAAGCACATATGTATAAAGTTATATATATTTTTTCACACAAATGAAATTCTCCTCTACATGATATTTATGGGGTTTTTTTGCACTTATGATGTTGTAGGCAATTTTTTTTCCATTTCAATACTGGTAGATTTACCTTGGTTTTTAAATTTAAGTGTTGCATAGTATTCCACTGAAATATAAGTATTTAATCATGTCCCCACTAATGTTTCAGTTTTTTCCCAAGTTTTCATGATTTTAAACAGTGCTGCAATAGACATCTTGTACAAATATATTTATACTCCTCTATGTATATATCTGTAAATAAGTCTGGTGAGGGGACTTGCTAGATCAAAGGATATATACACATTTTTATTTTGATGTGCATTAACACAGAATTGATATATTTCCAAGGAATATAGAAACTTTTATTGTTTTTAAAAAACCATCACATATACTGCCTCTAATTATATCTGTGATATGATCAATTTAAGAGATTTTAAAATATTTAAGAAACTTTAAAATCTAGTCCCTGATATTCTTTTTTAAAAAAAGATTTATTTTATTTATTTATTCCCCTCACCCCACACCTTGTTGTTTGTGCTCGCTGTCTGCTCTCTGTGTCTGTTTGTTGTATGCTCTCTATGTCTGCTCGTCTTTTTTTAGGAGGCACAAGAAACCAAGCTCAGGACCTCCCATATGGTAGGCAGGTGCCCAACTGCTTGAGCCATATCCGCTTCCCTCTAGTCCCTGTATTCTAGTGCTGGAAAGAGAATTTCTATTTATAACCAGAAACTATCAGGTCCACAAGGGAAACAAATATATCAGGAGCATATTTAAAGTTGTCAGAGTCGATTTCAGGATGTTCCAGCCTGAGTTCCTCTGATACATATTTCAGTATGTTCAAAAAAGTCAAAAGGAATTATTTCCATATCCAGAGTCCTTTACACTATATGTACAGAATCATCGATGCAGTAAGGTAAGGTTAAAAATTTAGTTTTAAATGTTTTGGTATTTCTGAACAGAATTAGTGAAAATCCATAATGCAACCACTGTAAATTAGATAGATAGATAGATAGATAGATAGATAGATAGATAGATAGATAGATAGATAGATAGATAGATA